>JAWNOY010000344.1:1800000-2220111 GCA_035045545.1 Drosophila gaucha
AAAAAATGAAAGAATTAAAAAAAAATTATTATAAATCTAAATTTAACGGCAAACAAATTGTGAAAAGTTGCGAATCGAGAAACGAGAAACGAGCCAAACACCAATCGAGTTATCGTTATTGTTAACGTTATTGTTATCGTTTTTGTTTAAACATAAACCAAATGAAGAATTGGCATTGTCCTTTTAGTCATTTTAAATAGTGTTCAACCAATAATATCTGCTTAGCATAACTCTAAGAGCGACTCCCCCGCTACACAAAAAAAAAAAATAGCGAAGCAAGCAGCCTATCCTCTGCCGCCTCGCACCCGCAGCCGCAGCCTCCGCCCACGCGGCCGTTACGGCAGTTGATGCTGCGCTCTTGGAAGAAATACCCACACACTCACACACACACAGACTCGCACACATATGCGCGTACATTGTAATTATGTACACACGGGTATTTGGGCATTTGTTATGTTAGTTTTCGACGTAACGTAAACGCTTAACGTCTTGCGTTACGATAGATCGCGATCGATAGTGCGATTGCTGTAAGAGTAACAACACATCGGCTGGCCGCCACATTGAAGCCTTCGAATTTTTATCGCCAATGTTATATAATATGTGAAAATCATTGCCTGCCACTGTGGGCACGCCCCCGCGCACCCGCCTCGTGCGCCCACATAGTGTGTCCACGTTGCATAAACAAAACGCTGTGGCAAATTGCAGGAAAATCCTACAGCGAAAAGTTCGTTGCGAATAGTTTTTTGTGCCATGTTCCGGGCTTATATAAGCAGCCGCCATACAGAATCAGCAGAAACCCGAAGTGGCACACACACACACACACATACGCACAAACGCACAAAAAAAATGAGAAAATACCTATACATACATACATACGTATGCATATGTGTGTCTGTGTGTGTGCGCAGTGTCAACGCAGCAGCAAATAAAACAAAAGTGAAAGTTAACAAATACACAGGCACAGTGTGACCAGAGCGCCCATTCAACTGACTTTCTATACAGCTGCCCACTCTCATAATGATTATTATGCGAAATATATGAAAACTTTTATTTTTTTTTTTGGAAAAGCGCAGCGTCTTTTGTGCACAGGCAAAGGAAAAAACTAATGAATACATGCATTAACAAAGTACAAAAACAATTTATTCGTGCTCTAAACAAAAAGAACGTTTTGCCTGTTAGTATGCAGTGCTTATTGTTGGACAATCAGAAGCAGCAGCAGCAGCAGCAGCTAACACCAATACATAGACATACAAGCAAAATCCACATGCAGGCGCCGCAGTCGCTGTCGTCTTTGACGCTGCCATAACACACACACACACAAACACATACATACACATACACGTACGTACTAACGATTACCACCAACACTAACACGTACAGTGACAAAGAAGACGGCGACTACTTCATGCTGCTACAAAAGGCACGCCGAGTGCTTGCCTGGCTGCCCTAAGTAACTACTCACACACACACGCACGCACACACATACACTTACATGCATACATGTAAAGCGCTGCTGCTGCTGCTGCTGATGCTGCTAACCACCCACGAGCGCCTCGGCCGCTGTTTTGTGTTTGCAGCAATAACAACAACAACAACAACAACAACAATAAGCAGCAGAAGCAGCAGCAGCGTCGGCCGCTGCGAATTATATAAATTTCTTTGGCCTGTGCGTGTGCTGCTGCTGTCTCTCAATACGTGTGGGTATGTCTGTGTGTGTGTGTGTGTGCGTATGCTAGGGACGTTTTTTCGGCGTTCTTCTTTGTGCGGTGGCTGCTGCGGCTGCTTCGGTTTTACTTCGTATTTCATCGGGTCGCTGTTCGAAATCTGTCTCTCTCTCTTTCTCTCTCTCACACTCGCGCTTATTGGCTCGCTGCTGTGACACAGACACGCAAATGCTTAGCTTTTGTTTCTTTTTCTCGTGAACAAATGCAAATCAGCAGACAATGCAAAAACGCAAAGTTGTTGCCATAAATCTCAGTCATCAAATTGCGTTTTATAAGCTTTCTTTTTTTGTATTTTTGCGTATCGCATAACGCATGTAACGGCATTCCAAATGCAAATCAAATGCAGAACGCTGCTCGCACACAAAAAAAAGAAAGGAAAAATAGCAAGAACGGAAAGGAAAAAAGAAGAGAGCGCGCAGCTGAGCTTGGAGCGTGGGCGCACGACGACAGCCAACGAGCCATACACAAACCGTTGCGTTGGCGTTTTCGGCAACGAGAGAGAGAGAGAGTCTAAGCGAGCGAGAGAGAGAAAGAGAGGCTGCTGAGAGAGCGCGTTCAAAACCGAAAATCTCGTTTCGAAAAGCGCAAAGCGCTGCGGCAACCTTAAAAGTCTTTTGTTATCCCCCAAAAAATGTATAAAAATAAAACGAAAAGTAGAAAACTCATTAATCAAATTATAACTAATCAATGATAATACTTACAGTCCAGCCAAAATCCAACAAAATAAAAATAAGAAAATCAAATAAAATTTGCTGCTATGTGACCTTCGCGTGTGGCTGTAAGTCCAAAAAAGAATGCAACAACAACAGCACCAACAACAACAACAACAGCAACAACAACAGCAACAGCAGCAACATCAACAGCAGCAGCATCAGCAGCAGCAGCAAAACAAGGGAAAACACACACGACACACGAATTTCAATTTAAATTTCAAGGTTAATGTGCAGCAGTGTCGCAATAACAACAACAGCAACAACAACAGCAACAACCACGACAACAACAACAACAAGCAAAACCAAAACCACGGCCCCAACAACAGCAAAAGCAAAAATCGCTTAAAATAAATAAAAAAAAGAAAAGAGCAGAAAAATAAAGTGTTAATTTGTTAAAATGTGGTGTGTTATCGAAATCAGTGGCAAATAAATCGTTAATCGGCCACAGACGACGTCACTTTCCGTTACGTTCCGTTACGTTGCATTTGCGTTCCATTCAATTTCCCTTATCCCCAGTTTACTTTCAAACTCATTTACATATAAACCGTTAGAAGCCCCGTTATTCCCCGTCCGTTCGCAAGCTGTCCGTTTGCCATGTGTCGATCAATAGGCGCAACATAAAGTGACAGCTGTTTTTTTTGTTGTCGTCGGTCTGGCAACGCCATTGGCCTTACGAGTAGCTCTAAAGGCATTGCTCTTGATTCATGCCGCTAGCCGAGCCGAGCAGTTGCCAGGATACGGAAAGGAAGGTGCAGCTGAGGCAGCTGAAGCAGGCGAAGATCGACACGACACACGACATATTAATGATGATGATGGGGCCATGAGCCCATCATTTATCGCATTGAATTGGAGTCGCAAGCGCGTCTCAAGCGGGCCTGCACCATGCTAGCACCGCCGAACCCGAGGTCAATATGCGGCCAGGACCCGGGCTGGTCGTGATGGCGCTTGCGTTTATTTCGGGGGCTCGGCGTGCCAGCACCACCAACACCATCAGCAGCGGCAGCAGCAGCAGCAGTCGCTCGATAACAACACCAACAACAACAACAACAACAACAGCAACAACAAGAACAACAGCAACACAATCGGCAACACATTTACCGTCCAGCTACGATTCGGTGAGCAGTGGAGAAGCTGTTGGTGGCGGCTTCTCGTTTCTGCTGCCAGAATTGCACGACGGTAGCCCCGGTGACGCCCCCGCCCACGTATTGCCGTTGCTGCACTTTGATTTTTATCAACGGCGGCCCGCGTTGCATCCGCCCGACGAATCGCTGCGACGCGCTCGCAGTCTCGACAGGACGAACGGTCAAAGGGGCGGAGGCACCGAATCGGCGACAGCGGCGGCGGCGGGGGCGGGGGCGCCCGACTCCAGCGAGGCGACGCTCATCAGCGAGAGAGACGAGGAGCGGGAGGACGAGCAGGATCAGGATAATAGCGGACTGCCAGTGCAATACGCTTCATCGCGAGCGTTTGACGAGGAGGCGGACGAGGACATCTTTGCGCTGGTCGCCGAGGACGATCTGCTGTCGGAGGAATCGTTTGATCGGCTAATAAAGCTGAGCGAGGACGCCGACAACGCAGCCGCCGAAGAGGAGGACTACAATCAAGCGTTGAGTCAGCAACAACAGGAGCAGGAACAAGAGCAGGAGCAGGAACGGGAAACGGAGCAACAGGAACGGGAGACGGAGCAGCAGGACGAAAGTCGTTTGGTCGATGAGAGCGTGCTGCATGCGCAACACAACGAGAACGAGAACGCGAAAGAGAAAGAGGAGAGCGACAACAGCAACAACAACAAGCGAGAGACAGGTGAAGGGCAGGTGGAGGAACCAGAGCAACATCGGCACGAGGAGAGTCGAGCCAACGACGCGTATGCGTCCCATCTAGTCGCCATTGCCCAGAGGGACGGCGGCACAGCACCTGGAGCAGCAGCAGCAGCAGCAGCGGCAACGGCAACCAGGGAAGCCACTGCTGAAAGGTCGCCATCAACGCCTGTGGATCCTCGAGAGTCCATACTCGGCACTGCAACAGCTCTAACACGCCTTAATCCTTGGATATCAGCTTGTGATCTAGCACAGCCGGGCACAGCCGGCACTGATTTGCAGGTGAGTTCAGGTCTCAGAAAATGGAATACAAATACAAACTGAAATCAAGATACGAAGGGAATGAAACAGGTGTAAGAATAGTACTTAAGGTATGAATGGAAAAATGTATAAGAAAGACTAGTAATATTACTTAAGATATGAAGAGATGAAACACATACGAATTGAAATCAAAATGTGAATTAATGAAGGAAAAATAAACAGGTGTAAGAATATAACTTGGAATGGTAAATGGTACAACTTATAAGAAAGAAATCAGAATACAAATATTACTTAACATATGAATAGAAGGAGCAAAAGGAATAGAAAGAAAGGTTAAGATATGAATAAAACAACAAAAAAAGGAATAAGAAAAAGAGTAAATCTTAAAATATAGAAAAAGATACGATACAAATTATACTAAATCAGTATCAGCTTAAAAGTAGGCTATGTTAATTTATGTATATTACGTCTATTCACAACAGATCTGAAACTCATTTCGTTCTAGGAATTCAACTTTATTATTTTTCTGGGTTTCAAGTCTTAAACAATTTAGTTGAATAGAAGAATATTTTCCCTAACTAATTGGATATGCAATACAAATAATATGGTATTACTAAATTAACGTGTTTCAAGCATCAAAGCATAAAAAACTTGATGCTATTTGATCAATTCAAATTTCGGCTACAAATCAAATCTAGCGCGTATTTTGTATATGAAAATATTTATTGAGTAAAATATGTTTTCAGAACAACGCGCCATTATAATTTATACAAATTAACTTAGAAGAGAAAATTCTGAAAAAATATATATATATAGGATATTGGAGAGAATCTTGTTTTAAGAGTCGAAACTTAAGAAAGATTACCCACAATTATAGGATTTCTAATCTTGATCTCTATATCTAAGCACAATTTGAAGAATGTTGCTACTATTTATTTATACACTGCGAGAAAATGTAAATATACTGCAACAAACTGAACTCAAAGCTCTCTTAACTTCTCAAGTTCAGTCTATCAAAAGTAATATTACGACTGCTTGACAAAGCGAGCTAGTTACCCAGCTACACTTAAGACTTTCAACTGCTTTTGGCGCAGTGTATATTGATATTGATATTGTTTGTGACATTGCTGACTTCACTCGAATGCGCAATTAAATGTGTAATATCTTATTGAAATCGCTGTGATGGCGACCTTGCACGTGGCTTTCCATACACACACATACGAGTGTAGCAAATGCAGTATTACATTCCATATTGGCCACATGTACAGCATTATTATTATATGATGGCAAATGGAGGCAGTAGATGTGAATGCGGAGGTCACGCGCATGACACGACAACCCAGAATTTCCCTGAAAAGAAACTGCTTAAGGAGCTGCGACAATAGACAAGAAACTACTTCTTGCTTTGTTGCCATTAAGTACAAAAAACTTTGCACTAGCAGCTAGATATTTTGTATTTTATATGAAATCAGAAATTGTTTTCATGGAGATTGCAATTGCTGAGAAATATGTTCATTGAACTTGACTCAATATTTTTAATATAATTCTCAGTTTTTAGATCGTTAAATGAAAGTATGCAAAACGTATGTAGAGAGTTCTTAGTCCTCTGATAAACTTTATTTCTTGAGGCGTTATTATTAGTGTAAATTTTAGTGAATTCCATGAAATTAAACGAAAATCTATTTAATTTAGAGCTCAGTTTTTGTTTTATATAGACTTATCTGTTAAAGTTTCTTCTGTAATATCATCTTTGCTGTAATTAGCTTATATGTTCTTATCTTGTACAACCTCCAGTAGAGGTAGTGTATTAGATAGATCGACTTACTTCTGACATTGCCCTCTTCACTTTTTACTCAGCTCCTCCATACGTAGCTTTGTCCCATGTCATTGTCCATATTGTAGTTGCTGGGCAATGCAACAATGCTCAGATTAAATGCATACAAATGAAATGACAAATAGGTATACAAAACACAAATCGATATCATATATACTATTTTTCATAAACAGTTCTAATTATTTGTAATAAAACTGCAAATGAAAAAAAGTGTAGCGCACTTTTAAGCGCAGGCTTTAAATGGCTTTTGTAGCAGCTAGCTTTTTGTCGTTTATTGTGCAGCCAAAGCCAGCTTTATGCCATTTCCTATATTCAGCTTGTACATATATGTTTTTGTCCAGGGTAGCTTTATTGTCCGGCAAGCCCTTAAAATAAAGGGTAAGCGTATAAATTAATTTATTCTGAAAACGTTTCCATTGGATATTCGGAAATGTGCGTTTCACAAATTGCAAATTGCGAATTGCGAATGGCGAATTGTGAATTTTAACTATTCGTTTGCTTAAATATTTAACTGCATATTGCATATTGAAATGGTGAGCAGATGCTGCAGCTGCCAAGCGACAAGTTTCCCTATATACTTTTATTACTGCTGTTTCTCAAGTTGTGAGAGCCGGGGGTGGGGTTGGGAATTTCGAATACTAAGGGCTGCCACTCAAACGTTGAAGGGGAATTTGAAGGAGGAGCAGGAGGTGGAGAAGGAGGAGCAGGATTTCATTCTTCTTTTCTTTCTTTCTTCTTTTTTTTTTTGCTTTTCGTTCGCGGCTCTGATTGTGCATGCAAAGTGTTTGTGTGACAATTGCGCCACATCTTGGGGGCCACTCAAGTTCTACTTTTCAAACCATCATCATCATCATCGTCGTCATCATTATCATCAGCCTGCAACGTGTTACAAATCAACGAAAATGGCTTTGGTAATTGTGTCGAGCAAAAAAAAGAAAGAAACCAAAAGAAAACGAGCAAAACTTTCAATTCGTCGTCACTTTTTGCATTTTCATTACAAATTTTCTTCCTTTTTTCTTTATATTTTTTATATATATATTTATTTGAGTTTCTTTTTTTTTGGCTTTTGGCTTTGTGTGCGGACTCTTGAAATCAGAGGCCGACATTTTGAAACGTTGCCAAAATGTGCGACCACACCTACAGTGAAGCCGCCCTGGCAGGACCACAAAATACTATGCCTGATGGCCTTTTTATTTTGATATACCCTAAAGCCATTGAAAGTGAATAAACAGGGTATACTGTTTTGGCTGAAGTGTTTGTGACAAAAAGCAGAAAAACAAATGTTCTTCATAAGGATCAACTATGGAGTCCAGATAGCCCTATCCCAGTTGAAATGTTTTTAACAAAAAAGAGTATATAAATAGAGTTTAAGAGCTAGAGACTAGCTAGTATAAGAGTTAAGGACTTGAAGCTTTACATATATGCCAAGATATCAAATTAACGATAGCTTTATCTATTTCTAGGAAAATTATAAAAATCGATAGCAATTTATCGAACATTTCAACATCTAGAGTAACTTTTAAATATTTATAAATAGATTCTACTAAAAAATATATAATTTATGGTTGAAATTTTCTTTAATTTTCGGATACCTTCAACAGCAGTGGGTCTATGGCGTCTACTAGTCGATCAATTCCAACTTAAGCAGACCCATTTGTCATACAATTATTCTTTGTTTGCCAAGAAAAATTCGAAACAGATAAAAACTCAAATTTAAAATGTCAGCAGTGAACACAGGGTATCTGCTAATCGCGCAATGCCTACAGCTTGTTTTTTATCACAAAATTCTCATTGGCTTGCCAAGTATAATTCAAATTTTAATATTTATTAACAGCCAGCGACGTCGTCGTCGTTGCGGTTGTCTCTTTGCCTGTTTTCCTATGCAAATCTAATTCAATTTCGCGGCATTTCTCAATGGCCTTTTGATTGCTTTTGCGATTGCCACGGGAAGTGTGCTTTCTTTTGGCCATTGCCCACATTTTGGTCTGATTAACGCCAACACAAAAAAAAAGTGTAGAGAAAACAATTAAAATGTTGCCTCAATAGTTGACAGACAGTCGGACAGTTGGACAGACAGTCGACTTTCAATGCCAATTAGTTTGCTTTTACTTTCTCTTCAATTTCATTCCAGAGAAACACGCGCGATTATTGATTTTCAATCAATGTCCTGGGAACTCAGCTCTCCTCTGTTTAATCTATATGTTTTTATTTTATTTTTTTTTCTTTTTCTTTCCTGTTTGGTTTGTTAGTCGTTGTTGGTTATTTGCGGCCAGCGGCAATTAAATAATCAAGTCAATCAAACCATTTAAATGTGCTCTCAACTTTAGCTGAGGTTCGTCCAGAGAGCAGCTTGATAAGTGAACTCAATAAATTGCAAGCTAAATACAAATCAATTGACGTTTGATTTGAAAGAAAGAACACATTTAGCACATTCAGCGTCAGTCAATCATTTGATTTTGATGCGAAGCTAAGCCAAAGCTATGCTTTGCATTTGATTTATAAGCATGAAAGTAACTCGATTGATTTCCTTAAACTCACATGCACCAGAACTCTAATAATAATAACGTAGTTTATGTTGAGCGTCAGCTCAAGTAGAATTTGATTAAGGCCTGAAGGCATAAAGGACTCTCTCTTTCCCTCCCTCTCTGTATCTCTCTCACTCTTTCTCTGTCTCTCTCTCTCTCTCACTCTCTCTTTCTGTCTCTCTCTCTCTCTCTCTCACACTATGTTACTCTCTCTTTCTCTATATCTCTAGCTATCTCTATCTCTATCTCTGTCTGTCTACCTCTCTATCTCTCTCTCTGTCTCTGTCTCTCTATCACTTTCTCTCTGTCACTCTCAATCTTTCCCTCTCTTGATTCTCTCTGTCTGTCTCTCTCTGTCTCTGGCTCTGTCTCTTTGTCTTTCTCTCTCTCTTTCATTGTCTTCCTCTCTGTCTCTCTCTCCGCCTCTCTCTCTCTCTCTCTCTCTCTCTCTATAAATATATCTCTAGCACACTCCCTCTCCTTATCTCTCTCTTTCTTTCTCTCTCTCTCTCTCTCTATCTCTATTTCTCTCTATCTATTTATCTCCCTATCTCTATATCTCTCTCTCTCTCTCTATCTCTCTCTCTCTCTCTTTCTTTCTATACCTCCCTATCTCTCTAAATCTCCCCATCTCTCTATCTCTATTAATCTGTACCTCTCTCTATCTTACTCCCCCTCTCTCTCTCTTTCTATTGCTCTTTTATCTCTTTATCTCTCTCTCCTTATCTCTTTCTAAATATATATACATATATTTATATATATATATATATATAAATATATATATATATATATTTATATATATATTTATATGTATATTTATATATATATTTATATACATATATCCTATCTCTCTCTCTCAGATGTAGGGTTCGAACCAAACAAAGTTCAGTCTCCAATAATACGATCAACTTTATGACCAAAAAATTCGTTTGATGTTATAAACGACAGTTGCAAGTAAATGGAAAACTAAAAATATACAATTTAAGATTCAAAATAAAAAAAATTAAATCAATTTTATTTCACACTTTTTGAAAAAGCAACCAAGCTGTAACTTTCACGTGCCACATTGAGCACCAGCAATAAATGCTCTGCAAATAAATTGTGGCTTGTGTTGACTGATTGAACTGCCCTCGTAAATACTTATTTACATAATCTGAAGAGCACTCGCATTGAGCGCAGCTCAAGTTGGCTTCTGTTGCATTTGGGTGCGTGCTGTGCCTGTCAGAGATATTCATATATGGAGATCTTTGTGCAACAAATTGTGGCAACTTTAATTAAAATACGAAGTCTGCGTTTGCTGCTGCCACTGACATTGACTAACGCAACAAAGTTTTCAAATCCTTTGCAACTAGGCTAAGGGACGATGACTACCTTTTTGTGCAGCTGGCAGCCAATTAAACTTGACAGAGCGAAAAAAATGCTGTTGAGCAAAGCTGGAACAAAGTCGACTTTCACTGCAAATAAGTTAACATTATCTTAAGCCAAACTATGCTCATTTCTGTGCCACGTTTATTGACAGCCAGCCGGTGGGGCAGGGGACAGAGGACAGGGGGGACATACAAAATGCCAGCTGTCAGCTCATTGGGAATACAAGTGCGAGTGCGAGTGCGGAATTTGTGATGAGGCCTCGACTCTTGTCTCTCGTCTCGTGTCTCTCGGCTTTGGCAACATCATCGGCAACAGCTTTCAACTACAGCTTCTCGCGGCCTGTTGATGTGTTGTTGCCCCCTGCCTCCTGCCTCCTGCTCTTGCTCTCTGTCGTCAAGTGCTAGGTGCACATGCTCCTGCTTTTTACTGCTACATATGCATATGCAACTTGGCGCATGTCATGAGTGCCTGTCAAGTGGGCCTCAGTTTCAGTTTTCAAGCAACATCTTCTTCAGCTCCTCGTCTCCTTCTCTTGACGGGCAAATTCTGCGTGTCCTTTTTCTTTTTTTTTGATAGCTATGAGTTATGGCCTCTATTATTGCTATAGGTTTTTTTTATGCTCTTTATACTTGTACATGATATGAAAAGAGAGTGTATTAGCAGGGAATGTATATATATGTATAGATATATATATATTTGTACTCGTCTGTATGCTCGTGTTGATAAAGTGCTAAGATTTTGTTGATTCAACTTCTCAACTCAGAGAGACCTATAATAATATATAGTTAGTCCTGAAAAATATGGATATTTACATATATTTTAAAGTAATATATAGTCTATTCCATAATAATATATAGTCAGCCTTCAAAAACAAAGATATTCGCATATATTTAAGCAGTGAGCGAGTATTAAGCAGTCGACTCCTTCAACTTGCATCTTGCAACTTGTTTTTTTTGTGTTGCAAAAAGAAGCCAACTGCTGTAACTAGAAACTAGAGAGAAAGACTTTTACAAGTGGCAAACAAAATCGAGTGGCTTATATTATAGAAGTCGTTGAAATATATATATATATATATATATATATATATACTATATATATTTATATACGATATGTATTGCATTGGCCATTTGTTGCGAGCCCTTTTTCGAAATTCAATTAAAAAGCATTGCTTTGTAGTATTTAATTCAAATTTTATAGAGCTTCCATATAGCTCTGTGTGTATGTGTGTGTGTGTGCGTATGTATGTATGTGTGGGTAGAGTGTTTATTTGTGTCAAGGATGTGCACACAAAATCAATTATTTTGTAAGCAGGCAAAACGCACACAGCAGCTCAGTGGCAAGTGGCAAGTGGCAAGTGCAACAGCAACAGCAGCAGCAGCAGTAGCAACTGCTGTCATGTGCAATATGATTACATCATTTTCACTGCCAACACACACACACACACACACACACACACACACACACATACACATAGAGAAAGACGCTGCTCAATAGCAAAATACCAAATGCCAGACAGACAAGCCAAATTGCAGTTGAATGCGAATGCTGTCATAAATTTCCGCTCTGCTTTTGACGAAGTAATCAGAGGAGGAGTAAAAGGATGTGAACACTCACTTCTTGCTCCTGCCTGAAATGGGCAAAATCGTTGAAACTTGCGGCCGCCAGGGAGATTTGGACAGGCTGCAATAATACTGATTGAATGTGCCGTTGCCACTGGCCAGTTCACGCTGGCTCAGCGAGGCAGCACGATGTTGAGACAGGAACTCACAGGACTCTCACACACACAGACACAGCTAGCAGTTATTGGTATTTCCGTTGTGTTCTTGCCATGAAATAAAGCAAAGTGCTTGGCCATAAGAAATTCATAGGCATATCCTTCTGCTCGCTGTCAATGCGATTCCGATTGAGACAATTTTATTTGTGCTTCAATATTGCAACATTGATTAAGTTCAAATTAAATTGCGCTACAAATATGAAATATGCACACACACACACACGCACACTGTGAAATTAAACCGCAAAATTGTTTAAATTGTTGGCAAAGCTGACAAAGTTTCTGTAGAAATTTGATATGAATTGAATTGTTAGTAAATGTGCTATGATTGAAGTTTTCAACTGATTTTCTAATATAAAACAATTATTGTGAATAGCAAATTATGCATGATAAATAAGTTGCTGTAAATTAAAGTTATTTACTGTGGTATTTAAGAAGTTTTAGTTAGCAGCTGCTGCAGATTTTGATTGAAAATGATAATTAAAGTCTTTGAATTAGTTTTTAATATAAATCAATTTTTAATGAATAAGGAATGATGCAGAATCAGTTGTAATATTTGTGATTCTTAAAAGAAGCTCAGGAATTTTTCTTGAAAGCTTTCACAAATTTCAGTGAATTTTTATTTCTGGCTTGGAACGAAAATTTAAGTGCACTCTTAGGATGAGTTAGTCGTAAAGCTCAGCAAACCCATGGTTCCTAACATCTAATAAAAATTTAAATAACCTAAAATATTTTTTTTAAAAAAAGTAAGACTAATAAAAAAAAATAAAAAATGAAAAAAGCCAACTAAACTAAAAAAATAAATATTTATAAAAATATATAAAAGTAAATAATGTAAGTAAGCTAATCAAAACTTTAAAGCATTTCTAAGAAATAAAAAACATATAAAAATAATTTTTTAGTTTATATTAGATAAATTAAATTGAGTTCGTAATGTTTAAATAATTATGAAAATTGATTATAAATAATGCATAAACTGCTCTAAAAAGAAGTTTTTTATAACTTTCCCTGCATTACCTTTACCTATCTTTTCAACAAATTTGCAGTTATATAAGTAAAAGCTTTCGCTGTGATTGAAGTCTGATATAAATCGATTATAATGAATAATGCATAATGAATAATCAGCTGTAAACAGAAGTTATTAATTAGCGTGCGTTAAGAGTTTCATTTTCCACAAGTTAAGGTCCTTCCTCTTCCACTTAAATATCCGCATAAACTGCCTGCACATTTGCTACACGAAGTTCAATTAGTTTGCAGCCTAATTAGCTGGGATTAGTAGGCGCTTTGCAACGTGTCGTGTCGCCAGGAATTATCTGCCCTCTCTCTCTCTATCTCTTTGTCGGTCTGCGAACTTTTGCTGCGGTTCGCATCCGTTAATTACCGACAATTTGCTTGAGCTTGAGTCAACTTTTCTTGGCTTGGATGCAAATGGCATTTGGCTGATTGTTTGCCACGATTTGTGGCATGTGTATTGCATGCATTGATTAAGCCATTTCGTATTTGCCACAAAGAGTGCACGCCAAACAATTACATTAAACTGAGCTGAGAGTAGCGTCCAGTGGCTAAGGCCACGCCCACCTTGTTAAACAGCCACCCTGCTTTAGTTAATGCAATTATGTGCGTGGGCGTACACTGGCATAGCTCGGCACGTAAATTGCCGTGGGACCCGCTTAAGTGGAGCGCCATTCACAGTTCTGCTCTGCCCACTTGCCCAAGCTTCACTGTAGGCGGAGCGGCAACTGAAGCCACATTCGTTTGCCGTTTGGTTTTCCTTCCTCTCTCTCTCTCTCTGTCGTTGAGTGTAGCCTCTGCGCTGAGCGTAAATTATTCAATGAGCTTTGTTGAAAAGTTGCAAATGAAATTCAGCTGAAGAATTTCATTACGAGTTCAACGGCAAAAAAGGGAAAACAAAAAAATAAATGGGGAATTGCAGCGAGTGGAGACACCGACGAGTGACGAATGAGTAAAATGGCAAATTAAATGTGGTTTCCATTTGTTGGACTCGAAAACGTAAAGAGCTGTTTGAGCAAGGGGTTTGGAATTGAAGAGAAAAATAAAGAAGGGAGGAGTAGAGATGGGGCGAGTAGCGAGTAGAGAGTAGGGAAAGAGAGCGACGACTGGAGAGTGACGAGTAGAGAGTAGGGAGTAGAGAGTGACAAGAGACGAGTAAGAATGAAGTTTCGAAAGGGACGAGTAGAGAGTGACGTTTAGAGAGTGACGAGTAGAAAGGGACGAGTAAAGAGTGACGCGTTGAGAGCGACGCGTTGAGAGTGACGAGTAAAGAATGAGAAGTAGCGAGTAACGACTAAAGAGTGGAAAGTAGCGAGTAACGAGTAAAGAATAAGAAGTAGCGAGTAACCAGTAGAAAGTGACCAGAAGCAAGTTCCGAGTATCAAGTGAGGAAGTAGAGATGAGTGAAAAGCAACGAGTAGACACGCTTAACGCTATTAGGCCATTAATCGTTTCGTTTTTCGGAAAAAGCGACAACCAAGTGCAACGAGTGGAGAAGAAGAGTTGCTAGAAAAAAGTCAGGAGGTGAAAAGAAGCGAGTAACAAACAGCGAGTGAGGTACTCCTACTGATAAGTAGCGAGCCCAAGTAACGAGTGACGAGTATTGAGTAAAGCGAGTAACTGGACAAAGCTTGAATCAAACAGACCCTAGACTCTTGTGGCTTCAACATAATTAAGTTAAATCAAATCCTGACTGGCGAGTGACGAATGCGTAAATTATACTTGAAACATGGTTTCGACTCGCTGTCGCTGTTGCTGTCTAAAATAATAATGGGACTTGCTTTATGCGTGAACCACAGAGCTGTCCACAACTGTTTACAACTCATTTCATAAAATGAATGCCATTGTGTGTTGCCATTAGGCGGAGGGCTACAAATAGGCGCCTGCATATGCAAAGGACGACCGAGTGCCGGTAAATGTTTGACAAATTAATGTTGATAAAATTGCTTTTATTATTATTATTATTATTATTATTCGTGATGTGGTTGTTGTTGTTGTTGTTGTCGGAGCTGTCCAAGCGAGCCTTTCAATTTGCAGGCCCATGAGTAGAGCAAACAAATGCGAATGAGTATCATTCACGTTGATAGACAGGTGCGCAATGCCACCTGGCGCACCCACACACCTACACATACCTACACCTACACCTACGCCTACAACCACACACATTTACTTCGGGCCATTGCCTAAATTCCATGCTTCGATTTTTGGGGCGCGGCATTTGTTTGCCCATTAATGGGGGCTTACGACCATATAGATTGATATATGCATAAATAATGAATGATAAATACACGCGCTGTTTAAATATGATTAAAATAATGCGGCCCCAAAATGCTGGCCAATATGCCAGGCCCACACTCCCACGCTTCCCCAAGTCAAAAACATTTCGCTTTATGCATATTTTTGATGGATTGCCTTTGATAGAGACGGCTCTATAACATAAATGCTGCATTATTGCTTTAGCTCTTAGCTCGTGTTTAGGCATAACAATGGAAACATATGGGACCACTCTTACCAGCTCTCTCTCTCCCTCTCTCGCTCTCTCTCTCTTGGCTAGTGTTGTGAAGCGTTGCATAAAATTGTTTGGTTATAGTTCAACTTTCCGCATGATGGAAAGTTTTGTCAAGTGTGGAACAAGTTCTGTGGGAGTTGCGTAGAGAAATCAAGGAAACATATGCTTCCAGTTTCTTGCTCTCTATCTTTCTTTGTTCCGTTTTTCTGTAGATATATATATATTTATATGGTTTTGTATGCACTAGTGTTGTTAAGCGTTGTTAAGCAGTGCTTAAGCTAGCAAGAAACTTTAGGATTCTGTTGTAGATTCTCTGCACTCTCTTTCTGTCTGTTTTTCTCTATGTATCTCTCGTGCTGTCTAAGAATGGGATTATATTTTGATTTTATTATTCCTTATCATAAATGGTTTTATTAGCTTTTGAAGACACGATGGCATTTATATACTCATAGAAATATAGAGGGAATATATGATTCTATTCTGTCTCTCTTCTCATTGTGATTCTCTAGTGGCCTAGTGTTGTAAAACGTTGCATAATAATTTATATTTTATCGTTTAACTGTAGCTTTCGTAGATGGGGTATGCGTTGGTACACAAGTCATCAGCTATAGGGTTTGAACCCTACTGAATTCAGATTGTAATTATACAATAAATTCTTTATCAATTCTATTGTTGCCATAAAAGACATTTACAAATAAATAGAAAACTAATAAACTTGAAAAAAAGAAATCATATATTGACATCTGTAAGTCAATTTCAAAATTCCCACCCTAAACTTATTCCGTTTAGTGAGCTACACATTTTTTTGTCACTTTGAGTTCTTGTTCGTCGCTTGGCACATTCGACAATTACATCAGGTGCTGTGCGTGTGGCGGAAACATTGAAATGATTTGTCCCATTTGGTGGTTTTTACAACACCTTGGGGAGCACTCGTTGAATTATGCATGCAGCTCGGTAATTGTCCGGGCCAGGCGTTTCGCAACGTTTCGTGATTTGTCCTTAACGCACGCTAATTTGACGGCGCAAACAGAACAGGAGGCAACGGAGGTGTCGTTCGCACTGCCAGACATCATAATAGCGCTTCCCAGTGTTGTAAAATACGCAATGACACGGGTTGAAAGTGACACGCGAACTCGTGTCAGCTGTAATTTGATGCTTAATGAGTGATAAAATAGTTTTTCGAGTGCTAGTTGAAGGGTGTTGTAAAAAACATGAGCACAGGAGTTGAATTAAAGGAGTGCTAAAATTATATGTACCTTAACTAACTGTAATTAAATTTTTGGTTTAATGTGCACTTAAAAGAGAGTTGTTAGTTGCCATAGTTTCATTAGATAGATGGAGTGGGAATTAAAAAGTCTTAAAAATTTATATTTATTTAAAGATTGGAAAAAATAAATATAAATAAAATAATATTAAAAAAATAAAAACCTCTCAAGTATTAAAAAATATAAAAAAATAAACATAAAAATAAATAAAAATTATTATTATGAATATAATTAAAAATTTATTGCAAACATAAAAATAATATAAAAAAATAAACTAAAATTTAATTTATATTTAAATTTAAATTCAATTATAGTTTAAAAAAAAAAAATCAGAAAAATTTCAAATAGTTTAAAATATTTTTGTTTTTTTTTTTGGTATTTGTAATTTTTACAGATATAAATCTGTTTTTCGTATTTATATTAAGGTCTCATATGCCTTATGCAATATAATTCAAATTTAGAAACTATAATAATTTTAAGTGAGGTTAACTTCGGCCTACTGCAGCTAATGTCATTTAGTTTAAATAGACAGTTTGTTGCATAACAAAATATTTTTATTGTTGTTGCATTTATGAATGCAGCTGCAGCAAACTGCAATGCGAATTGGCAGCTGAAAATGACCGCGTAACATGGAAACTAAACAAAAGTGGGGTTAAGTAGGGGTTGGAGGGCTGAGTTAAGCTGGGCAGAGAGGGAGGTGAAGAGTGAGGTTTAGAGGGAGGTCTAAATAAAGTGGGGCATAGAGGGAAGTATAAATGGAAGCGCGGGTACAGAGAGGTACAAAGAGGGATAGAGAGGGGGCGTGGCGGGTTAACAAGACATGGGGTCATGTTTATGAATTTGACAACAAAGCAAGCGGCGACGGGCAACAAAATCAAGGTGAAATCTTTGTTGTTGTTGTTTGGGGTGTGTGGGTGATGTGTGTGTGCGTGGGTGTTGCCTGTGCATATCGCGGCCCGTCAAGTGACAAACAATTAAACGCAGGCCTTATGCAAAGTTTACCCCCATCCATAGCCCTACGCTGAGCCAAACGCAGCTCTCTATAGCAGTGAGCTCCCTTGTGGCCATGTGTGTGCGTGTGTGTGTGTGTGTGTTGGCTGTCACTTTTTTACGCTTTTGCCAGGCAAACACACATACACACACACACTCGCTGGCATTGCATTTGGAAATTTGAGTGCTGCTTGCGACATATTTCTCGCTGCTGTTGTTGACATTGCTGTTGTTGTTGTTGCTGCTGCCGTTGTTGTTGTTGTTGTTTTGCACTTGCATTTTTCTTGCACCATTGTTGACAAGCGTTGAAATTTGACACACACCCACACCACCACACACATACACACACATGTATAGAGCTGTGTGTGTGCATTGTTTGAATTGCCTGTCGAGGTTAAGCTGTAACATTTAAAGTGTTGTCGGTTCCGTTGCCGTTGCCGTTGTTGTTGTCGTTGTTGTTGCTGTTGCCGCTACTGCTGTTGGTGTTTAGCTCAAGTGCACTTTTGGTCGCTTCCTCTTTGGGCTCTGACAGTCCTGCCAGTTCATGTTTTGGTTGGGTTTTCTCTCTGTTTTTTTTTGTGTTTTTGTGTTTTCATTCGCTTTCTCGCTGTTAGCACATTTTAATTGTTTTGCCAAATATTTGCACATATTCTGAAAAAACAACTGTAAATTAACTAGGATTAGTTTTAAATAAAAAAATATGGGAACTTGAATGCTTTGATAGACAAGTGAAATATGTTCTTTATGGTAACTAGCTTTAATTTTTGTGGAAGATGCGCCTATTGGCTATTTCCACAGCTGGAATCAGCTTTTCTAAGGAGCTTTAAGATATAGTGAACTTGAAATTTTATTATTATTATTAGCTATTTCCATTATATCTCATGCCAATTGCAGCTAAAAGTATCTGAGAATTCTAAATACTTTAAGTTGCCAAAAATTTCCTTATTCCTTATTTCCTTTCCAACAATTTTCTTTGCTTTAACATAACACTAATATATATAATCACATTCCCAACTATATTTTGTTACCTCCAAGAGCAGAATATATCATAAATTAGCATTATTTAGAAGCAACTGCTGGGCCTTAGTTGCAATGCAATTGGAAATGCTTTGCATTTGCTGTTGGTGGAAAAACTCGAGCATGGGCAAACATTTAGAGACAATTATGCTAATGTCCGTTGATGCTTGTCACTTGCCAGCTTGCTAGTTGCAAAAAGTTGGCAAGAGCAACAATTGAAAATCCACATGCCACATGCCACATGCCACATTACTCATGCGACCCGTTGAGCCGTTCGAGCAAAAAAAGGCACATAGACAAAGAGAGACGGAGGGAGGGGGAGAGAAAGAGAGAAATGAAATTCGAAAATGTTTGGCATGAAATATTCATCATGCTAGCTGTGGATAATTGAAATTGCAACAGCTGCAGCAAAGACTCTTGCCTCATGCCACGTGGCCAAAAGCTAAAACATTCATGTGCTTCTGTGGACAGATAGATAGATAGGCGCAACATTTATCTGCCTCTCTCTCTCTGTCTGTTTCTTTCTCATTTGTCGTCTCTACTTGTGTGTGTGTGTGTGTGTGTGAAGCCGTCTGACTGACAGGCAAGCTTAAGCACTTTGTTGCTGCAACAACAAGTTGCTTTCGTCACTTGCCCTAATCAAACAGCAAAGTAAAAAAGAAAACTTATGCATGAAAAGCCGCAGATTAAATACTCTTTTAGTCTGAAAGGCAGCTGTGCCTGTCTTAAAAGTACTTTCATAGATTGTTGCTGGTCAATTTACTCGTGCTGTTGCACAATTTTGCTGAAGATAGTTGGTCGATTTGAGTTTAGAAGGTTTCTATATAGAGTTAGATGAACATAGATAAATAGAGAGACTAAATATGGCAGGTTTTCATATACAGCAAGATAAATATATAGATAGAGAAACAAAATTACATAGGTATATAGACTTAATGCTCATTAAATATGTAAATTTCTTTAATATATGTTGTATATTTATACAGATAAATACATATATCGGGAGATAAAGCGTCTGCTTTTTAAAAAGTATATACAAGTCTAAAGTATTTATAAGTATAGGTATATAAACAGTCGTGTCTGGGTATAGTGATAGAGTTAACATCTCGATGTAGTAAATACCCAAATTTTTACATGGTGTACTCTAAATGGGTTCAAAATTCAATTTGTAAATAGAAGAAACAAACTTTAATTTGTCAATTCTTTCAAAAAGCATACATTTATGTTTTTCTACCAATTTATTTCAATGAATCTCTTGAACTAATATACACAAAGTGTATTTTGAGCAAATAAAACAAGTTTTTGAGCAAAAATTGTAACCTTGATACAGTAAACAACCTCAATACTGTAAACTGACCTTGCAATAATTAGTTTACTATATCTAGACTCGACTGTATGTGTATATATATTGAGATGTATGTATATAATGTTTGTGATAGGTAGCAGAAGACGTGGTCCATTTGATATATTCTTGATCAGAATCAACATACGTCTATCTGTCCTTTCATCCATTCATCCGACAGTCTGCTCATCTGTCCATATGTATGAAAGCCTCGATCTTGGAACTTACAAGAGCTAGAGACTTGAAAATTTGCATGTTTCCAATTGTTTCCAATTAATCGATTAACTTAAACAGTTTTTCCTGAAATCGATTAAAAATATTATCGCGATTCAGTTATTTGGCCATTTACTCGCATGTTTTTAAAGGTACAGTCAGCATTAAGTAATTACTAATTAATTACTTATTTATTTTATGATTTGGATACCCTCTCTAAAATCTCTTCCCTATATCTATACAAGTACATACAGCTTATATATGCATTAAAAGCTCGTGATTCTTAAACGTTTCATTACAAAAATATCAATGTGCTCTGCACAGGCATAGAAATTAGGCCTTAGACAAAGCCCTAGCATAATGGAGTGTATGCATTATGCCTAATAGCAGAGTACACACACACACACACACACACACACACACACACACACGCAGACAGACAACCTCTCGCTGACACTCAGCTAGTTAAATGTGCTTTGTGGCAGAGAGGCCTTTGTCTGCAACTGGCTCTCGCTTGCCTCTGCATATTGCAACGGTCGCTCCAAAGCCGCCTGTCTAATAAGCCTTCTCTTAGACAATGAGTTGGCAGCTGGCTTGCATTGGATGCGATGCGTCGCTGCGGGCCGCACTTGACCCAAGACCAAAATGTCCTGGACAAGCGTTGATGAAGCTGAAAGGCACACAGACAGACAGGCGGGCAGAGCTATAACCATATATATATATATAGTATAGTCAGCTCTCTCTCCATACTCTATGCCTGTTAAATCTTGTACAATTAATTTGCTTAATTTTTAATTTACTCAGTTCTTATTACACTTTATCATCTCAAGCGTCGACTTTTATAATTAAAAGTTATTATTTTATTAAGAATTTTTGCATTTGGCCTGCAGGTGAAACGCTTCACAACAATTCAGCATAATTAAGTGCTTGGCCAGTTCGAAGTTAATTTGGATACCAAGAACCCTCCCTCACTTCCTTTCAAAACCGTTAGCGTGTAAAAGTTTTCATATTTTGCATTAGCTCAAAAAACTCGTCAAAGTTTAACAAAAACTTTGCATTTTCAAACTGTTTGAACAGCCATCGCCAACTAATCAGCGCTCGGCTATGTAAAAGGGCAGCTCAGCGAGGGGGCGGGTTAAGGGATATGGCTTGAGGGGTTCAAAGGGGAGGGGCGGGCTGCACCCTTTACAAATTGTAATGTCAGTTCATTCTGTAATTTCTTATTTCGCTGTTGCGCATTCAAGAATTTATCTTGTTGCTGTCTTCTCGCATTGTCCGTTTAAGCTCCTAACCTCCCCGACCCCAACCCTCAACCCTTAAACCCAACCCCGTGCACAAAAAACCCAGTACAGACAAGCGAGTGGGTCGCATTGTTGTGCACTGGGCCGCAGCTGGTCTGCCATTAAATCAACAATGGCGCCGTGTACACGTGCTTCCCTGTCTCTGTGTCTGTCTATGTGTATGGGTGTGTGCCTTGTATACCCTGCATTAAAGTGGGTAAGGCATTTAAGCGGGTTGATTAGTTGTTATTGGCTTTAAAATGCATCGAATTTATGCTAAAACTAGTTGAGAATTCTAAATGAGATTGAATCTTTAGCATCTGTTTAAACATAAAGAACTTGCATTGGATTCGAAGTTGGAAATTAATGTATTTTATATAAAATTGTAATATATAAAATTTTTAATTAGTATTATAAAATTTTCAAAAAAAAATCATCTTTTTTGCTAAAAGTGATTGAGAATTCCAAATGAAATTGAGATTTTAGGCATCTGCTTAAGCACAAAGAACTCTCTATTGCATTCAAGCTCAAAATTCATTTAGTTTATGTAAATTTAATTCATTTCACTAAGACTAATTGAAAATTCTAAGAATTCTAAATGAAAGAGAAATCTTTAGCATCTGCTTAAGCGTAAAGAAATTACATAGGATTTAAAGTACAAAATACATATATTTTATGTACATTTTGTTTATAAAATTTTATTTTATTTTTAAAACATTCAAATTCAAAATAAATTAAAATATATCTTAAAATATATATAACATTTTTTAAAAAATATTAGATAAAAATCTCTTTTTAGTTTAATTTATTATAGGGCATGCATTTAGTCCGAGGTTCGAATCATGCCTAAGCAGCGCTTAAATATATTTTTAATTTGAAAAATATTACTTTTTATTAAGCTAATGGGCATCTTTGAGTCTTTGAATTGCCTCGAGTTATTGCTATTGAGTGCTGCATGTTATTATTCATTGTCTGATTTTCATTTGGCCCGCTTTCACATTTGCAATCGTCTCTAACCTGAATTTTTATGTACATACATATATATACATATAGATGTATGTTTATATATATATATAAAGTTATTTTTACTGTTACTGTAGAGCATTTCAACTTATTGTTATTGTCGAGGGATAAAACAGTTCTCTGGGCTCAGGCAATTCAGTTTTTATGCGTCGTTGATTGCTGCACATTTCTCACACACACACACACACATACGCACACACACACCCACTCGCAGTGTGACATGCCATATTGATGTTCCTTATAATGCAATTTGCACATTGTCCTCCACTCTATTTGTCTGCTGCATTTCTGTTACTAATATGGTTCTTAGATGTGTTTTGATACTCTTTTCCATTTTTTCGCTGTTTATCTGTGTCTTTTGGTTTCCTTTGTAGTTCATGTTTCTTATAATGTTATAACTGCTTCTAGTTATACTTAGTATATATTTCCTTTGCAGCTGTTTCTGCTTCTGGCTATGTTTCCTTAATTGAATCTCTTATTTTGATTATGTTTCTTTAAGGCTCTACTGGTGCTCATTTCAGTTTTTTTTACAGAATTTTCTTGTCTCTATTTTGATACCAATTTACGAAAAGGACAGAGTTTATCGTCTGTCCCTCCTTTCGCCTATCCGTCTGTATGAACATGTTGGTATCGCCCCACTGCAACATTCTTATTTGTTTCTATTCGATCCGTTTCTTGTTCAGGTTTTTCTTCCTCGATTAGGTTAGTGTTCCTTTTAAACTAGTTCCTACTACTGCAACTGATTCAATCTTTAACTACTGCTGATTCACTTGTGAAATATATAAATTTATCTGAAATAAAGTGTTCTATATAGCTAGCTATCTTTTTCAGTTTTCCACTTTTAGTTTTATTTTTTATATTTACTTTTACAGATTTAATTCATTTCATGTCTTCCGTTTGCTTGCAGTTTCTTTACTATTTTATTTTAATCTTTTTTTGAATATATATTATATATTATATATATATATAGCGCCTTCTATTTTAATGGGCAGCGCATGTGAAGGCCATAAACGGTTTTGACCAAACAGTTTTCGCTTGACTCGTCGCATTGGCTCGTATTGATACGGGCGCCGCCATAAAGTATGCTACGATTATTTTGCTTCACAAATGTTATTTGTTGTTGTTGATGTTGCTTGTTGTTGCTGCTGCGCTTGAGTTTAATGTGCGGGGCATGTGGGAAAAAGTGGGAAAAAGTGGGAAAAATTCCAACGAAGTGCGGTCATTTTAATAACGAAAAACATCAGCTCTTTATGCACTCATTGCCATTGTTGTTGTCGTTGTTGTTGCTGCTGCTCGTTTCGTTGTTTGGCTTCTATTTTACTTGCTCTCTTCTTCTTGTTGTTGTTTTATTTTATGACTTTCCCTCAGCGTGTTGTTGTTCGTTGCTGCATAAAACTTTTTCAATATACCAGAGTACTTTTTGTTTTGTTACCCCGTTGCCTTGCATCCCATGTGCCCCCAAACATTCCCCCTCTCTCTATCTACCTCTTCTTCTCTCTCTCTCTCTCTCTCTGTCTCTCATCCTTTGTGCCTTGCATTTTCCAGCTTAATTTTGAAATAATACAAAACATTTCTGCTTAAATAAACGCATTTTAAATTTAGATTTTCCCTCTCACTCTCTCTCTCTCCCTCTCTCTCTCTGTCTCACCGTTGCTAAATCTGTTTAATCTCTGTCCTAATTGCTAGCTTAATCGCTTGTCATTTATTTCAAATGCACATTAAATATATATGTATTTTTGCATTTAATATTTTATAAGTGTCGAGAGCTCAAAATGTTCTCAAATTAATTTTCTACTTAAAATCTCAAACAATGAAAAGTTTGCTTGACAAAAAAAAAGTTTAACCATCAACTCGTTTTTCGTTTCAACTTTAGTGTGGAAATATTTAAGAGTTCAAATAGTTTACCATAAACTTTTTTTTAAGTTGAAAGTCTTCAGAGAGCGATTTTTAACTTGAAATATTTTTAATTTATGTTGAGATTTCATTTTATCTTAGAAGCTGAATCAGGAAACACTTCTGCTTATTTAATTTTTATTTTTTAATACATTTTTTCTTTTTTTGTCCTAGATTTTATAGCGTACTTTAGTGCTAAACCTTAACTAAGTTTTTTTTTAATGTATTTCTGTTTTTGTTCTTGACTAAGGAAATATATACATACATACATATCTATATATTATATATTTTATATTAATTATATATATACACAGAAATATACAGAAATATACAGAAATATTATATAGTATACAATAATTTATAAAATATTATATATTAAATATAACAATAAAATTCAAATTTGAAAAGAATTTCTGAATTATATTTTTATACTCTGTTCCCAAATTGAAAAAGAGTATATTAGTTTTTTATTTAAAAAACATGCGACTTTCGTGTTGGAAAATGTTTGGAAAAACAAGCTTCCAGTCTTTTGTTTTGAATATATCTGACAGCTTATATATATATAATTCCATCCACTCAACTATTTTTGTCTGTTTAGTGGAACTGTATTTCTGTGCTATAGTAAAAAAAAATTGTTTTATATTTAAAACAGTTTTATAGAGCGAAAAAGCTATCAAGCTCCTCGGGACCTCGGGATCATATAGCATTTAAATGTACTATATTGTTTTTATTAAATTTGTGATATTAAAACATATCTTTTACTTGTATTAAAATATATATATTAATATTTTACATTCTTTTTTCCTTTTTATTAGGGTCAGTGCTCGCCTGGCACACTGCCCATGGCCTGGGTGGATGAGGGACCTGGTCCGCCAATCTGTCCGCGTTCCTGTGCCGAACAGCAGCCAATGGAGAGCAGCAGCAACGATAATAAACTCAAGTATTTCATTAATGCAAATACGATTAACTATAAGACGACGCATAATCGCTACAGCAGCAACAACAACAACAACAATAACTTAAAGGCCATGTCTCGAGTGCGACGGGATAGACAATGGGAGCTGCCAGATGTTGTTGTTGTTGACAATGCCCCAACGGAGGCGGCAACAACAACCGAGCAGCAGCAGGAGGGGGAGCAGGAGGCGCGAGAGGCAAGCAGCACAGCCAGCAGCAGCAACATTGAGGATCAGATGCTGGATGAGGATCAGTCCACATTGCTTTACAGCCAACTGCAGACACACGAGCAACTCAGCGTCAACGAACACCAACAACAACAACAACCACAACAACAACAGCAACAACAACAGTGCCTTGATTACCTAGGCGATGCGGCCGAGACGAGTCCACAGCATCTGTGCGGCCTTCGCTCACCTGGTCAGCTGCTCGCCCGCCTGCGCACCCTTCGCCTGCGCCATTGCTGTGAACGCAGCGTGTTCAGTGCCCTTCACACCTTGGCTCTAAATGTGACGCTCACGGATCGGGACGAGTGCGTCCGATTGCTAAGCGATCTACTCGATGTGGACGCGCTGGCGAATCGACTCACCTGCGAACTGGCCGAGATACTCTTTCGCTTCGACTGCCGGCAGGTGTATTCGCTAGTCAATCAATGCGATGACTGCAAGGTGAGTAGCAAGCTAATCTATATATGTGCAGAGATTGATTGGGTATACATCTCTCCTGGTTCTCTTCTCTATATTGAGTGTAGATTTTGAAGAGAACCTAAGGAATTTTTGTTTATTCTCCATTCGCTCGGAGGTCAGGTAGCATAAGAATTGGTTTGGTTGTATTATATCCTACATCCATTCTTTATATGGAGTGTAGATTATAGAGAGCATTTATTCTTATTTTCGTATTCCTAGCTCTTAGTCTAGCACTCTCAAGACTATGAGTATTCTTTTCCATATATTTCTATATTGAGTGTGGCTTCTTGAGAATATTTATTCTTATTTTCGTATTCCTAGCTTAGTCTAGCACTCTCAAGACTATAAGTATTCTTTTCCAGATATTTTTATATTGAGTGTGGATTCTTGAGAATATTTATTCCTGTTTTCCTATTCCTTGCTCTTAGTCTATCAGTCTCTAGATTATATTTTGAGTATTCTTTTCTATCTTTCTTTATATTGAGTGTGGATTCCAGAGAGTATATGTTTTTATTTTCCTATTCTTCTCCATTTTTGTCTAGCTTTCCCTCTTCGTATCTCAAAGTATAGCCCTATGAATTTGTGGTATATCTATACATTACTATGGTTAGGTTATATATCTCTATCATATATACTCTCTCAATTGAATTGAGAAACTAAGTTCTAGTTATCTATTCTTCTAGACCCTTTTCTCGCTCCATGTCTAAACCATCCACTTCACAGTGAGCTACTGATTTCGATTATTACTTTGTGTCTATATACCGTACTCTTACGTTTCCTTCTCTATAGACAATATAGTTCTAGTGTTTCTCCTAAGTTAAGTTCTTTGTCCTTGTATCTCTGTCTCTCTTTGACTCATCCAACTGCCTCTTTAGAGAAATCTATTGAAGTTAAAAAGATGCCACAAATGCTTAGAAATTTGCATGTCTCTTTTTTCCTTCGATATTTCTCGTTCTCCTGAAGTCTGCCTGCTTCTGACTTGCTTCACAAAAAACACACTTAAAGTAGATAAAGTTACCAAAGCTTTAAAATGCTGTTAGTCTCAATCTCATCTCCTATTTCTCTCGCATTCTCTCTCTCTCTCTCTTTTACTATCTGCCTTTCGCTTCCTCAATGAATAGCATAGGAAGTGCTCTGGTCACAGATTATATTAAATAGCTCGAAACTCTTCAGTCTTTTTCCCTCTCCCTCTCTCTCTATCTCTGTCTTTATCTGTGCATTTCTCACCGGATTGTCGCGGGACACGCGCTCGCATTACATCATGTTTTAATTAAATACTGTG
Source organism: Drosophila gaucha (assembly GCA_035045545.1). Taxonomy (NCBI): domain Eukaryota; kingdom Metazoa; phylum Arthropoda; class Insecta; order Diptera; family Drosophilidae; genus Drosophila; species Drosophila gaucha. Next base: position 1,827,482 of record JAWNOY010000344.1, read on the forward strand.
CAATGGGTTGGCAACCCTTGCCACAGGACAACAACAGGACATCAACAGGACACAGCACAACTCGCATTTAAATTCAGCCCGTTAACCCCAAAATATGCCAAGCCCCCAAAGCTCCCAAGCCACAACTCTGCAAGACAAATGAAAACAGCCAAATGTATTTCTCTAACTATATATACGACTGCCAAATACCCTGTCTGCATGCAAAATTCGAATATAGATAATGAATTCTTAAGCAGAACTCAGTTTCATTAAAAAAAGGCAACCTAAATTCTCAAAGTATAGTGAAGCTTGGCTATAAAGTAATGAGATTTGGGCAACCTTGCGTCTGCCTTTCGCTGGGTATTTAACAAGCTTAAGGCAACGATTGCTGCTGCTGCTGCTGCTGCAGTGTGTAAACTCTCGGCTATGGCTAAGTCCTGCAGAGCGACGCAACTGCGTGACATTTTTAGCTGCTCATTAATTATTGAAGTCGGACGGACGAACGGACGAGCGGACGCACGGGCCTTGCCCCAAGAGCTGCCCACTTCACAAAATCTACGCGCAGCAGTCGTCCAAAAACCCCCCCGCCCCCTTCCAGGGTTTAATATTTCTGCTCGTAATTATCAGTGTTGCCAGCGACACAGAGAGAGAGAGAGAGAGAGAGTGAGAGAGGGGAGAGAGGGGGTTGGCAAAGAAGCAACGCGTTGCGGTTAATTTGTGGCACTTAGAGGTCGCCAACTGGCGAACTGTGCCACATTTTTCAGTGTCTGTGCAAACATTTGACTGCATATTTGATGACTCTCTGTGTCTGTGTGTGTGTGTGTGTGTGTGTGTGTGTGTGTGTGTGCATAATTGGCAATTATTTGTTGCAAGCCTTTAAACAACTTGCAGCAGAGCTGACCAACTGGCAACTGGCAACTGGCAACTGGCAAAAAGCATGTCAAGCGAGCTGGAGACTGGAGGAGCAGTAGGAGCAGTTGGAGGTGTTGCGACAATGCGACCGCTAATGAGCGACACACACAAAACTGGGCAACAGGGGCAAAAGGAAAAGCTTTGCTGGGGGGCGCAAAAAACTGAAGCAAAATCTCGTCAATGGCCTCTGTGCGTGTGTGTGCGTATGTGTGTGTGTGTGCGGCAAAGCACGTTGCAAGCATGTGAATTGCGCTGCTGATTAAGAAAAACTTGAGGCAGCTGCTAAGCAGCAGAAGCTGCACACACACTTGCACAGCCGGGCGTATGCGTAATTTAAGTTTAAATTTGTGTGCGTGTGTGTGTGTGTGAGGCTGGCACACATTTAAATGCCTGCACAACAACAGCAACAGCAGCAGCAGGCAAACTAACAGCCAGCGGGTGTAGACCCACCCCCAACGCACAAACACACACACACACATACACATACCCATACACTAACAGCAGCAGTAGCAGCCTTAACATATTTCTAGTTCGAAACGCTGCTGCTGTGCAAATCAGGTGATGCAAAGAGAGCGAGAGCGAGAGAGCGCGCGCTTAAGCATGGCAAAGCGTGAGAGCAACTTGTCAGCTGCTTAGCGCGCTCTCTTTAACTCGCTCTCTCTCTCTCCCTCTCTCGCTCGCTCTTACGCTATTCAGCGCTGACTCTCACATGACACGAAACATTTACGGTTCTGCAACTTTTTTTTCGACGTTTATATAAGTTGACTGTGAACAGTTTTATTTATTGTGCGCCTATAAAAAAATATTAATTTTTATATAATAAATAATTTATAATTTATTTTTTACATATTTTTTTTTTATTTTTAAGGCATTTAAAAAAATTAAGCCTAAGTAAAATTCGTATTTTTGTCTTTGACTTTTCCAGTCGCTAGTTTTTGAAATTTCAACTGCGCGCGCTGCGCTCCACATTCAGCGCCATTCCAATTGCCAAAAAAGCAAAAAGAAGAGCTAGCGAAAAATAAAAGTAGAAAACAACACACTCACACACACACACATTTGGGCTTCCAGTTGGGCTGCTGCTCACACACACGCACACACACACACAAACATAGGCGCGCAGGCTTTGCACATGGCCAAGACGCGAGGCCTAATACTTGAGGCTCTGCAGTTTGGGCCAGTTTTAAATTAATTAACTCGACAGCTTAGGCAGCCTGTCTTATACATAGTATATATAATATATATATACATAGATGTATGCGAACATACATATCTATGCTATTAGAGTTGTTGTTGCTGGCCCTCATATCATAATTACTGCTGTGTGTGTATTTATGATTACGTTCACCGCAAGTCGTCTAATTAGTCAAAAGGACTCTCGCCTGACATTGCGGCCAACCGCAGGGTCCCATAACTGCCAAAGGCGGTACGCACACACACACACACACACGCACACCTCTAACCCATTTTCATATTTGGGTTACGACTCTTTTGATGGTCAAATAAACGCAAATTAGTTGATGGTCATATAGAAACTGGCTCCAAGCGTGGTCAAAAACACACACATTAAATTCATATTGCATACCTATAGGGGCTACTCCTGAACAACCATTAAAAGGGGCTGGCCAACATTTGGAAACTATTTCGGATAGTCATATTTCAATGTTGAATTCCACGCAAAACTTTTTCGCTTTTCAAAATATTTTTGTTTGCTGCATTTATGAAGAATTTAAAAACTATTTTTGTTAAATGCAGTTGGAAATGTTTTGGAATTTCGACTATTTTGTAGTTTGAACTGTGTTTGCAAAAGGTACGCAGTGTTTTGCTAATTTCCTCACATTCCGCAATCGCACTAGCATAGCTTATTTATTTTAAATATTATTAAAAAAAAAATAAGAAAAAATTTCTTAAATTTAATTTAGTTTCCATATATTACTAAATATATCTTAAATATATGTATAAAATTATTAAATTTATTCCTGAAATACATCTCTTCCTTTCCATTCATTCCTTATTATTGTACTTACATATATTATAGGATCTCATATATTATTTTATCTTATATATATAAACGGATATTTATTTCGTTTATTAAATTAAAACCATTTCTATTACATTTGTTCCTTAAATACATATTTTCCATTCCATTCATTTCTTATTATTGTACTAATATATTATATTATCTTATATTTTATATATGTATATTAAATAGAATTTAATTTAAGCTACGAAATCAATGTCATTCCTTATTATTAGACTAACATGTTATATTATTTTATATGTATAGAGCACATTGATTTCGTAGCTTAAATTAAATTCTATTCTATTCTATTCCATTCGTATCTTAACTTCATCATTTCCATTCCATTCATTCCTTCAATAGAGCAGTATTTTACAAGCTAACAATCAAAACAACATTACATATTTTTAAATATCATCTGATAGTATCTATATTGACATATTTGAAAGTTAATCTATTTCAAAAGCTTCAAAACAAATGTTTCAATTTCATTCGTTTCATTTGTAATTTTGGTTTTTTTCTCACTGTTTTGTTTTCTTAACAAATTTAAAGGAAATTTTCTTATAAACTATAAATATTTAACTTGGCGAAAAGATTGCTCCATACAAATGTTTCAGTGCCAAAAAGTGAGTGTTTCATTTCCATGAGTCTCATAAGTAATTTGACCTTTTTCACAGCTTAACAATTTTTAAAGGATTTAACTTATTAAATATAATTCTTTAACTCGATCAAAAAGCTTGCTACCTAAAAATTTTTCAATTCCATGTGTTTCATATACATATAGTCTAAACTATATTTGTTTTGCAGCGTGCTTCTACTTTTCATATAGAGACCTGTTTAATAAGACATAAATTGTATATATTAAAATGGAAATAAAGATATTGTGTTTATCTTTTTAAGATAATGTTAACGAATCAATTATTTTAATGTATTTATTCAGATAATTGTTTGCTTAATCTATCATAAAAAGCAGATTGCCTTCCGCCTGTTCCTCTACTCTTTTTTTTTATTTTATTAAAATTTCCAACTCGCAACTGCGGTCAAAGTTCACACGCCTAGGGTTCAAGGTTACATCTCAAATTGTGCATGCTTATAGAAAATTTATATACACATATATATATATATATTATTGTATATCAGGTTGTTGTTGGGTCTTACTCTTATACTTTTCTCAGCTGTCATTGCGTGTGGCTCTTTATTTTATTTTATTTTTTCTGTTAGGCAAAAGTTTTTTTGTTCTTTTTTATCGCATTCTGTTGCTGGGCATCATCATAATCTATGCCCCATCGAAGATTTCGACAGGCACACACACACACACACACACACACACACACACACACACACACACAGAGATAAAGAGAATGTGTGTAAATTTGCATTTTACATATTACAAAGACACTTACGTCATCGCTGATACGATATTAGGCTAGGGGAAGGCTGTGTGTGTGTGTGTGTGTGTGTAGGGTCTGTAGGCGTTGCAGGGCTTATCGGGGCGGGGGCGTTGAAAGGAAAATTGTCAAAAGCGGAAGTAGCGTAATTTCATAAATGATTGATTACACACACTTTACACGCATTCTCACTTATGTGCACACGCACACACACATGTATGTTGCTTAGGCTGCAGAGCTGGCGACAGCTGATACACACACACACACACGCACAACCTCACAACTATTGCCTGTATTTGTATTGCTTTCGACACTTGCTCTTCCTGTTTTTTACTGTTTCTTCTTCTTCTTCTGCTTCTTGCTCATTTTTTTCGGTGTGGTTTTTTGGACACATGTGCGCCGGCTGCGTAAAGCCAAAAGAAAAACTTTGCTGCGGTTCCCCAATAATCTTTTTCTTTCACGCCAGCTTTTTTTTTTTTTTGTATGCCATCAACATCAGCATCAGCAGTTGCTACTACCTTTTTGCCACGCCCCCTAGCCCCAGTGCCTCCTCTATTCACGCTTTATTTACAATCTAATAATTTATCGACTTTTGCGTGGGCGAAGAGCGCGCGGCACGTTTACTGAATGGAAATGGCATTGGGAAATGGGAATGGAACATCGGATCTGTTCGACAAGGCGACAAGCAGCTAAATTGCGTATACGCTGCGTGGGCCACTGCTGCGGCTGCCGGCGCATGCAAATGAAAATGAAAATGCGAATGAGCATTAAAAGCAGAAAAAAAGGGAACAATGAGAAAGGGCCGGGGACCAAGGGGAATGAGAATGGACAAAAGACTTTGTTAGTTATGGCGCAGTGCAGCGAATGCTGCTAATGTGAAACAGCAGCAGCAGCAGCAGCAGAAGCAGAGGCAAACGATTAATCAATAAAACGAAACCTGATGAGCAGGACACACAGACAAAGGAGATAAAGAGACAGACAAACACACCCAGTTGAAAACCAGAAAAAGGGCACTCGAAAGCGATAAAATCAGTGAAACACATTACTTTAGCAGTGGTTTAGCAGCCATTAAATCAGCTGTCAATATTTGATAACAGCTCAATTAGCCTTACACAATAACAAAATGGCAGTCAAAAGTTATAGAAAGAGAGCTTTAGCTGTTTCGCTGTGATTTTCAGTGCATTTTTCATGCATGGCTTTGTTGCTGGGTAGTTTGGGGCAAAGGGTAGCTAAATCCAAAGTGTTTCAGGCAGCTGCTGCTGCTGCTGTTTGCACAAAGACTTGTCAGTCAACGCAGCAGCAGTAACGCAATCACACACACACACACATACACACACACACACATTGGCTGGGACAATATGAAAAATGTTTTGGAAAACATGTTCGTAATCCACAATCGACAAAGATAAATCGCTTTTAGTGCGCTTCAAAGCATTTATTTAAATTTACGCTCTCGCTCACACGCTATCTCCAGCTCTGTCTGACTCGCTCGCTGTCTTATATAATGACAGGCGCATATCAGCTAGACAAAAGGACAAAGCTGGGCGAACAGTTGGCAAACTGAAAACCAAACCAAACCCAATTGAACCAGAACCAACCGGAATGAACCCAAAAATATATAAATGTGGGGATGCGTGGGAGTGGGAAAAGGCAGAGCTGTTAACTGTTAAAGTAGATGGAGGAGACTGGAGTGAGAGGGAGGCAGTGTGGGCGGGGGACAGCGCGCATTTATAGCAACAAAGACAATGTATTACGGGCGAAACACTCAAGTGCCGGCGATTGTCTCACTCGTTGACGCCTTTGTTCTTCTTGTTGTTGTTGGTATTTTAGTTGTTGTTGTTGTTGTTGTCTCACTTGAAGTTTAAATGCTGTCGCTTGTTGTTGTTTTGGTCTGTGCCATGCATAAGCTGACGTCATACGTGTCTATAACCAAGTTCCACTGTCTGATTGTCAGCGTAAGTGTGTGTGTGTGTGTGTGTGTGTAACTGTAGCTGCGTATTAGTGTCATTCATACTTTCGGCTTGCTCTGTGTATGTACGTGTGTGTGTGTGTGTGTGCATGTAATGAGTTGTGAATGACTCAGACGCTTAATGAATAAATATATACCATGTGTGTGTGTATGTTTATACATGTGTGTGTTTGGGTGTGTAGGTATGTCTATTTGAGTTCAAACCGATTGATTTCATGTGAAATTTAATACGATGCTCTTAAATCCTTTTTATAAATATGAGCTACAAAGCTGCACTGAGAGAAAAATGTGCAGTTTCTAGAATATTTAAAAGTTTTGCTATTAATTAGTTTATTCATTTTGAATTAGTCTGAAAATTTTGCGACCTCATAAAATATAAATAAATTTGCCTACGTAGCCCAATGTTATAGGGTTCGAACCCTACAGAGTTATAACGTTAAGTTTGACAACTTCAACAAATATATAAGAAATTATATATATGCGCCTCTTTGGGGCGTGGCAAAGCGGAATAAACAATATAATCCATAGTAAAAGAGCTAGAGACCCAAAATTTGACATATAAGATATATGTCAATATATTGACCAAAAATGTTATATATCTATATTGAAAAATTTTCAAATACACCAATGCTTAACTCTTCTTGGCAAACCAGTAAAAAGTATATATATATCCTCTACAATTGCAAAACTATTACTAAACTTCGGCATGGCCGAAGTTAGCCCATCTATTTATTATTCTTTTCTCTATTCTCTAGTTAATATTCTTTTTTATCTTCGGGGAATTTATGCTAGAAAACTAATAGTATAAATAATATATATCTAATCATATTAAACTAAGTAAGCTTTAGGAAAAGTTAATTTTTAAATTCAATTGGCCTAGCTCAGCTTCCTTTTCGTATTCTTTTCAGGAATTAAGTTATAAATCAAAAATATTTCCCGGTTTGCTGTTCAATGATTTATCACGAACTTATTTATAATAGATGTCCAATATAGAATATCTACTTTTTCCATTCACTGCCTTTGCATTCTCTCTACATTTTTTTGCGCCCTTCAGTCACACATGTCTCCTGTTCTGCTTCTTCTTTGCATATATATATATATGGTTTTGTCATCGCTATATGGAATATATATATATATCTATCGCATTGCTATTTATTTGCATAAATGCAGTGTTTAGTTTATTTTGCAGTTTCCGTCCGGTTGTCTGAATCAGTCAGGCGCTACTGATAGCCGAACCACCCCGAGCCACACTTGCACCCTTCGCCTCCTCCGTCGAGTCCTTGTTTGTCTGCGCGTTTCCCTTGTATTGTCGTCGTCGTCGTCGTCGTCCTCGCTGATGGCTGCCGGGAAAGGCGTCTGCGATTTGACAATGTGCGAGCTCTGCCTCAGGCTGAGCGCCCAGCTGTAAACAGAACTAGCGAAGGGGTAGCGGGGTGGGGGTTGAGGGTTCTTGCTTGGGGATAGGAACTGTGGGGCATGTGCATGTTGGCTGTGCAGCTTTCGACTGTGCAGCTTCATCGCATTTCAATGCTGTTGACTGCGGCATGTGGCATTTCAATTATGCAGCTGAGAATATTTAAGCAGCTCCCTTTCAATGCCCCTCTCTCTCTTCCAATCCCTCTGCATAAAAGTTTAATTAAAATTTAAAGCGCTGTTGTTGCACATTAAACGCACATCAATTGCACTTGACTGCCGCAATAATTCGGTTGCATTGGTTGCAAGACTCTTTTTCTCTTTGTGGGGTTTTTGTATCGTAAGTTTTTGTGCCTGATTTGCAGGACTTTTCTGCTGCTCGAATCCTGTCGAGGCTAAATCCTTTTATAACCTGTGACAGTTAAGTCATATGCGTAGCCAAGCTCCACTTTTGCTGCTACTCTTTGTCTGGTCTGACTGCTGCTCCTATCGCCCTCTGCTACTACTATATCTTTGTTTTACTCCTTTTTCTTTGGCTTTCGCTAAGCGAATTCTGCTGCAGGCACAAGTTCTTCGATAAACTGGAGCAATCAAGTCATATGTGTTGCAAAGCAATTGCTTTTTGCTGTTGCTACTCTTTCAGCTACTGGTATCTGTTCCATAGCTGCTGCTGATACTAGTTGTTGCTATTGATGCTTCTCCTCTTTATTCTCATGATACTCCTTTTTGCGAACCAATTTCATCTATCGTTGCAGTTGCAGCTTTCACTTTATGCTGTTGCTAATTTCTCAGAGGCTGTTGTTGTCCTCCTATTGCCATTTCGGGTTCTTATCCTATAGCTGCTTCCCTTGGCTTACCTCTTACTCCTATTTCTACTACTATTTCTATGAATACTTATCTTACATTCAACCTCTTCAACCTTTTTCTGCTGCCTCTACTTTGATTTCATGCTGTTCATATTTCATCTTGAACCTACTTTATCAGCTGCTGTTACTCTTTTTGCAAATGTTGCTATACTACAGATACTCCTTTTTCTGGAGCTACTTTACTAATGATATAGCTGCTTCTCTTGCTGCTGTTTTCCATGTTCTTCATACTGTTATTAGATATACTTCTCTTTCTGTTGTACTATCTCCTTCTCTGCTACTACTACTACTACTACTTTTATTTTTCTACTACTAACTCTACTTTCTGCTCCCTTTATTCTTTGTACAGCTATTGCTCATCATCCTGTCAGCTTGTTGCTACTCTTCTTCTCGTCCTCTCTTCTACCAACTTTGCACTATCTATTAAAACTGTCCTCTGTCTAAGGCCCAGTTAATAGCTCTTTGTGTGGCATCTCTCTGACTGCTGCTGCTGCTGCTGCTGCTACTGCCCTTTGGCATTGCACACACAGAGAGACAATGTTGTTGCAACAGTTTCTTATTTTTATAGCTCGTATTTATCGCAAATGTGAACAAAGTTGTCGCCTGTCAAATGATGTCAAATGTTTTGCCAACATGGCTAAAAGGTTGACATTAGGGCTTATGCAGTGCTTAGATCAATATAGTAGTCGCTCGCTAAGAGGTGTTTATATTTAATTATATATATTTATATTTTAACTTATAATAAACCAATTTTCGATGTTTTCCAACACTGCTGGTTTTTTAAAGTCCACTTGATTGTGTAGTGATATTAAACCTAGTTTCAACATTTTTTTTATATTTTCTCTAACTCTTCTAAGTTTTTCTAACTCTCCCTTTCTTACCAAACCAAATTGTCTTTGTCTTTCAGTTTCGCTGTCTATTCCGATCTCATTGCCTTATTTTCCAACACTACTGTTGTGAAATTGTTACACTAAACCTTTTGTCAAACCTTCTTTTATGTTTTCTCTAACTCTTATGACATTCTCTAACTCTTCCTTTCTAAGGCCTACGCGTTGCCTTACCAATTTGTCTTTCAGTTTCGCTTTCTATTCCACTCTCATTGCCTTATTTTGCAACACTACAATTAAATTGATTGCAAATGTTATGGTCACCTTAACGTTAAGTAAAGCTTAATCAATTGTGAAAACCTATCCTAATTTCCAATTCCTTTTGCAACTCAGTTAGCTTGAGTCTCATTTTCAGCATTTCGCAATTTTCATGCTTTCATCAGTTTGTCACGCAGCCTGTATTAGCTAGTCTTTAGCCAAGTAGAGAGTCTGTAATAAATGGAATGCTCGGGTTTCGATTTACGCTTTAATGGCGCTGCACGAAACTTGGCAACGGGGCAGTTGCTCTTGCAACCCAGTAGCCAATTTGAAGCGAGCTTGATGTCAGCTATGCAATTACAGAACGAAGCAGCTTTTGCTGCGTGTACTGCGTATACTTCATGTATGTGTGAGTGATTGTGTTTGTGTATGTGTGTGTATCTTTGGTTTGTTAACCAGCACATGCTGGCTATAAAGTGGCAGCAACGCACTTGACCAACTGTGGCACGTGTTGTCGCATTGGCTATGGCAATAAGCGCTGCTACAGCCAATACACACACACACACACACAAACACGCATACGCACACACACACACACACACACTCACACTTAAGTAATGCTTTTGGTACAAGGATAAACTTTTATTTTTCAAACCATATTCTCTGCCTCGCGCTGCCCCACCTTCTTTTTCTCTGTTCTTTCTCTGTATATTTTCTTTCGTTTAGTTTTTGCTATTTTTTTGTTGCTGCTGCGACTGCTGCTGCTGCATGCAACGTTGCAAGCACATTGCGGATGCTGGTTCATTGCCTCGTTTGTTTTGTTTGCCACACGGTCACGTGTTACCTTCGTCTTCTTTGTCGAGTGCTGCAGCGCATAAGGCCAGTTGCCTCCTCTCTCTCTCTCTCTCTCTCTCTCTTTCTGGCTGCCCTATGTTGCCTGCTACGTGCAACACTCGAGTGCAACTCGGACGCGAAATTTAAAAGCCACAAAATCCGCCACACAAAATGCCAACTTGTTAAGCTGCGAGAAGCAGCTTTAACGTGTCCAGCAAAGTGCTGTGAATGAGAACGAGGGCAGTTTAAAGGTTTGCGGACATGTAGCTTGAGCTTTCACTAATAGAATTTAAAATGTTGAATAGAAATATTCTACTCAACTGAAAATTCGAAGAACTCTAAATACATGTTAACGAAGTAATAGGAGTTTACTGGTTTGAAGCAATACATACTCATGTATACTCTCCCCTGAATAAATGATAATATTTTGTGGGTGTGGCAAATAAAAACAAGTGAGCGCGTTGCAATCGGGTGCAATTTCATATCATAAATTACAAGTTTCTAGCAAATCTCTATATGGAAACTCCCGATTTTCCACTTAAATATAAAATATAAATCAATAATATTATTATATTATTATAAATTCAATGTTTTGATCTATCGTAAGAGGAGGTCAACAGTAACCCATTTGCCAAATTTGAATATTCTAGCTCTACAACTGTAGCATATACAGTATTACCCGATATGCCAGATATGCATGTATACCATATCTTTTTGTGTTGGAGTGGGATGCTAAAAAATTTTTATACTCTAAATCCCAGTTCTGTAACTGTGTCAAAAATAACAGAATGTTTGCCTTAAAAGTTATAGTACATCCCGACTTGCCACGCCCCCTGTGGGCGTATCGGAAAAAAACTTAAACTTGACAGGAGTATATATGTCAAATTTCAAGTCTCTAGCTTCAAAGATGTCCAGACAGCAAGACGGACATTGCACAAAACCAATATACACTTTTCACTTCGTGAACGAGAAAAAAAAAAATTCAAATTAAAAAAACTATTTCTTCTATAGTATTAGGGATTATGATCACTAGTGAAATCGGTGCTGATATTCTCTACAGATTGGTTTAAAATATAATGCAGATATGTAAAATATTTATTTTATGCTTAAAAAGCTTAAAAATCTTGCTGAAAAATTTAAGAGGAAATGTCAAAGCCCCAACTTCTGACTGGCCCTGCTCTACTTATACTTTTTTTATATGTTTTGTTAATGTACCCAACACACAAACACATACACATAGTCGCTGTTGTTGTGTGTTTGTGTGCGTTTGGGTTTTTGTGTTTTTATAACGCGCTTGGTCAAATTTGCATTTTTAAGTGAAAATTTAACGTTATGTGTGCGCGAGTGTGTGTGTGTGTATGTCGTTGTGGGTGTATGTTTTGTATTGTGCCTCATTTTCAGTTTAGTGTTTATGACGGATATGTAGACCCCGACAAGTGTCGGAATTTATGTATAATATATAATATATATGTTTATATTATAGCTATCAGGCACGAGATACATCCTGCTCACACACACACACACACACACACACACACACACACACATAATGTCACATATGTTTGTGTAAATGTATTTAAGATATGATATATGCAAATTATCGCATAAAGCATTTTCCATTTGGATTTTAATTAGGATTTTGTGTGAAAATCAGTTGGAAATGTGTTTTGCTCGCAACTTACACTTGCTACCAAATTAGGAATTGGATAAGCACATTAGAGAGATGGGTTGTACAAATAGTGTGAAATGAAATGAGATAATTGAGGTGCCTTTCGGAGCAGCTCATTTAATTATGTGAGTTTAGAGAGTTCGGTTCAGGAACTGTGCTGCGTGGGAGTGTAATGCCAAATGAGGCGAACTTAAGCTATAAAAAATATTTAAGAAATTTTAGAAAGGGTATATATAACTAAAACATATGCTGAATACATATGTTTATATAGATTTATTGCCTATTAAATTATCTTTAATTTTTTGAATAATTATATATTTTTTTATAACGTTTTATTATTATATAGCAATTTAAAACTTTTTGTTTTATAATTAAATTACTTTATATAATTTCTTATTGTGCTATATTATTTTAAATGATATAATTTAAATAATAATTGCACTGTCACAAAGCCGATAAAGCTGCTACAGCCATTGTCTTTTGACTTTATCCGTTTATCAATTAAACTGCGCTTCAATTCATTTTATATGAAAAGTCACGTAGAAAAAAAAAATTCGCCAACATTTCTGCATTCACATTTCGCATTCGCATTAATGCAGCAAGTGAAGCGCTTTTTGACTTAACTTTTAACAGCTTTAAAAATCAACGTTTATTATTATTTATTTTTTTATGCACTCACAGAAGAAAGAGAGAAAAGCGAAAAGTATAGCATACTTTTATGGGCAGTATTCTGAGTGTGCGAGAAATTGCGTTGATGCTGCTGCATATGCACACACACTAACATACAAAAGCAGACGCCATTATGCAAATTACTCACATTTATATATAACTATAATATTGTATATATATACTATATATATATACATATATATATGTAGTGTGGCTGCGCTGTAACCAAAAATTTACTGGAAGCGCACAAATCAAATCATAACTGATTTGCATACATACGACTAGTATAAGTGTGCCTGTGTGTGTGTGTGCCATATCAATTACATTACATGCTCGCAGTTCATGTTACAATATTACGACTACTGCATCTGCTGTTTGTTGGTAGTGCGCCAAATCTTTGTCCAATTTCGGTCACGTAGCAGTTCCATAACGCGGCTGTCCAAACAACCCCCAACCCTAAATGTCTGTAGTGAAAGTGTATTAAAATGCTCATATAACCCGCCCTGCTCGCTTTCCATTGAGCACTACTGGACCACTTTAGTGTGGCTCATTTTGATGGCATGTGTTGCTCGGACTCGCAGCCATTTGAACCCTCTCAAAAAACAAAAAAAAAAACAAGAACTAAGCAAAATTGAAGCAGCAGCAGCGAGTACGTTTAGGAATCCATAAAATATTTATGCTGCCCGTCCAATTGAAGGCCAATGCTTGGGGCATTACTTGAACCCCGCCCGATACGATGTACCAAAAATAAGTGAGACCTTTGCTCAGCTGAGGAGAGTGGGGAAGTCTGGGAGTTAGGGCGAGTGTACTATGCAAAGCAAACACAGTTGATTATGTTGTGTGTTTATGTGTGTGTGTATGTGTATGGTCATTGTGTTTACACTGTTCAGCAGGCAAATTGTGCCTTAACAATGCAGTTCAAGCAAAACCTGACAAAATGGAAACAAGGCTAAAGAAAATTGCCGAAAAAATTGGAAAAATGTTTTTTATTACCCATTTATTGCAAAATGAAAGCAATTTTCATTAATTGCTTATAGTTCTCAAACAGTTTAAGTATAAATTGCTTTAAATGTGTGCTTTAAGTTAAAATATGGGAGAAGTGAAGAAACTACTAATAGCTGATTCCTTAAAGTAATATATATATATATATATATATAAATCTTTAATGCAGAAGTAGACCAAGAACATTTACCATGCAAGTAAACATGCATGTTAAGCACATGTTAAGGTCTTTGCAGCATTTCTTGCATTTAAAATTAAGTAGCTAGGCTAGATTGCAAGACCCTCCATAATTTCTAACTTGAACTTAACATACATAAACTTCATGTTAAGGCTTTCGGAGCACTTACTGCGTTATATTTAACAATTTTGTTAACTCAATGTTTAGTGGCCAGGCAAATATGTTTTGGAAGACCCTTTATAATTTCTAACATGCATCTACCATGCATGTAAAACTTCATGTTAAGGGTTTTTGAGCACTTTTTGCGTTCTATCAAACAATTTTATTGAGCCAGACAAATTAATGTCTCATACTAGCTCCTGGGCAACAAATTATTTATATAAATTTTTATTGCATACTTGGAATACTTTGTATTTTAGTCAATTGAGACTTGGCTTTGTTTGTCTGCGAAACAGTTCAATAGCACATGAAATTATGATAGTTGTTCGTGGTAAGCGAGCTCGTAAATCTTGCAGCCACAATGTCTGCTTGATTTGTCAAACATAAAGGCCATTCTGTCGGCCAGCCATTAACTTTTATGTGTTAGTGTGCTTCTCCTTCCTTTTTTTCAAACACAAAAATAAAAAGAAATTTAATGATTGGCTGCCCGGTCATTGACAGGGTGCACAGTGCAAAGGTTTCAGCAAATTTCTTTGTTCTCGCAGCTGTAAACAGTCGCAAGCGTCTGCCCATCGCCCTGACCTCAGCTTCAACTTTAACCCATTTAAAAATATAAACCAGTGGCTGTTTGGTTGTCCCCAAACCAGTGATTTCTTTTGTGGTTTTAAGACAGACCGTAAAAGTAACTACAAAGATTTTGAAGATATATTCATTTATATATATGCTAGAGAGAATCCCCTTTCCATTTGCTTTCTCCTACTATTTACTCTCTAGTCTGTCTATAATTAGAGCAGACAATTCAGAGGAGCATATTTGAATTCCAGATAATCGGATTGAACTTTATCTATTCCTTTATCAGTTAGTCTATTAGTCTACAGAAGTTATTGCCCTTTTAGATTCCTGAGAATCACATAGAAGCGCATTTAGAATTACGTATACGCATTTCTATAAATATGGTATTCATTTTGTTTTTAGTTTTAGATTCATCTTTATACATTCCTTTATTAGTTAGTCAATCAATCAGTCTACAGAAGTTGTTGCCGTTGTAGATTCCTGAGAATCACATAGAAGAGCATTTAGAATTACGTATACGTATTTCTATAAACATGGCATTTTTAGTTTCCGATTTATCTTCATCTACTCCCTTATCAGTTAGTCAATCAGTCAAGAGAAGTTAATGGCCTTTTCAGATTTTATGAGAATCACAGAGTATTTAGAATTACGTATACGTATTTCTATAAACATGGTATCCATTTCGTTTTTAGTTTCATATTCATCTTTATCTACTCCCTTAGTCAATCAGTCAATAGAAGTTATTTCCCTCTTGGATTCATGAGAATCACAAAGAAGAGCATTTAGAATAACGTATACGTATTTCTATAAACATGGTATTCATTTCGCTTTTCATTTCATTTCCTTTCATCTAATTCATCTCTCATCTCTTTTATGTCCAAATTGCTTAATAAATATATACAAATTTTATAATTTCTATCGGGGTATTAATTGTTTTTGATTGGAAAATCGTTTAAAAGCGCGCGCAAAGTGTCTGTAGAAATTTGCACGCCCAGAGTCTGCCGCACGCATCATTAACCAAATATTGCATTTTTCAATATAACGCAGCACCTCACTGCACCCTATTTCCCTAACCTCTCTCCCTACCCATCTGTTTCTCCACCCACCCACACACACATACATAGACACTCGTCGATTCCCTTCGCCCATTGCCACGCTTGGCATGTAAAATCCACACGGCCAATCAAACGCGCACAGGCCAAGGGTCAGACTAGGGGTTAGCGGGTGGAAAGGAGCAAGGGGTTCGGGTGTAGGGGGCATGGCATATGAGTAACTGATTCGCATCAATATGCTGCATAGCTTGGCGTTTCGGTCACGGCTCTAGCAACCCCTCGGCTCCCTCCTCCCCTCACATGCTGCTGCTGCATGTGCATGTCAAAGTAATGGACGAAAACGAAAATTCAGGCATACGCAGCAACCGCCAACAGCCGGGCAAACCAACCAAACCACCAGCAGGCAGTGGCTGTCAGAGTGGGTGGTGGTTGGCTGGTTGGGTTGTTGCTTGGTGGAGCGTGTGTGGGTGTGGGTTGTCTGCGGTGTCTCTGCCAGAGTGAAT
This sequence comes from Drosophila gaucha, assembly GCA_035045545.1. Taxonomy (NCBI): domain Eukaryota; kingdom Metazoa; phylum Arthropoda; class Insecta; order Diptera; family Drosophilidae; genus Drosophila; species Drosophila gaucha. The sequence goes on from JAWNOY010000344.1 coordinate 1,843,750, forward strand.
GACTTTTGCGCCTGGCATTTAAATGAAGGCGCAGCTTAAATGGATTTTGGGCCATACACACATAGACATATATATATAAATGTGTGTCTGTGTGGAGTCTCTGGTTATCTTTACTTAATGCCTTGAGCCATGCTTGACTGAATCGTCCTCAATGTGTCATTTTAACTTTTTGAATAAAATTTTTTTGAAATTTCATTTTACCTATATTTCATTTGAAATTTACTTGTCTTTATTCTAATTAGATTAAGCTCGTTAAATTGCCTCCAATTAGGCGCTGCATTTGTTGCGCCCATTTGCATGCCACTAATTGAGTTGTGCCCCCAAACAGACATTGCACTTAGACTCGAGTGCTCAACTTTACTGTCTCTCTCCCTCTCTCTTTGCACACTCTGATTCTCTGTCGCACGCTTCTCGCCTCTCGCCTCTGTCTACCATTAATGAAAAATACTTTTCGTAATTAAATAATAATTTGGTGCCTTGTCTCTTTATGGCGCTGCCTAGATAACGAATACCTCTCTTGCCACGTGCCACGTACCACTTGCCAATTGTGGCTGCTGCCTTTGCTTGAGTTCACAAACACTGCCACGCCCCACATATATATATATATATATATGTATATTCAGGTGTCTCCCATTGCTTTTTGCTGTTTCAGCATTTTAACTCATATCAAAACACTTTTGATAAAAATTGAATACATATAGTTCACTCTCTCAATTAAGTAGCTTTCAAAATCTTAACACTCTTTCCTAACATAAGTTCTCACAATTCAGAATCCATTTCAATTTTTCAATTAAATTCAAAACTCTAAGCTGTAAATAAAATACCTAAAACTTTCTTATCTGTTGGCACAGTTTATTTATGTGTTTAATTGCTAAATTCGAGTCAAAATATTTACACTAAATTCTCTTCTTTTTTTTTAATTTTTACCTTCGGTTTAAGCCCCACATAAACCCCCGTTATCGAATATTGCATGGCTGCACTTTGATGTGTCAGCAAAATTTACTTTTTCGGCAAAAACTAAACGGCAAAACTGTAAATATATATATGCACATATTTTTTGTTGGTGTATTTTTCAGTTAACTGGAATTTTTCCGTCCGTGTTGTGAATTTTTTGTGTGTGCTGTAAGGTTATTTTAAATTTATGAATAGCTGTTTGCCAAAAATCAATAAATATCGAAGGTGATTGAACAGTAAACTACATCAAATTTGAAATAAATATTTTAACAAATATAGGTGAAGTTTATTGTTAGTGTTTATCTAGATGCTGCCTCTTTGCTATGCTCATATTCATTAAGGGTAACCTTCATTTGTGGTATAGACACAGATTAACTTACCATGAATATAAAGAGTTATAAATTTGAGAAAAATCCATGAAAAGGTGCTCAAGTCCAAGAGGAATGTCAAGTATATACTTTCTAGCTGCTTACAGGGTATCTGGTAGTCAGCCTCACTTATGTAGAACATTCTGACTTTATTTCAGTTACCTGAGACCTTAAATATTAACTGATATGAATTCAGAATACTCTACTTAAGTGTGACTGACTAGCGAATACCCTGTAATCACTTGTGAAGCAGGGTATCTGGTAGTCAGTCTCACTTACGTAGAACTTTCTGACTTCATTTCAGTTACCTGAGATCTTAAATGGTAACTGAAATGAATTCAGAATACTCTACTTAAGTGTGACTGACTAGCGAATACCCTGTAATCACTTGTAAAGCAGAGTATCTAGAAGTCAGGCACACTTAAGTAGATCTTATATCTTCGTTCAAGTTGCCCAAAAGCCAAATGGTCGCTGAAATTAAGTAAGAATGCTCTGCCTGACCCAGTTGGGTACCCTGTAAGTTGTGAAAGGGAAAGAGGAATATTAAATAGCTGCTTCTTATATCATGATTGGGTATCTATATGTGCTACTAGGAATTGCATTTCTTCATTGCATTCTGATGTATTTCAACAGATATACATAATTGTTATTCGGAGTATTATAAAGGGTATTATTGCATCTTTAATAAAGTTCACAAAAATCGGTCGATTTTACTTAGGAATGTATGTATATTGACTTCAACGATTTGCAGTCTTTACAGGGTATTTGCTAGTCAAGCACACTCAAGTAGAACACTCCAACTTGCTTTCCGTTTCCGTTTCTCCATTTGAGGTGTGAGCTAAGCAAATGTCATGGGTGTAAATTCTGTATGTGCTGTTAGCTGGCAATTCCCAGCTCTATTGGACACACCGAAATTCCATTTGTTCTCCTTGTGTGACCATCAAATGTAGTGTGTCCTGCCGGATCCTGGCGTGTCCAGTGTCCACTGTATTTGCATATCTGGAGGCACTTAGAGCTCGGACTTTGCCGTGACTTTAGTTGGATTTTATTTGGTTCAGTGGCCGGTGGAAAAGACGTTGCAACTGCAACTGCCATAAGGCGTGCACAAAGTAAATATTTGAGCTGGCACTTGATTGGCCAAAGTGCAATAAAGTGCAACAAAATGGTTGCAAGATGCAAGCAAAACTCAAACAGCTCGAATGCCACGTTCAATGCATAAATCAATTATGGCAATTATTTCAATTTGAAAACAAACCGAGAACTGAAAACTGAAATCCGGGCGTGCAAACACAGCAATAATTGAATTTAACTTAAGCTCTGTTGCCCCCTTTCCTCCCCCGTCCATTGCCACTTGGCCTACCTCCATTGAAATTCTATCAAAAATAACCGCAGCAGAACACAACACAAACGCATAAATCACGTATACGCAATGTGCGACGCACTCAACAAACCTAATTGTTGTTGTTGTTCATTCGTTCGCTCGTTCTATGGCAGGCAAATGCCGCGGCCCCTCGGGCAGGCAAGCAAACTGGTGGGCTAACAGGCTAACTGGCTGGCAGCTCAGTAGCTCTCGATGATAAATCGAATTCGATTGCTTTGGCATAACTCATGCGATTAGAAACTCGGCGCTATTAACGAGATAAGCCACAATGACACGAGCTGAAGCTGCTTTGGATGAGGATTAAGCTAGCTAAGTGAATGGAAGCAGAGTGAAGTTTTTATCTGTTTATTTTCATTTCATTTCAAAGTTACTTATATTGTATTAAATTATTTAATTATTTATCATTTCCAAATTTTTTATGTTTAAATTAATTTTACTTAAATTCAATTTATTTATTTTTAAATATAATTTATTTTTATTTGAATGTATTTTTTTATATTAATATAATTTATTTTAATTATATACAATTTTATTTATTAGTATTATTTATATAAATACTATTTATTTTTATTTAAATATAATTTTTTAAATATAATTTATATTTTATTTACTTTTTAAATATAGTTTTGTTAAAATAAAATTTTTTTTTATTTAAATATAAATTCTTTTTATTTAAATATATTAAATTAAATTAAAAAATATATTTTTTATTTAAATATATTTGTTTTTTTATTATAATTTATTTTAATTATATAAAACTTTATTTTATTTAAATACATTTTTTTTATTTTCATTTCATTCTCAAATCGAAATTTTGAAACTTTTTTTGTTCGTTTCTTGAGATATAAGGTTTATACTATATAGTTTTACTGCTGGCCAGTCAAATAACAAACTTGATTTAAGATTCCAGCTCTCTGTTCTATCCAATGAAGCTATAAGAAGCTTTTTGCTTGAGTATTAATAAATGGATTACAAATGTTATTTGATATCTAAAGCTTACCTATAAAACTAAACCACTTAAATGTTCGCTTCACTTATTTCTGATCCCCTTTGGCAAATAACAATTAGATTTAAATAATATTTGCAGCGAGAGTAATATTTAGATTAAAGTGAAAGATAACTCGTTGCAGATAACTATGAAACGTATTTGAAAATGTTCTTAATGTATTTGCAGGAAGCTTATCGTCGCTGGGTTTGCAGCACGCTGGTGCCGTACTTCGCAGAGCCGCAGGATGTGGATGCAGCGGCAGCCGATGAACTCGCCACGCCGCGAGGGGCAGCTGCAAATACAATGCCAGCGGGCAAAAGTAAACGTGCGGCACGAAATGTGGGCGCAGGAGGAGGAGGAGGAGGAGCTGCGGCTGCGGCTGCTGCTGCTGCTGTTGGTGGCACGGGCGCCGCCATCAAGCATAAATCTCAGAAATTAATCAGCAATAACAATAAATCAAATAACGGCAATAACATGAACGAGCGTCAGATTAATCAACAGCATGACGAGGACAATGAGCCCCACGATGAGCCGCAAACAAAGCTCTCCGATGCGAATGTGGCTCGGGCGTTCTACGATGTCGTTGGCATTGGCCCCGCCCAGTCCCCGGCCCCAGCTCAGACCCAGTTCCACACCCAGTTCCAGTTCCAGTTCCAGTTCCACAACAACAGCCACAGCAACAGCAACAGCCGAGCTGCAATTGCTCAGCGCGAAGAGGAAGAAGAACAATTCAATAATTTCATATCGACTGCCAATAATGCGGATCCCAGTGCAGTGGATCCAGTGATATCAAAACTACAAAAGAGGTTGCTTAAATGATTTAATGACTCGACTAATGCATACCCTATATTAACTGTTGTCTTATCTCTCTGTCTCTCTCTCGCTCGCTTAGATCAACACGCAAGGCAGAGTTCCGCAAACGCCGCAGGATTCGACCATGCCTTAGCGTCTGCCAAACTGTCGAACAAAAGTGCCCCTATCTGCTGCCCGCCGACCGCGCCCCCGCGCTCCCCACCCAATATGCCGGCGAGCCGACATTTGTATGCCTAGGTGAGTTCGAGTCTATATATATTACAAATGTTGATTTGCTTTTTTATGGAAAGTAAAGTATTTCATTTAAATTTATAATAATTTACGAAAATTTAATTTTTTTTAGTTTTTTGATTTTAACGATTGTTGAATTTAACAATCTTTGATTTATATGTGACAATTTTTAGTTGTGTATTCAGTTCTCGTGCTTAAGTTTAAACAATTTTATAGAAGCTGTGGAGAAAACAGAAATTTCTAAGTTCTAATCTTGAGCCGAATTTGACAAACAAAATTTATTTTTACCTTGAACGAAGTTTTAAATGGAAGGACAATTGGACCATAACCTGAGGAAAATAAAAAAATATGAACAGTACTTATACTACTTTAAAAGCTAGTTTTATAAAGTCAAAAACTTTTGAAAGAAAACCCAGCTATAATAATGCTATAAATAAAATAATATAACTTGAGCTCCAACTCTTAAATGTTTTTAAAAATTAATTTGATGAATGCAAAATTTAGATAAAGATCTAGTCTAGCGCACTTTTTGCATATGAAAATATTTGCGACTAGCAATATTTTCAGTACAATGCGCAATTTGAATTAAATAAATATATAATGAAAACTATTCACATTTTAATAAATAGCTTAATATAGGAAAGCATGTTAAAAAAAATTTGCATCAAACCTTAGATTGTTTCAGCCGTCAATTTACTTTTTTTTTAAAATTATTTTTATTTTATGAATGCATTCTACAAAATTTAATAATAATTTAATAAAAGAAGTACGTTCGTAAAAAAAATTTGGTTCTTTACGAAGTTAGATTAAATAAGATAATTTGTATTAATTTTGATAAATAGTTGCCTTATTATTATTGTTTTTATAAATTTTGTAAATTTTATATTTTTGTCTATCTGAAAAAATCGAATTGATTGTTTTGTATGCTCTATTTATAAATTATTATTATTATTGTTTACCTGCCCAACTTTAATCTTAAGTGCTGTTTTTTGTAAATTATTTTAGTTTTTTAATAATTAATTGTAGAAGAAGGGAAAAATTCTCAAAATAATATTTATTTATATTAATTATTTATATTATTTATATTTACTTAATAAATTAAGTCTAGTATTTAGCAATCTATTATTTAAAACTCGACTCGGCTTTAAAAATAATCAAAATTAAATTTAAAATTGTTACAATTGTTAAATATTTTTAAAAGCTTTTCTGTTTAATTTTTTAATTAAAAATTTTTTTTTTAAATATTTGTTAGAAACTCTTATTTATTGTTATACGTTTTACATTCAATTTAAAATTGTCTCAAATTTTTGTTAAAACTTTAAATTTGTAAAAGTTTTATTTTCTTAATTAATATATAATTTAAGATATATATATACATATATATATATATAACTAGTAGTATATAAACTAGTTTTTCATTGGATCCCACCGATTGTCGTCAACCTCCACTTGCAGATCAAAATATACCCGAGACTGGCGAGCAGCTGAAGAAGTCAAGCTATGGCCCCAACGACTGCTGCTATAGCTACTGCAATGGACCCACTGAAGGCATCTGCACCGTTTGCCCGGACTTTGTACCCACCTTCGACTCCCCCAACAACAACAACAACAACAGTTCGAGCAGTCGTCGGGTGCACAACATAACCCTGACGCTGAGCTCCCCGGCGGGGGAGCATGCGCGTGCTGCGAGCGTCTCGCTAGCACTGAGGAACGTGTCGCGGAGTGTGGGGGAGACGGGAGCTGGATTGTTGGAGCAGCTGCCGTATTATGCGCACTATGAGAGCGTCTACTACTATGATGACGATGAGAAGGGCAGCGAGATGCCGGAGCGGGCGCTGTCCGCCGGCTGTGCAGCGGTGCCGTCGGTGAGCAGCCGCTGTGAGATACCCTACTATGCATCCGGTGTGGCGCCGACGCCGCCGACGCAGCTGCTTGTCTGGCTGAGCGCTCTGCTCGGTCTGTTGAGCAGCTGTGGCGCTGGGGCGGCGCGACAGCGTTGCAGTGGGCGTGCCAGTGGGCAGAGGGCGGGCGCGGAACGTGTGGATCCGTGTCCAGGCAGCTGCCACGAGCTGTTGGCCAGTCCAAGTCCGAATCCAAGTCCGAGAAAGAGAGACGTTAACGGAAGCGGAAGCGGAAACGGAAACGGAAGTGCAAGCTTCACTGCCACACACAACAGACACAAATGGGCGTGGCCATGGGAATGGTCGTGGGCGTGGGCATGGGTATGGGCATGGGCTTGGGCATGGCTCTGGGCATGGCTCTGGGCATGGGCATGGTGCATATGCCGAAAAGTGCGTTACTTACGCGTTTCGCGAGATCGTAGTCGTATAATTAACTATAAACACATACAGCTACAATTACAACCACAGATACGAAACAGACGACGTTGCACAAGCGATAGGAATAGATATGATAGGAATTACCGTTACATCTACTATTACAACTACAACATCAACGATTGGTGGCGAAGATGGAAGTGGTTTGGCATCGATGGTAATGCGGCAACCATCATCTCAAAGGGCGCCTTATAGTGCATGCAATAAGTATGCGGCCACACACACAAGCAAACACAAAGCACACACACACACACACGTACACAGAGAGAAACACATTGCGAATTTTCACAGAGATTTGCTGTTCAAAAATGAGAAAATGAAGAAAAACCCAAAAAAGAAAATGTCATTAATTGTATTTCGTACTCTAGAAAATTACTCGTAATGCTAGCTAATTAAAAACAAACGAAACGAAAACCAAAAACAAAAGTTGAGTGTAAAAAAAATAAAAGAAAATTAAGAAAATAACAAAGAAAAATTTGCAGGTCGTTTTTCCCTGCCAATTTGAGTTGAAAAAGAATTCAATGAGAAAATTATAGATGGAGAATGGAAAATGCAAGGAAAAGGCAAACAAAACACTTTAAATATTTATGGTCCTCTTTCAAATGAAAAATATAAGAAAAAAAAAAACAAAAATATGAAAGTAAATAAATTATAAAATCTCTATTGAAAAAAACCTAAAGAAAACTAAAAAAAAAACAAACAAATAGCATATTTTATTACAACTAGAAACAAAGAATATTAATATTTAATTAAACAAAAAACAACTGCCACAAAAATAGGTTTTTTAGGTAAACATTAAACGAAAACAAAACCCAACAAAATATAAAAAAATCACAAACAAAAAAAAACATTTAACAAAATGAATATGATGAAGAGAAAAACAAAAGAAAAGATACATAAATATACATAGTTATAAACTTAAATAAAGGCGGATAAAAAACAAAAACAAACATTTTAGGTTAGCTAAGTATAAACGAAAAACAACAACAACAACAACAGAAAACACAAACACAAAATGAAATTCTAGACTAAAATAAAAAAACCAGCTCGCAAATGAAATAAACAATTAGCAAAAACTAAAATTCCCTAAAAATGAAATAATTAAAAAATAAATAAAAATAATAACACACACACATTTCACTAAACACATGGACATATAGACCGCTTATCAAATCAATTTCAAGACATTTAAAAAATACGAAACGAAAAAACAAAAATATGAAACATGAAAAACTTTACTTATGCATAAATTAGTTTAAAAAAAAAAGAAAAGTAAAGAAACAAAATCAAATATTATAACATAGTCGAAATAAAGAAAACGAGTTAGCGAAACGAAGCAGAGAGAGAGGAGAGCTAGAAGAAGAAAGGAAAGCGGAAAAAGTAACAACCAACAATGTGTCTAAGATTGTCTTTATTTAGTTTTTAAACATGAACTTTGTATAACCAAGAAAAAAAAGCCAAAAAAGAAAAAACAGTATAAAGCGCACAGTAAATTTAAATTTTAAGGTTCATAAGCAACATAGAAGAAAGCAGAGTTAAAGCAAAGAAAGAAGCAGCATATGCATACGATTATAAATGAGTTTTAGGGCATGTATCTGAAGTATAGCCTAGGTATATATATACATAGTTAAACAGAATGGCAAGCAGAAAGAAGCGGAAGAGAAGCAGCAACAACAACAACATACCTACTATACTATAAATAGTGCATACAAATAATAATAATAATAATAAAAATAATAATAATTTTTGTAATAAAGTTAACTCTATGTAGCGTACATAAAAGCATAAAAGAAAAAAACCACATAAAGAACATAAATATATATATTATATATATTTATAATTAACAATTTATCGTACATACTTGCAAAACCAAAAAAAGAAAACCAATTAAACCTATAGGCAAACAATAAAAAACAAAAGAAGAAAAAGAAATTATGATATATAAGTATTATATATATGAGAATAATTAGTTACTAAATGAAACAAAAGTTAGATGTACTTGGTATTAACTAATTGCCTATTGAATTAAGCATGTACCACCAAAAACATGACTCGACTCGACTCTCAACTCAACTCAGCTCTATAAACACTATCCTCACCAAAACGAACTAAAGAAAAACCCACTCAGACTCTACAAATGTCTCTCACTTTAACGTTTCACCATTTCAATTTCTCGCACTACGCTCTATTTGGCTTTCGATTCGTTTTCTGTTTAAGGTTAAGGCACTGCAGGCAGTACTGAGAACCCAAACTTTAAGAAGCTTTCTTTAACACAGCTAAATTTCCAACTATTGACGCATTACTTTAATCAAATACAAAGTGTCTCTGTTCTCTTAACCAGCACATTTAGTGTGGTATGTTAGGTGTTGTTGTAGTTAACAAACTGTAAGACGTAGTTACCTAAAAGCGAAAAAATATATGTATACAGCATTAGCTGAAAGTTGGATTAATCCGGTTAAGCAGCTTTCCATTACTTTTCAAGACTTTCTTTTGGTGAGACAAACGTTTTATGCGAAAGCATATTTATGCTTGACTAAAAGCTTCTAATAACTTAAGCAAAGGATTAATCCTGTCTAGCTACTTTCATTAATTTTCATTTAAACTGAAGCTTTCTTGTGATGAGAGAGATTTTGCTTGACTTAAATTCTTTAATCGTTTCAAAAAGCTTTTACTAAAAGCTCTTATCTTTCTTAGTTCACTTTTCACTTTCAGCTAGTGTCATTAGTGTCATGAATTGATTCTAAAATTCATTATTGAAACTTAAGCTTTTCTCGTTCCCACCTGAGCTAAACAGCTTTCACTCCTAATTTCCATATCAATGACTCAATACAACTTAAAGAGAAACCTGCTATTTGCCTTTGTAAATACACACACACACGCACACACGCATCTCACACACACACACACACTCTCACACACGTCTCACACTGTTGAAGAAAAGTATGCAATGAATTTCAAGTTTTTCGTATCTCTTCTTGAATTTGATTTATGAGAGTTCTTTTTGGTAAATTTCTGTTGTTTGCCCTTAAAAATTGAGATATATACTTAAAGATATATACGAGATATTTACATAGGCCCGATTTTCGTGTGAATTTCCAATTAACTGAGAAATGGAAAAACGTTTTTCAAAGAAAGAAAGGGCGAAATAGGAAAATAGAAAGAAAACAAAAGAAAAAAAGAAACCATTTCGAAGCGAGAGCCGCTGGCACAAATTGCGCGCATATGCAAATTGTTATGAATTATTGTGTACTTTTGTAAAACTTTTTGATATATATAATATAGTTAACATGAATAGATGCCTAAATAATAAATTAAATGTTAATTTATTTAAATGTAAACAATAAAAACAACAACAAAGAGAGAAGCGAGAGCAAACGCTTTTGATAGATCCAAAATAAAGTTTAAAAAAAGTGAAATATCTTCAACTAGTTGAAATGGTAATTGATGATAATGATGTTATTTAACGATATTACGTATATGATATATGGTATCTGGTATACGGATCGAGCATGAAATTACTTTACAGCAAACATTTACATTCAAGTTTTGTGTACAAAAGCAAAAACAAAAACATTTTTGGACATTTCATACTCTCGTAATGTTAAAGTTCATATGCGAATACTTGAAACCCAAGAAAACAAAATCGAAAATCGAAATCAATACAAATAATTAGCACGAAAAATATTATAAATAATATTAATAATGAAAGGAAAAACCCAAAAATGGAAAATAACAAGTATATACAATAATTTTTGTAAAGTATCAGCTGCTCGACAACAACAACAACAACAAGCAGCTGTCCAAATACCCAAGTAAAAAATGTTATGGCAAGGTAGCAATTATTTTTTACAAAACCAAAAAATCCCAAAAAAAAATATATATATAAACTATTTAATGTATGTAAAATTAACAGAAAAAAAAACAAAATGGAGAAAACAAAATGAGTATGAGAAATAAATTTTAACATGAGGGAAATGCAAAAGAAAAAAACCAAAACAAAATTCTTTTTAGGCCACAAAAAACGAAAAGAAAACCAAAAAAATTACATAATTTATGTGCCAAGCGAGAAATTATTCAATGTATCGTATTTGATATCAACAACAAAGCGAGCACAACCAAAAAAAAACTATAAATAATTAAAAAAAATAATGAAAAAAGTAAAAACTCATGTCAAATTTAAATACGAAATAAAATTTAAAAGAGATTTCAAATACTCTTAGCAAAAGTATTTCGAATGTGCGTGCAGGCCCTGCCCCCACCTGCTCCAATCCAAGTTCAAGCATACCCCACACCCACTCCTCCCTTAAGCCGCCGCCTCCCACCCCTCCCTCTCCAGATGCCAAAGTTTGTTAGTTAATTAATAAAATGAGAACTTATTAAGAAAACAGCTAAAAACTTTACGAAAAAAACCAAACTCAAACTGAAATCTTCTGTACTTGTTAATTAACAACAACAAAGCCACATAGAAAACAAATTAAAATTATAAAAAAATAAATAAAAACAAAAAACTTTAACTATAAACCGAATTAAAAACTGAGCAAACTTTTCGTAAAAAGAAAAACTCAATCCCCAGTCGAAACGATTTACTTAAGTCTAACAAAATAAAACTGGAAACCGTATCTAAAAATTGAGAGATAATGTAATAGTAAACACTATGTTATAATAATAATAATAATAATAATAATATGGCATATAATTGAAAGAAAACAAAAACAAAATGAAAAACTGGCATAATTATGGTAATTGTAAAATAATTAAACAATGACGTAAACGTGAAAAACAAAAACAAAAACAAAAACCAAAAAAAACAAGTGAAAATAATAAAAATAAATTGTTGTTATTGAATGTATTTGTATAGAAAATTATTATGATTATGACGATGAATAATAAATGATTACAAATAATAATTATTGTTCAAAAAAAGAAAAACCAAACCACAAAAACCGAAAAACCAAACAAAACAAAATAATATATATACATATATATATGAGAATAATGTTTCTGGCTTAATTTTTATTCAATTTTTGGCAGCTTAAATCATCGTTACCAGTAAAAAAGCTTTGCGAAGCTTTTAATCAGCTTTCATAATGCTGAAAGTAACTTGGATTTCACTTAAGATAGTAATCAACATTATATCTATTAATTAGCTTAATTAGCATTATAGCTTAAAATCATCATGGGCATCAGTCTATATGCTTATTGATTATATATTTAATAACAATTGATATGCGAAGGCAGCTTTGAAAGATCTTGAAAGCTTAGTTCTGCCCAGATTAGCATGCTTTAGTGCAGCTTAAAACTAAACAATTTCCACTTATATTAAGCAAGTTCTTGATTTCAATGGAACTTTTAAGCATCTTCACTGAGAGCTTTAATGAGCTTTGACGCCGAGCTGTATGCTTATTCATATTATATTCACATTAACAATTAATATTGAAAAACAGCCTAAATAGCTTAAATCGTATATGCTTTAAATGCATTTGCAAGTTTTTAGCAGCTAACTTAATGACAAATGCCATTTCAATTAGCTTTTGACTTATGTCCCTTAAGGTCTTAGAGTATTGACAGCTTTCTTAATGCTGAAGTGAACTTGGTGCTTAAAAAATATAATATATATTATATATATTTATTATTGTTGCTAATAACAATTTGTTTCCAAAGCGAGCTTTGCAAGTTCTTGAAAGCTCACTGCTGCTTAGACTGAAGGCAGATGACAGCTTTTAATGTGCTTGGTGGAAGCTTATTTAATGCTTGCAATAGATTTCACAGGTTCATATCAAACTTTTGCTCGGACCAGCAGTTGCTCTTGCTTGACTCTTCTCTTCTAGGATTAATCTAAAGACTCGGCTCAGCAGCTTGTGTCATTATGCCATGTGCTCCGCTGACCCGATTGGCAGCAATGTGAAAAGCGCAAAATATGCGATTCAAACTTTCACTTTTTGCTTTTCTTTTTTTTTTTGTATATATCCTTAATGCCAATTTCAGTGGGGCAACAACAAGCGGACCGTAATTAGACAGGCGGCCACAGCAGCTGAGTCGAGGCTAGGCAAGCAGCAGCTCGCTTCGGTTGCTGCCCGAAGCTGCTAGCCGAAGCGCCGGCTGTTGGGGCAGGTGTCGCTGTGGCAGTGGCAGTGGCAGCCACTGTGCCGCAGACTCAGATACGTTTCGACACGCGAAAGGGAAAGTTCGTGCAGCGGACCAGCACAGCCGGCCAAGACATCTGCTGTCTAAACTGCCAACTGCCACATGCCACAGTTGCGTGCCTCACAGCCAAGTCCAAGTCCAGCGAGTGCGAGTGCGAGTGCGAGTGCGAGTGTGTGTTGGATTGTGTGTAAAAAGTGTCCAAATATTTGCATAGGCCACACGGATAAACGTGCACGTTAACGAGCTGACGGTCAACTGGGCCCAAAAGGTTTTTACAGCTGCGGTTTATTTTGCCAACTTTTGGGGTGTACCAAAACGGGGGGCGGGGCCGTGAGGTGTGTGTTTGGGCCAGCTACAAAATACGTGTGCGAAAAACTAATTACAAATAACACGACTCGCTTTTAGCCATGTCAGCCTCTGCCTCGGCCCTGTGTGTCCTGTGTTAATTATGGCCAACAGCATCAGCTACAAATGCCGCAACTAAGCTGCCACGCCCCCGCCCCTTGGCGTACTGTTAAACATTGGGAAACACGGCTTCTACTTCATTTAAAAAAAAAAGTTAAACCCGCGGAACAAAAGGTCAAAATCTAATTGAAATTGACGCGAGAATGTGAAAAACAAACCTAACGAGTGCAGCAAATGAGTGTTCGACTTAATCACATATTCATATGCATATTCACATATTCATGAGTGTATTTAAAATTCCTGTTTATGTCAGTTATTTAGTTTAGCTAACCAAGATCTAATTTGGTTTGGCATATGAAAGAGATTTTATTTGTTGAGGTTGGGTTTATTTTTATAGGTAGGTAGGTATAGGTATCCATGTTATGTATATGTGAGTATATATGTTAAGAGTTAAAATACTGCAGATTTGTGAGCATACTTGTAGTATAGGAAAAACGCCATTATAGAAGCTATAAAGTGATTTTGAATAAAGAGCTATGTAGAATAGAATTACAGGACCTACAAAATGATGTTCAATCTTGGCAGAGCGTTTTCTATCTGTTCGGTCTATATATTATATAGAAATCGATTTCTAATCTCGAATTTCTGAAGTTTTTTTTGTTTGGTCTATATCGTATATAGAAATTGATTTCTGATCTCCAGTTTATTCCTACTTTATAAAAATTTTACAAATATATATCTATACCCAGCTACAATTGTTGTTAAGTGACAACTGCGAAAGGTAATCCTAGCTTCAAAAGATATATGAGAAGAAGCCTTCTCTCAGTAAGTGCAAAAGGATCTCTAAAATGAAAAGTATGAAAAATAATATGATGAAAAACCATTAGCTGATACTGATTCTAACACTGTTCTTATATCTAGCTGAAGTATAGTCGTAGTATAGACTGTAGATAATATGCTAAAGATATATTAAAATAAAAGAAGAGGAGGTTTCGGATCCGCAAAATAAAAATGAATCCCGATAATTCGAAACGGGAACTGGATCACATTTTTTACGAATTACACAGGAATTCGATCTATCGAACAGGAATTCGAATGAATTTTTTTCAAGGGGACAGAATTTTTTATGAATTAGTGAGGTTTGCGATTTAGCAGGGAAGGAATTATCGGGTTTCGACTGTATTTAATATTTTGTATACCTCCCCAAATTAGCCCTAAAACTGAAGAAAAATTTTATGTAACGATATATATTAAAAATTGTATATATTATTAAGCTTTTCTTTCTTTTATCTTAACATAAAGATCATAATTTTTCGTATATTTAAAATATGACTTCTAGAAGAAATGCCTCTCTTTTCCCAATACTCAAAAGCAAACTTAATTTCCGCTCTTTAAACACTTCACTTAAACTTAACTACACAAATAATACACAAATAGAATTATCCTAATAAGCTAAACGCATATCAAATTTCATTGACTGCGGGCGAAATCGAACTTAATTGATTTGACTTCAAATCGTGTCCTTTGGCTATATATAGAAGTCGATAAACTAAATTAACCTGCAATCTAAATAAATAATTGCTCAATAAGTTGGCTAAACGCTTGGCCATAAAACGAGCGTTAAATAAATAATTGATAAGCCGCAAGTCCTGAAGGGAGGCACATTAAAAAGCAAATGTCTGCAGCAGTTTGTTAACTCAATTCCCACGCAGATACAGATACAGATACAAAAGTATCTCGACTGAGAACGTGACTAAAAAAAAAAGAGAAAACTTTGCGTGCAAAAAATAAAAGAAAATGTATTAAAAATGTTGCATGTGTGGAGAAAAGAAGAAGAACGTGCCACGTTAATCAGTGCCGTGCTGCTTGCTGCATTAATAATTCAAACAGCAGCGACGCCGACGTCGACTTCGGCAGCGAACAAAGCTCAGCGAGTGCACGAACCAATTGCTGAGGCAGCGCTCGCTGATGTGGTGAATAAGGCGTTAGTCGAGACGCGCAGTGGTGAGTATTGGCAGCAGTAAAGTGTATTTACATAGAGTAGAGTAGTTTGCATATTGCTGAAGTGTGGTGAATTTGCCTTAACACCTGCGTCCATTATTTTAATGACAGCGGCTGCACTGCAGCGCCTGCGGCGCAGCGTTTTTCACGTACGCTGGAATCCCAATGAGAAGTTCATTGTGGAGAGCCGCGAAAGTCCGGCCATCAACTCCTCCAAGCTGGCGCCGCATCCCCGTTTGAAAGTGTCCAAGAACACGAAACTTACACTCAGTCCGAAGCTATATTTGTGCCATGACAAGTACTCGATCGAGTGCCATAACAAGACGGCATCCTTCCGGCGTCGCATCGTGCAGACCTTTGAGCGCTCGATGAGCGAGTCGCTGAACGAATCGAATCACTATAATGTGGACTATAAGCCCGTGTTTGGGGATAGCTTTGAGGAGCAGTACTATCCTTCCAGCTGCCTGGTCATGGAGGCGGGTGTTCGGGTGCTGCGTCGCAAGGATCCGCCTTTCAACAAGCTGCCCTTTGGCCGCCTCTTTCCGCGCCAAAAACTCTTTCGCAATGTGAAGAGCATCAAGAGCTGTGCAATTGTCTCCAGCGCCGGTTCCCTGGCCGGCTCCAAGCTGGGACGCTTTATAGGTAAGTGTGTGGGTAGAGCATATGCTGACTGATGACTGATGCTGATTGATGTCCCCTCTATCTTGCCAGATAGCCACGATATTGTTATGCGTTTCAATCACGCGCCGACTCGCGGTCACGAGGCAGATGTCGGCAGCAAAACCACAATACGCGTTGTCAATTCACAAGTAAGTAGCTCCAATTGTCCATCAATCAGCGTCAATCATTCGCTTTTTAGGTGGTGACCAAGCCCGAGTTTGATTTTGCCCATGCGCCGATCTTCAGGAATGTCACGATTGCCGCCTGGGATCCGGGTCGCTACAATGGAACCCTCGAAGATTGGCTAACGAGCGCGGATTACGATCTGTTCACCAACTATGAGATCTACAGACGTCGCTATCCCAAGTCGCGCGCTTTCCTCATCGATCCGCATTCCGTGTGGCGCCTCTGGCAGAGCCTCCAAATGTTTGCCGGCAATCGGGCCATACGTCGAAATCCTCCCAGTTCCGGTTTTATAGGTGAGCGCGACAAAATTATAGAAAATATTCTTTGATATTCTTCAAAAAAGTCCTTTTGAACTGTGAAAAAAGAAGTCCTTGCAATCGAGTCCTGTTATTGCTTGCTTAACGCACCATGTCCTTTCATCCAGGATGTTCCTGAGAAAAAGCTATGAAATCAAGTTTCTTGTTAGAAAAATAGTTAAAACTCAGACATATCCTTGCGCAGATCAGAAGGATATGGTGCATTAGAATATTAAAGATCCACCCTATCGATTCCCATCAACAGAATATGGGATCATCTAAGAATCCAGGACTTGTCAAATTTCAGCATTCAGACAATATATAATGATAAATCCTTAATAACTCCATAACTAGCAGTTCGATTTTGATGTCCTTTGGGCAGTTCGTGGCTCTGGCCAACACCAATCATCTGGCATATGACTTGTTGGTATAAACAAGGATTCGATCAAGACGTCACAAATATTAACCTTTGATCCTTATATAACCCCATAAAATTTAAATGTAGATCGTTGCAGTTGGTTCTCCAAATTCCAAAACATCAAGTCCTGTGAAGATCCGTAAGGATTTAGCCGAATTAGAGCTATTTTTCTGAAACAGGACATTTTTTACATAGCAATAACTCAGCCAAATACTTAAGGATCTGAAAATGACACACCTTTTTGAGCTTGTAGCTAACACGACTATCGATTGTCATTCAAGGATTTCCAGAATTCCCCCAAAAATTTGACTTCAAAATTTTGCAAGGGAAATGGTTGAAAAATGGCCACAAATGTCACAAATCGTCAATAACTTGGCCATTTGAAGGACTATCGGAATGTCCTTTGGAACATATTAAGTCGTCAATCTTCTGATTCAGAATTGGCAACCAAAAGGACGAAAGTCCTTTAAATGGCTGAGAAACAATGACTTTTTTTCTGAATAAAAAGCTGCACATAACTCGGTCGTATCCTTACTTATCCTGGCTTATAAAGTGTTAGATTGACTGGGGGCACTAGGACTGCAAATTGGTTAAAGGACATCAAAATTGTCCTTGTGGTTTTCGAGATATTGGCGATTTTCTGTGTTTTGATCGAATTCCTAAGCTGCTGAAAATGAAATTCGACAAGTCCTGGATTCTTAGATAACACCCCGATGTTTTGATGAGGTTCGATGAAATTACTCTTCACGGTCCTAATGCACCATGTCCTTTCATCCTGCGCAGGCAAATGACCGAGTTATAGCTATTTATCCTTTAGGAAAGTCTACTTTGTTGCCCCTGGAAGTATGCAGTGAAAAATTGTATTCCGCACAATTGTGTTTTGCTGCTGCGATTTCTGTTCGCCTGGTATTTCAGATGAAATTTTAGACATTTACCGGGAGAAAAAATTAAAATTTTTTTTTTAAGTTTCCGCTTTTATTTATTTTCTTTTATTTGCATCAAAAAGTATGCAATACTTGTTGATTGAAAGCTTTACATAGTAATTTCATGTGTAGCCTAAAAGTATGCAGTAAAAATGATTGATATTTGGATTTTAGTCAGTTAATCAAATTGAATAAATGAATTTTTTTTTTAAACTGTTTTAGTATATAAATTTAAGTGTTAGTAAGGAGTATTCAAGTATTGTCGAATACATATTATAATAAATTCCAAATAAATCGTATTAGCTGAGGAAATATTAATCAAAATAACATTCTTAAGTAGAATATGTCGTGAAAGACTTATCCTGATGGAAACAAGTTAAGTATAATCCGATTTTACCATTATATATGCTAGCTGCAGGTGGCTCTAATAATTCAGCCTCAACTGAAGTAAAGAATACTGTTCTTATGTATATTTTTTTCCAGGCTTGGCTCTGCTGCTGCCACATTGTCCCCAGGTGGACTTTATAGAATACGTGCCGTCCACGCGACTCAATGGACGCTGTCACTACTACAGCAAGGAGGTGGGTCAAGAGCGAAGCCAATTCAGACTTATGTCAACTCTAACCCTAACTCTTATTCAGATGAATTCCGCGTGCACGTTTGGGTCCTGGCATCCTCTGGCAGCCGAGAAGCTGATGGCTTTGGATATGAATGTGGCCGACGACATGTCTGTCTTCCAGTTTGGCATCCTGCGCATAAAACGGCCCGATAAACTGCTATGTGGCTTCAACTTCTTTGGTTACTGACGCCCCCTCGTCCTTCGTCCTGCAGGAATCGTGGTGTCCAGTGACAATCAATGTGCATTTAATCAAGCGGTTTTCACACACACAAGTTTCAAGTGGCTGCAAAAAGTGAGTTGCGGCTGCTGTTAGTTAATATTTGCGATCAATAAACAATGTATTTGCCTATACTTGCGAGTGGGTGTGCCCGAAGGCGGAAGAGGCAAGACCCTCAGGGGGACACTGGCACCCACGCCCACGCCCACTTTAGCGCTCTTTATGATGGACAATGGGAGCCAGTTAAGTGCCTGTCGCACTTGATTCTGATTGTTTTGTTGTTTGTTTACAGCGAATCTCCAGGGAGCTGCAGTCAGTTAAAGTTTGTAGCTTACTTGAGTTGAACGACCAGCAGTTACCCTATAAAAAAAAGTTGAATACGGTTTAAGTGTCGAAAAACTGATAAGATTTCTAGGTAGATTAGGAGGAGAAAGCTAACAATGATGTTTAGAGTATATGATACCCTATAAATATTACTTGACATATCTTATTTAACTACAGAGACTATCAGATATCCTATAAAATTGCGAGCAACTATAAGATATACCGTAAATGATAATTAACGCATCAGCTGAAAGCATAAAATATATAAATATGGTACATATGGTAAGTAGCGACTATGAATACCCTGTAAAACAAAACAAATTGTAGAAGTGAATGCCATAAAAAAGGATATTAATCAATTATCATAGTCGTGCATACCCTAAAACATACAACACTTAAATACAGGGTATGCCGTTGAGTGCTGCATGTTTTAACCATTAAATGCCATAACTGTTGTCTACACAACAACGCAACAGAGCGAAAATATATACATATTATTGTCAAGGGGGAGCAAAAGATACAGAAACAGTGGAGTTTATGGATTTAAGGGGCGTGGCTAGGGGGCTAAAGAGGCATTGCTCATTAATACGTGCTGCGGCAGCGGAAACGTGACCAGCATTCAAAACAGAAGACCCAGACCCAGACCAAGAAGAGCACAAGCACCAGGCCCACAAAAAAAAAAAACAGAAAAAATTAACAGACGAAGAGCAGCTCCCCAAAAAGGTGGGGAAAACGAAAAAAGAACAGAAAAAAATGATGATGGCAGTTGAGGTAAACGAGGCGTATGCGCGATATTTGCGAATTAAATGGAATATATACGAGTGCGACCAAATAAAAAATAATTTAAAATCGACATTAAAGCGAACAACGCATTGAACCAGGAAGCCCCTGAAATTTCAACTGAATTTGCAGCACAAAATTCAACAGCTTCGCTTTCCTTCCATTGCCAAACCAAATAATGAAATAATGTGAAATCGAAATATTTCGGGTGTCATGTGAATTTTGACAGGTGCATGAAGCCTCTAGGCATAGGGGCGAGGGGCGAGGGGCGAGAGGCGTGGCAGAGTATTACGAAAAGTTCATCTAACCAGCCAGTGCCAAAAGCAATCCGCATTTCACATTTGCATTTTCAACAACATTTTTAGGGGGGCTTTTGTTTGACAAATGCAAATATGCAACTCTCTCTGCCTCTCTCACTCTGTTACTCTGTTACTCCCTCTCTCCCTCGCACATCTGCTGTTGGCATGTTTTGTTTATTTAAGAGTCCACGTTTAGCCAAACAATTTTTGTTGATATGCTTTGATGGGCTTTTGCACTTGCGCGTTCATTGAACGCTGAACGTGATCGTAATTCACAACAAAAACAACAACAACAAATGCTATTCAAAAATTATTAATTGTATATTTATAAGGCCATAAACTGAAACTCAAAGAGCTGTGAATGCAAGAGCTCTAGCCTAAAGTATTTGCCATTTAGAAAGATTTGCCAAATGAAGTTGCCAAAGGAATTTTAATCTTTGGTTATGCAAATATGAAGATGGTAAGTGGGTAAGTATGCAGACAATATGCTGGAAGTTCCTTAACTTAGGTTGCCCTATAAGCCTATAACAGTTAAAGTCAAGATATGCCAGGAATCTATACTGAAATATAAATATTGATAATTGATTATATATAGATATATCCTGAAAGTCCTTAAAACTTAGTTTAAATTTATAGTCTAAAACATTCTTAAGATCAAAATATATGCCCATTAAGGATATGCCAGAAATAAAGTTGATCTGGCAACTGGTTAGTAGGCAATAATAAAGAGTATATGCTGAAAATGCGTTAAGCTTAGCTATCATAAAAGTCGAATAGGTAAGTATTTTCTTTCTCTATACTGTGTATAACGGGGATTTTCGAAATTGTGAAAGCAGATCTAGAAATCCCTTTGAATAAAGTTCAAATAATATATATACACTCAATAAGCCCATTCAAATTGTGAAACAATAGAAAGCGATCTCCCAGATAAGTTAAGATAGTTACTAAAAAGTTTTTAGTATATGACAAATTTAGAAAGTTCATAAGTTGAGCAAAAGAAAATCCATATCTAAAGGGCATACTTTTTATATCCTTTCAAAAAGGGTATATTATTTTGGTCAGGTTCTCTGACCATATAAGGTAGATATGTATATTCTTGATCAGCTCGACAAGCTGAGTTTATATAGACATGTCCATCTGTCCATCTGCTTGTCTTTCTGTCTAGATCAAAGCAATCTCCTCCGAGACAATTGAAGCTACAGTGCTGAAATTTTGCACAAAAGCTAGAATCTGCTGCAATGTCTTAGCATTGTATATCTCGGAATCATCCGGATCGGACGATGATGATACCTATAGCTCCCATAGATAAGAACGGCTTAAAGAAATGACTTAGTAGGAAAAAGTTGGGCACTATCAAAATCTAAGACTTGAAATGTGGAATATATACTCGTGTATCCTACCCCTATACAAGTAGATATAGTATATATAGTTACGCCCTTTGGGGGCGTGGCAAGTCAGGTTAAGGTGCATTCTCTACAGTTCTACAGCGAGAACATCCCAATTAAGTAAACTAAGCAACTGTTGACCTCTCCTTAAGATCGATCAAAATGTTATATTTCCACAAATCGGGAAAGTCTATATAGTCTATATAGAAAATTTGACAATTTAGCTAATTTAATTATATTATATTAATTTCAATGTCAATCGAAAGTACGACTCTCTGCGATGCCATAAAGCTATGACAGTTCAAAATCGTACCACATTTGCCTGAGTTATTCAGCTCATAAATTCTTATGGGTTATACGAGAATCTACTTAAAATAGTATTAAATATGGCATAATTGTTAGCAAAGCAAATTTAATTATTGTGTAAACACGAATTTAAAATTCGTAAAAACTATAAACTGCCAGATGAGTATGCAAATTCTAGAAAATAAACAAAGGTAGGCAGGAATTGTAATTGCTGCTGTTGGGGTGCATAAGAAACGTGGCTAATTGGCTGAGCTTAGCTCGTGTCGCGTTCTCTTATCAGAAATCAGGGAATCTTTTGTTTTTGCTTAACGGATATGCAAACATATGTCTATACACATTATAGATAGTCATACGCGACTAATTGAGCTCTGGATGAGGCTGACTCTTGATCGAGTTGTTCGCCAAGTTCTCACGACACGTGATCGGGGAGTTAAAACATTTGCCGTTCGAGCGCACTCTCATTTCTATGTTGTATGCATATTCGATTAATGCTAGATATCTAATTTTAGTTTATTCTATTTTGCTAAATGACAGCTCTGGTCGTCGCAGAGGGTCAACATTGACAACGTCTGGCTTTAATAAGTTTTTTTGTTGTTGCTTGTCAAGTGAATTTGGCTGCGCTTCAATGTTGTTGCTAATTGGAAACAGACCCCAGCACGAACTGTCTCCACAGCTCCCCTCTCTATCTGTTTCTTCTCTGCATTGACAATTGCCCCCAATCACACAACGAGTCATCCACACTCTGAAGAATAGATCCAGCTGCTATAGTTGATTGAAAATCCAGCAATTCGCATTAAAAATTTTATCCCCAATTTTTCCCTTTTGCTGTGAAAAGAAATTTGCAGTCCGGTCGACTGCATAATACTCGTTCAAGTTACATAAATAGCAAACATTTATATTAAATTGATGTTTTTTATAAAGCTCATTACAAATGGAACTCAAACTTTGTTGGTTTTTGCTACAAAAATAGAAGATATAGATATATAATATATTTTTAAATTATACGTTTATTTTTAGAGAATCCTGAAATGTATCTAATTGCAAAGCATGATCCTAGTTTAAAAAGTATGAAATATATAGCTATACATCTGTCAGATTTGGATTTGACATTTACATTTCAAAAGTATATACATACATATACACACACACCTGTATGCATATATTTATCACATTTTCCTTAACTCTCAACTCACCTTAACAGACGAAGGTATACCCGACTTTATATTCAAAACATCAAGTCCCTAAAGCTTCATTCATTTGACCCATCGTATATACTCTACTTTCCCTTTGTGAACGAGAATAAAAATAAAATTTGTTTATTCATTTGTCGTCTGGTTTTTTCATGGATTTTTTTCTTTTTTGGCGAAAGCATTGCTCAAGAAATTTCTGAGAAATGTTGCGCTAGTCACATTATTTATAATGAAATATGAATTATATGTAAATATATATGTGCATACACATATGGGCCCTGTATTACTTTATATTTAAAGAGAAATAAAGTCTGTCTGGCATTTTATGCCTGATGCATCTGGGCGTGTCCTACGATGCCGACCGCAACACGTACCAAGAGCAAACCCACAGAGGAGACGCAGACAAAGGTGGCTCAGACACGCAGCCGCAAGCCTAAAGTCAAGGTTAGTCTGCCTGCATATCGAGTGCCATATTTATAAGGCAGCCAACCCACTCAAGCACCTTTGTTTTTTGCGTTACTCAAGGTCAAGTTGCATGCGTAACGGTAAATACTACAATATGATTCATAGCATCCACTTTTACCAAAAACTAAAGTCGACACAAAGTAGTATTCGTAAATATTTGTACTTTTAGCCCCAGGCTAAAGGCTGTGCCTTTTTCAGTAAAACTAGCAAAGATATAGCAATATAAAAAAAATTTTGAGTTTGGGTTTATGAAATAAATAATTAATATGTTGTTCTATATATTTAATTTTTTTTTATTATATATGCATATATTTATTTACATATTTATAATTATGATTATTGCCATGCTATATACATATGTATGTATATAAGCATTTGAATTTTGAATGTCATCCTGATGGATCGAAAGTAATAGCGGTTGGAACTTGGAAATTGCTGTTGTGCCAATAATTTTTTGACTCACTGTATGTTCAGCTAAGCTAAATGTAGTAGTTCTCCATAAATATCTACAGCAATATGTTAACTTACTATGAAACTAATTCAATATTCAGTTATGTACAAACATATACCAAGCCATCATTTTAGCGTTATAGCCTTATAGGGGTATAGTTGAGTTTTGACAGTTTATTTTTCAAAATTTTTCTAGAAATTTAACATTATATTTTATAAAAATATTATTATTGATATGAGTTATAATATTCTTTTTCTTTCTTGATTACACTTCTGAAAATGAATTATACTTTCTTTGGGGGAAAAAAAGTTTAACATAAATGAAGCCCGATATGATTTATTGAATCCAGCTTTTATAAAGACCCACAAAACTTAGTTACATATCTAATATTATATAAGTGCAACCCTTCAAAAAAATTGCAAAAAAGACGCCTGAAAGTATGCTTCGGAAACTATGGGAACGACTGGAAACGAATCGATAGGCAATCTAATCTAATCTAATTATAATTTCTTTAAACTTAAGGAATGGGAATGGGGAGATGATTCAAAAACTGACGCCTTTTTAATCTCCTTATGGAACGAAACCCGGGCATTTTTGTTGCAAGTTGGTTTTAAACATTCATTAAAAAAGCAGTTAGCTACAGCAAAAGAAATGTATTGAATAGATAGAGATAGCCTTAGGCATATATCCAGTAAAAAGTCCCTTAGTTTCCATTTTGTTTACATAAGAGGAGGATTGGGATTGGCTTTTGATGCATTTGATTTGTGAAGACGACTTCCTGGTTGGCTTATTCATTGCAACTAAAAAGCTGGATTTATGTCGCATTTGTTTCATTTCCATATTGTATTTACTTATAAATGCGATACAAAGGAGCCATTAAATACGAAGAAAAGTGAGCAGCAGGAGGCGAAAGAAATAGCAGCAAAATTCCTGCACGTTTCAATACGTATAAATCAAAACATAAGAACAATATAAAATGAAATTTAGCAGCGACAACAACAGCAACAACAACAACAACAGTAAAGCGAACCAATTGAGACTTTGAAACGGCGCGCATATCAAATGATTCAGCTCATCATGAACTTGGAGAATAACAGAGGGAGCAGATAAAAAGTGAACGGGCGAGCGAAAGAGATAGTGCGAGGAGATTCCAATACAAATGCATTGCGGTTTTTCATATCATTTTGGTCAGCAGGAATTCAGCTCCAGTTCTTATCGACAGTGCGTCAGAGGATGAGTCAAGGCAACGGCGCCTTCCCTTGCTGCGTGGCGAGAGAGCAAAGACAGAGAGAGCGACAGAGAGAGAGCAGAAACTAGAGATGAGACTTAGAGGCAGCTCTAAGGCTAAATGCAATTGTTTTAGCTTTGAGCTTTGTTGTTGCTTTTGTTGTTGTTGCTTTGCATACTTCCCAAAACAAATGAGGAAGAAGCAAACGCTACGCATTGAGGCATCCGTCTGACAGGGAAGGACGTCGACAACGACAGCGACGGCGACAGCGACGTCGGCTGCGACGCACTGACAGACAAGCTGATCCGATTGGATCGTCGATTTGCATTGTTGTTGTTGCTGCTGTTGCTGCCGCCGCTGCTGCTGCTGTTGTTGTTGTTGTTGTAACGCACCCCTTGATCCGGGCCATATAAAAGTATCTAAGCGCAGCGGCGTCGACTTCAGTCTAGTTGCAAACTCGTGAAACTGAAACTGAAACTGAAACCGAATTCCAACAGTTTTTTAGCTGCAGTGCGCGTGGTGTTTGAGAAATAAAGACTGCCCACAAAGTTACAAAAATTAAAAATATTAATAAATATTACAAAAATATATATAAATATATATTGCAAAAAACAACGCTTCCGGCTAAAAGAGTAAAACATAAAAATAATAAAACCAATAATAAAAGCAAAAGCTTTTCTGTTTATTAGAGAGCTGTCTGTTAACAGCGTGAATCATTAAATACAGCCAGCGTTAACAGCGCGTTAACAGTGCTGCTCAGCTTAACAGCGCTGCTTTGCATAGATCAAGCCCAGAGGACTTTATTATTTGATTGTATTTTGCATACAATTGAAACTTGAGGTAAGTACGCTGTTGACTACGAAAGCAGCTCTCAGAGCTTTTCAACTTTTCTCCTGTTTTGTTGTGGCCTGTTGCATGACTTCCATTGGCAACAACAACAACAACAACAACAACAATGAAACTTTGCCTGTGGCCAATTTGACCACACAAAGTGCCAGGAAATTATTTTCTAGTTATTCCTATGAAAAGCCAAACACTAACAGGGTGTGTGTATGTGTGTATGTGTGTGGTCTGTGTATTTATGTTTATTGTTAGTCGCGTGACTCGACGACAGCGACGCCGACGCCGACGTCGACGACGAACTTGTGCCCGTTCCAATTGCCGCCTGAACCATTATAATAAATAGAACATGCAAAAAATGCAGTTTAAGTTGACGAATTTTGAATGCTCTTACAATAATTTTAACGTTTATGATTTCCAGATGAATAACTGAAAAATGTTTCATCTGGAAAAAAGTGTTTAGTATGGAATATGATGTAAAACTAGATTACAATTTTCACTAAAGATAGCAGGAAACTTATTTAAGTCAAATATACAAATTTGTATGACAAAATAAAGAGTATAGAATATCAGGGATTAAAGCTAACTTTTTTTATAAAGCATTATAAAGGTTTGTACGTACAATTTTTTTAATAATTTTGGACTTTTATTTTGAAGCTTTCTAGGATTCTTAGCTATGTTAAAGTTTAGTTTCTTATATTGTAAAATATAATTTCAATTGTTGCAAAAGACATTTTATAGCTAAAGCATCTTTAATCTAGTTAGAGCATTAAGTGACGCCAAAAAGCTAAGAACAAAGTCGCAACACATATGCAAAAGGTAGCACAGGTAATAGGCGAATGCCCATTACCATTAGAATTCAAAACACACAGACACACTCACACGGAGAAAGAGAGAGCTAGAGAGAGAGAGAGAGAGAGAGGAGTGTCGCCGGCGTTTGTCGCGCCAAAGAAACGGCAAAAACAGACAAGTTAACAGCGCGTAATTTAGCCTGGCCTGGCCACCACGAATCAGCAACAGACTGCGAGCGCGAGCAAGCAGGACAGACAGAGAGAAAGAGAGAGGGAGAGAGGTGGTGAATGGGCGGCGGGGGTGACAGGTAGAGCTAGCTGAGGCAAAGCCAACGCGTTGACTGTGGCTAAACAACAAACGGGAGTCGCACACGGAACGTGCTATGAAACGGTTCGTGTAATCCAAAGACGTCGCTCGACTCGACTCGATTTGCTTTCGAATTCCAATTTGAATATCGAGCTCGAAATTTGTTTTTGATTTGTTGCTCACCCACCTCGAACATTAAATTTAACATAAGCATAGCTAAAACTGCCAAGTGTGAGAGTAATTGAGAGAAAGAGAGAGACAGTTAACCTTGCCTAATTCTTCAGTTATCAGTGCGTCATATCATTCGTAATCAGCAATTGGCCAATCTAAGGGCTTCTGATAAGCAGCAGCTGGACAAACTTGTGTCTCTGTGTGTGTGAGTGTGTGCAATATTTGCGCTGATTCTTATCTTAAGTCTGGCTAGATTTGTAGACTCGTGTAACTTAGTTTGTGCGTGCAACAATTGCCAAAAGGCAACGTTCAACAAAAGCTGTGGTAAGTTTTTCTTCCCGCGGGCAAAGTCCAAAAAAAAACATGATGAGTCATGGTAAAAGTTATATAGTTCATTACAAGCCAAGCTGAGTCAGCTATAGCCCAAAGATTAAGATTAAAGATATAACTGAATTTTGAAATCATAAAATTATGTAATGATATATGAAACATATATATACAGTATATTGAATGATATATTCATGTAAAATGTGACACTAACTTTTATAAAAACTATTATTTCTAGAGCTCTATATTGTATGAATAATTCTCATACAAACTGTAAAAACTGAGAATTATATACATAAGCAGTGACCTAGGTCTAACAACTAGTTTTGTTTAACAATATAAAACTTATTTTATCATAAAATACAATAATAATATAAAATAACAATCCCATTATCATACGCCCAACATATACCTGTATATAACTCGTCTAGTTGAGCAGCTAAATTGTTGAATTTTGAAATATTGACACTAGCTATGCTAAATAATGCTATAAAGTTCACAAATATATATATATATATAGCCCATATTACATAGACATAAATCAACTTTAACTGTGCTTTACTTCCTGTTGCATTAAATACTTAAGATATCTTTAATGTGCATACATTTGCAAGTTGCAGTCGCTTTGGCTTCCGATTGTTCTTCTCAAACATTAACAAATGCAGGCACGTAGGCATATTATATATTGTGTAAAAATTCCAATTGGAATTCAAATGCCAATAAGACAATTTGAATTACGACTAACTGAATGCGAATGTGAATAGTCTAACTGACCGTGACGTGATTAAGTTTAGAATCAGCAAAAATAATAACAACAATTAGACTACAGACATACATATACACATGCATATACATATATGTATCTATAGGTAAATGGTTTGATGAACAAAAAATATGGTTATTATTTGAGTAGAGTTCTCGGGAGTTTCATACAAAAGTTCAAACGAATGGCAATGAACCGGACCGAAGTCCTCTCTCTATAAATCGAAACATACAAAAATCTATAAATACGAGAAGTACGATAAATAGTTGCCATTAAAAAAATATGCACATGTATATGTAAACAAACAAAAGGCAGTGGAAAAAGAGGCTCATAAATATTTCATTGTTCTTGTCAAGAGATGCAGCAGCAACACAAGAGATGACAGAGGGCCCAGGGCATGCAACAAGGGAGGTTGCGTCGCGAAGACAACTGCAAGTTGTCAATGCCATAAAAAGAGAGACAGTTCGTATACCAGTTCCAGAGTTCTTAAGAGCTCTTCAGCTCCTTCCTCAGTTGTCGTG
The DNA here is from genome assembly GCA_035045545.1 of Drosophila gaucha. Lineage (NCBI taxonomy): Eukaryota > Metazoa > Arthropoda > Insecta > Diptera > Drosophilidae > Drosophila > Drosophila gaucha. The sequence continues at coordinate 1,872,838 of JAWNOY010000344.1, forward strand.
TTGTCTTGTTCTACTCCACCTCCAGCTGTCAACATCTGCAACATTCTGTGGCATCTTCCGCTTCACATAAAAAAAACTGTAAATCTGAGCTGATTTTTCACACATGTGGCTTTATCATTTATTTAGTCACTTCTCTGTAATTTCCACTATAAATAATACACATGTGCACAGATCATTTGCAGCCACTGTGTTTGCTTACATAAAGCAATTTAGTACCCCAGTATTTGTCTATAAGCAAAAATTATCTATGGCTGGGGAAGAGAGGACAGAGCAGGGAGGGGGCCTTCTTTACGCTGACTCACAACTTGATTCTGTGGTTCTACGTAGACCGAGCGCCTAATAATATTTCAGCTCAATTGATGCTAATAGCTAATGGCTAATGGCTAAGGGGGTAAAAGCCAAATACACCAACACACACATTGAAATTATCTTTCCACAAATATTTATGGAGAAAACCAAGCAAATCAGACGCATTCCCAATGACTAAAATTATATATGAATGTAAATATAGACATATGTACATACAGATATGAACTTTATTAGCTGCGGGTCTTAACACATAAAAGAACCATTAAAAAATGCATAGTCGACCTGCGAAATACCCTAAGTTGTGGAGTTTAAATATGAGTTTAGAATATTTGTCAAATATTTTAACAGAAATTTATATTATTCATAGGTAGATTCTTATTAAATTCTCAGTATATATAGTAAGAGTGGAATTATAATATGTACATTTATCAACTATTCTCCGAGAACTCTTCTTAAGTGTTGAAATTATATACAAAGTTAGAGTGCTAAGAAGTATGTTACTAACAATTTAAAGAACTCTTCAAACTGATAAAAAGCAAAAATATCTAAGTTGAATTTGTCTTGTGAAAAATAACTTAATGCAAAGACAAATGTTTTTCAAATTGTAGTATGTTCAACATATGTAATAATTATAATACAATATAGAGTATTCTACATCTAATAGCATCAAATATTGCTACATATATACATACATAATGCAATTATCTAAACATAAGCATTCGCGAAATATGATCAGCCACTAATGTGAAGTGATCAGCATAGTGGGATTTGCCGCGTCTGCACTTTTCCGCTTAAGAAAGACTGTGTTCCCTTATTTCTAATGTATATATCCTCAGCATGTGCACATGTACATACTACGCTCCCTCCATATACATTTATATATATTGCACTATGTATTTAGGGTAAGTTGACAATAATAAATAAAGGCTGAGATGATTCAGTTGCAGACTACCAAAACCGACTGACGTGTTTCGCTCTTTACAAAATATTTAATAATTCTGTTTCTACAGTTTGAAAAAAAATAGATAAAAAAAATAAAAGTTTATAAAATTTAAATTTTTTTAAACATTTTTTTAAGTTATTAACAAACATGTAAATGTTGAAATCCAATAAATATAAAGATGATACAGGAATTAAGACAGTGATAGAAATAAAGGGGTTTTTTTTTATATATATATATATTATTTAAAAAAATCTTTTCAAAAGTAAATTTTTACACCTCACATAATGCATATAATTTATTTAGATATCTTATACATCAATTTTCATATACTTAAGCAGTAACATCATCAGCTTATTTACCTTCACATGTCTTAACTAACTATGCCTTTAAAAATTCATCGAGTCAATATACCCTATTTAACACCCATGCCTATAGAATATAGATCTCAGCTTCCTGTTCCCTCGTAAGAACCATATGAGGTAACCTCTGCCATAGCTAGGCTTAGCACCACAGACCCACAAGGCGTGTGCCACACAGGTGTTAATTGTCTCATACACTCACACACACATACACTCGCAGCTATGACTAATTCCCATTGAGAAACGCAAAAACCACAAATTGAAAGCAAACTGTGAAATCGAAATTCGATTTAAGATTCATTCATAAATTTTGTGTATCGAGGCTTTTGACACGCCCACCTTAAGGAGGGCGCACAAGAGTCACAAATTCAACGGAAATTGCACGAATTTAACAAGAAGCTGGCGCAGCAGCAGCGCAGCAGCATTCGGCAATAAACTGTAAACTGTAAATATGCAAATGAGTGAGGAGCAACAGTAACAGCAACAGCAACAATCAAAAAAGCAAGCACACGCTAAACAGTTAACAAAAGCTGCCGCTGACGCTGCCGACGTCGCTGCTGCTGCTACTGAAGAGCATGACACATGTTTCCAAGAAGCGAAGCATTACTCATAAGCAAAGCCGAGCGCGCGGCAGAGCGCAGCTTAAAGAGGGCTGCGCAGCAACAGGTTTGACCAACAGCGGAATTCCCGCTGTTAACAACGATAACAGTGCACTGTTAACGCCAGCGCCGCTGTTAAGCGCATTGCGTGTGCGTGCGAAAGCTTTTCGCTTTTGTTTTCGTGTATTGTGCGCAACTGCAAAAAGCTTTCGGCTGTTGCCTCGCACTTTGTGATGCGCTGTTCGATCAGTTGAAATTTGCGCGCTGCTCTGGGCGGTTGTGTTTAGCGGCGAGTATCGAAATTCGAATAAAAGAAACTTAACTTAACTAAAATTAATAACCAAAAATATATTGATAAAAGAGAATTGTAATTCAAATCTTAACAGTTGTAGCGTTTGCAAAGTGAACAAGTGTCGTTACAGTTGCAGCAATAAGTGCATGTACAACTCAAATATCTATATGTATATGAATAAAGGATTGTCTGTGCACGGGACAAAATCATAAAGAGAAAGAAACGCCACTGAAAAACACCCACACACAGACAACTGCGCGCATTTAATTTATGCAACGAGTTTATTAATTAATTTCAATTTCAAAGTGTTGCATGCGACAACAAACAACAGAGCAACAAAGAAGAGAACAACAGCAACAATTGCAGTTCATTGATCTACAGAGCTATAATTTCCATGTAAGCATTGCAGCGTCCAACCCAGACAATATCTTATCTAAAACTGTGCAAAAACGAGAGATAAATGAACTTGAATAAGACTTAAATTGAGCAAAGACTTACTTTTTTTTTGTAGATTTTCTATGCACTTGTGCATATGCCCTATCTGTAAGGTCAAGTTCTAAACCAAATATAATATTTATTGATGGAGCTGGCCATCCATTACAAATAAATATTTGGTAATTCACAGCCCTTGCCAGCATATCTTATCAAGGCACTTTTAACAAGTATTTGGAAAAGCAACAAAAGAAAACCGAAAAGAATTGCTGATAAGCTACGAACCACACGCTCACACACACACACACACACACACCTGAGCATTGTGCAATATGTGCCGCATCTTTTTCTACTAAAAAACAATAAAACAACAACAAATTAGTTGACAAGCTAACAAACGTCATCAATGCACTGAGCGAAAAAGCGAAAACTAAACACTAATTGAACAATCATTAAAATTTACTGTAAACAGCTTAAAGTTGTTTTACTGCAAGATTTTTTTTTGCTTTTCGATTTTTTTTAATTAACAACAATTTTCTTTCGGTGTATCTTATACAGTTGCTAAACCTGTTGGTAAACATTCCAGCTGCTAAACTGCTTGCCGCAAAATAATATAAAAACAACAAAACAAAAGAAAGGCAGTAAAATAAATATGCCCAAATAATTTGCATATAAAACAAATATTATGTATATGATTCACATTAGTTTGAGGCAGAAGAAGAGAATTGGTCAAAGAATTAGCATAGGGGAAGAAACTTCCAATAGAATATGCACTTAATGACCCACATTACGTATACGTAATAAACTTTAAAACTAAAGGCGATTCGTCTTAAATTTTATTTCTGAAGTATTTCTTCAACTTTTGTTTTTCTTAAAATCAATTTAGATAACAAATTTTTTAAAATTATTGCTAAGAATATATGTAGTATATAATTCTAATAGAAACTGCTGCTAATGACCCACATTACGTATACGTAATGAACTTTAAAACTAGATGCAAACTGCCAAAAAACTGCTAAAATTGAGCTGAACTTTGATTCAAAATATTTCTCAACCATTCCTTGAACTTTTGTTCTCTTTAAATTCAATAAAATATTAGCATTTGGAATACATTTCAAATAAAAATTACTTCTAATGACCCACATTACGTATACGTAATCAACTTCAAAAAACAAATACGATTCGTTTTGGCCAAAAAAAAAAAAAAACTTCAATGTGCGCGCTATTGATTAAACAACAATGCAAAAAGCATTCATCGTTATAGCGACTATGACTATACCAATATATATGTCTACACACATATGCATATGTATGTGTTTGTGTAGTCAAGCGGGAGAGTAGAAGTGAAGCGTACCAAATCGACAGCTTTTAACCTTAAACCCAAATGAATAACGACCTTCAACCCAACCCACACGCCTAATTGCTCCAAATTTACTTCACACATATGTACATATATCTAAATATATATATAGAGTATGTTTATCTGAGTAGGCCTAGTCAGTGAAATGATAATACCCATGTCCACACACAGAAATCCCCCGTCGCTGATTAGTCAATACGACAATGCGAACAACTTCCAACTGCAGACTTCTGCGTATCATACAGCAAATATTGTCCCTTATGCTGCTTCTTCTTCTTCTGCTTTCCACCTGTAGGTGCCTGGCACGCCCAAAAATATAAATATACATATAAATAAATGTATATATATATGCATTTGTTGTTATAGTTGTTGTTCGTGTCGGCGTTTACTTTCGGCTCTTGGCGTTAAAAAACAAAAAAAAACTGCGCGCCACTTGTCGTATACTTGATATCACTTATCGCACCGCTTTGCTGATGTCACAGCATGCACTGAGCGAAAGGAAATTTATATGGTCAGAAAGGCATATAAAGGGCTTTGTCAAATGTGACACGTGCAAATAAAAGCTTAACTTAAGAAAGTGTATAAAAATAATTTATAAAGCAGGCAACAAATTGTTAAGAAAAAAGTGTGACCAGCTTTGTTTGTCAAAATGTAACAGGCTGGTCTTTATAAACAATAACTCAAATAGTCTCAGGGGCGAGAAAAATTCTATATTATTCAATTTTTATATATGAAAATAAATCTAAAGAAATAAATATAAATTTAATTTAATTTGCAAACTAAACTAGATAAAGATTAATAGTATGACCAGCTTTTTGTTTGCTAGAAAGTTTGTAGGCAAGAGGAAAGGCTTAAATAACAAATCATATAATCGAAGTTCCCAAAGAATAGGGAATCAAAAATCAAGATTAGGGCAATGAAAAAATTAAAGAAACGAAAACTTCTAAAACTAATTTTTTTAAATTTTTCTAATTTAAGAATTCTAAGTTTTCATATAGATAAATATAAAATATAAAACAAAAAACATCTTTTAACGGTTAAAAAATTCTTTCTTCATAAATCTAAGTTTCTTAAGTCCTTTCACTCTACATTTTACTACCTACCTTTTTCGCTCTGTGTACTTTTTTGGTCTAGCTCAAAGAACACACACAACTCATATAATAATGCCATCCGTAATAGCTGCATTTCCCGTTGCAATTGCCAGTTGCTAACTGTACCGTTAAGATGTCAAATAAAACACAGACTTGTAAAGTCAACTTTATAATGGGCGTTATAAAGAGCAAATCCGATTTAAGGGCTTGTTTTGAGACACTATCTTGAATTGAAGATTGAGCTAGAACACATGTCGTATACTTAATGTGTGTCAACAAAAAAATAGTTTGCAAAATAACATAATATATGTATATAAGAAGTGCTGCTATTTTTAGACACATATCACCTAACATAGGGTAAATAAGACTAGACCTTGTAAGTGCTATTTACACAAGAAATCTAAATTTAGTCTTGATAATTGGGCTTAGTCTAAAATTAAGTTCAAGTGTAGACAAATGTGAGACAGTGCAGCCACATGACTGCGGCTGTAAATAACGGCAACTAAGAAGAAGAAGTAGGACTGACACGTCATATGCCACACACACCTGCACACTTTTGCATACACCTGTGCCATAACTTGGCCTCACTTCCGCCGCTTCGTTCCAGTACAAAATTAAGTATACGCCTTGTGGACACAGTTAGAGCTGCCAGAGCCAACCTGTTGGCCAAAACGGTAACACGGCAGCTGCTTCCGTTTGCCCTTTTGCACTTGGCCCGTTCTTATGATACTTTTTACCTGGCTGAAAATATTAATTGACCTTTTTTGCAATTCTATTTCTAATTGTGTTTTTCTTTCCTATTCTCTTTTTTTTTGTATTTGCAGTGCGCAGTTGTTAGTTTTTTTTACAAAACTTCAGTCACGACTTGAAGTTCAAAGTGCGCAACAGACAACAACAACAACAACAACAACAGCAACAACAATCACAACAACAGCTACAACATGTCCAACACCTGCCAAAGCTACGCGTCCGTGTTCATAGTTCTAGGCACATTTCTGAGCATTCTGGTTGCATCACAGAGTGCGCCCGTTTCCACAACAACAAAAGCTGAGGTAAGTGACAATGGAGGACGAATATAAGTAAATATAAAAGATGTATAAGAGAGGAAAGCCAATGGACCAGAAAATAGATATTAGATGAAGTTCAGAGCACTGGAAATGAAAAAATAGTTAAAGAAAGTCAATTATGTGAAGAAAAGAATATGAAGTGACCATGGAGGACAAGTATGCAAATTAATCAAAAGTAGAGAACTGAAACGGGATAACATAGTCTACGCTTTTGGACAGCTGTAACTCTAGCTTAAGTGCATATTCATAATCTATAAAGTGAACATGGAGGACAACTTAACTCTAAATAAGAAAGTTTAGATAAAGAAAGTCACGTAATTGACAGGCATAAACGAAAAATATTAAGATAATTTCTCCCTATATCATTCATTTTCAATAATCCCAAGTTTCCAAACGACCCAAAAAATTAAAATAATTTATAATAAATTCCAGAATAAATACCATTTAATAGAAACAATCATAAGTGTAAGTAATTGTAAATGCAGTTTAGTTTGGTTTTTTTTCCAATTGAAATTGAAATTGAAATTTTTCCGTGCAATGTTAATCAAATAATTGCAACTGTATAATTTACTAAATTAGTGAGCAGCAAAAAAAAAAAACAAAATGAAAAAGAGAGATATACGTATGCATATATGTATACTTTTTTTTTAGCTATAAAGTCATTAAAGTCAATTCTGAAATGTAAACTTGTTTAATCGCGCAGCAATTAGAAGAAGCTGTAGCAAGTAACAGTGTGTCAATGGGAAATGAACGACTAGGAAATACCCTGATATATACTTTACGGTAAAGTATTGTCTTTGTATAAGGAGCTGGCAGGCAGCAGGCATCCTTTGCAATAAGCTTTGAAAACTAACTCGCTCAGTTTTTATTATTCATCAACATCGTCATAAATCTTAGTAAAATGCTTCTTATCAGGATAATCATTATCATTATGAACATCAAAGTAATGATTATCAATTTAATGATCATTATAGCTACGGTCATTCTAGTAATTCTCCTTATTGATAGTCATCTCAATGATCATTATCATGATGATCATAACATTTATAAATACAGTGAAATCCCGATAATTCGAAATGGCAAGGGAATTGCATTTTTTACGAATTGCACAGGAATTCGATTTATCGAACAGGGATTCGAACGAATTTAATATATAATATTAAAGAAAGTAATCTCAATACTTATTAACTGATTACAATATTTAAATATAAGTTCTTGATCTGTAGGAAAGCAGTCGCTTGAAATTGAGTGAAAGATGGTATTTAACGCACACTTCACTATATCAACGCAACTCAACTCATAACGATGAAGAATGTATATATATACTTGAAATAGTCGGACTGACATACATACATTTCACTAAACACACTAAAATAATATTTTTTAAAAATTTTCCTTTTCTTAAATGGAATTTGCTGTCAGTCATATTATGTCATATAATATATATATATTTGATATTTACATTAACGTAAATTTCCCACCTTCACTTCCGATTTGCTTGACAAAACTTGCACAAAACTTTTGCTAGCTGGCTGAATTTCGATTGTCAGTGTCAATGATGTTGTCGTTCCTATATGATAAGACATTTATATGTATATGTATATAATTATATAGTATATAAAGTACTGCAGTCAGTTGACTGCACACACGCAATTGGCAGTGCATGTCAACAATTATTCGAGTCACATCAACACGCAATGCATTCATCGCATATCGCACACATCGCACATATCGCATATCGTATAAATCTCTCAAAATATCGCTTATAGTTTTCCGACCTTAGCCTTTTGGCTGGCCTTATGTCGAGCAGAGTGCATGCATAAAAAGTTGGTCGAAAAAAATATAAGCAGCAAACAACCTGTTGATACCCATGCTTAAACGCATTCCCATTTCATGTGCATCGCATGCATTAATTACAGCTCGATTTTGCTTTTGTTCATGACATTGCAATCACATGATATTTAATGTTTCGCCCCCATTGCATGTTCATTTCTAATAAATTGCTCTAAGCTAAATTGTCTGCATGCAGCTGCTACAGCAGATAAGCAGAATCAATAAATTTTAATTGTCTAAAGTCAAAATGTGAGAGGGAGTTAAGGTCGAAATGCAGAGAAATTTTGATTTAAGTGAGATATCAACATTTTAGATATGAATAAAATGATGTGCTTTAAAATATATAGTTAGTATAGTATAGCAGAAAAGAGCTATTATATTTGTAAATTATCATGATCTTAAGTCAGGGGAAAATTTATGAAATTTAACATGCAGATTAACTACAATACTTTTCTTTAAAATATACCGGTATATCTTGCACTCTCTCTTTTCTCTCTCTTTATTTTCCCCTTTCTTCTTTAAGTTCTTAATCTATAGATTCAACTTATCTACTTTTAAGCCCAGTATACATTTCCGCTTTTTAATTTGCCTGCTTAGCTGCAGTTTTTGCCTGTCATTAATACAAAGTAGGCTGAGCTAATTAATTGCCTAATGTCAAATGCTTGTCATGAAGATAAAGCGCATTGTAAAACTTAAAGCTGAAAATCTTAACAAATGGCATAAAATTAAATTGGCACGTGACCAGCTACTGGTGGTCAACAAGTTCTCATTTCTCAGTTTTCGTTTCTGAGTTCTCATTTCTCAGTTTCTTAGTTTCTCACTTCACGCTCCTCAATTCTCACTTCACACTTCTCGCTTGAAGTTGCGTCGTTTATCTTTCTCATGATTCTATGTTGACAAGGCTGTCACGTTTTTAGCGGCACAAAGTGTTTTCTCCTGTTGCACGATTGCAATCTGCATAAATTATTAAAAGAACGAAGCGTAGCAGGTGCAATCATAGTAAGCCACACCTTTTAAACAGGTAACATGTGAATTCTGCTGCATCATGTTGAGCACAGACAAACAGACAGACAGAGAGACATAGTTCAGTTCCTGTTTAGCCTTTTACAGCGAGTGAAATGTAACGCATGTTACGCTGCCAAGCATCGATATGACGCTGCTAGCGATCAATCGCACGCGCTTAGAACAAAACACACTTAGAGAAAAAAAAACAGCTCGTCTTTGTCTCCAATTTGATTTGACTAATTGATATGTTGAGCGCGTTGCCTGCCTGCCTGCATGGCCGTTTAGCTGGCCAGTCGCCCAAAACGAAGTGGCTTAAACGCGAATCATGATGATAATGAGCATGATGATGATCATGCTTGTTTATAATGATGTACACATACGTCAACATTGTGCGTTCCAAGTTTGTCTCACTTCAATGTCAAACGCTTTTGTTCTATTCTGCGCCTCTCTTTGCGCTTCTGATTTGTGATATCTTTCAATTTTCACAGCTTAAACTAAACTGTGTGGCTTTAAACGAGTTAATTTTTATGTTGCTACAAATATTGATTGATATGTTTTGGTCTGACTCACTTAGAGCTGACTGCTGTCACCTGTCGCTTGACATGTTGCATTACTTTTCCAACGATAAAAATCAGTAGAAAATTGACATCATTTGTGCCAACAAAGCAGGCATTAAACTGCATATCTATGAGTCATTATTATAGTAAGTGCAGTTAAATATGATAATAAAGAAAACATAGCTCAACTACAGACAAAAAGGGGTCGCGTCATACACTGCGTATACATAATCGACAACTGGCAAAGGTTAATTGCGGTTCAATTGGAAAGAACAGCTATTTTTTTCTTTTTGTCTGACTGGCCTAATTGAACGAACTGAAGCAGAAACATAGAAGTTAAGAAAAAACTTACAATAATGACGTATTTTTGGCTAATTATAATTGTTAAGCCAAACCACTTACTTCCTTAAAAAACATTAAATAAGCCTGGGTGAAAGTTGCTTAAGGAAAAGAAAAGTTCTTAGACGCAAAATTTTCGCGTGCGTCACGCAGCGAGAGCGAAAAAACACACAAAAACAGACGTCCAAGCTAATCAATAATAACTTTAACAAAAAAGCAAGCAAATCGGGTGGGCACGACTAGGAGATAGCCTGAACCAGCTGTCGAGCAAGTGGTATAGAAAAAGTGGTCCTTGCTTGTCTATAACTAACTTTTCAGCAAATTTAACGACTTTAGCTTATATTTCAATGAATTTTATGGTTGTAGAAAAAAGGTATCGTTGAGTTAAGGAATAAATTTAAACTGAATGTGGTCACTGGTTACTCTAGGCCTTTCAGGTCTCTAGCTGTAACTCTAACTTCAAGTTCAAATCGTTGATATATTGACAGACAGGCCTGCAGACAGATAATCAGATCCATATCTTTACATATATATATATAAACTTTAAAGTGTCGACCATGCATCCTTTTACAAAACATTATACCCTGTTTACCCACTTCAAAGTATGTATAAAAACACATCGTGACTGTGAAAAAGTCAAGAAATAAATAGAAAACTTTTTGATTGATTTGGGCAGCTGACGAAAAAAAACAGAATGCTAAAAGTCACGTTGCGTGTGCGACGACCTTCGCCAGGTGTTAACACAAAGGATGCCCGTGTTTATGGCTAGAAAAAGCTTAACAGGTAAACAGCTAACAAAAAAAGCTAAACAGGATAACCTTGCCATTTTGCAAAGGCGTATGCAAAAAGCAAATGTTAACAGCGCAAACAAATGATATTTATGTGTGTATATAAGTGTGTTGGTGTGTGTGCGGAACATCCTTATAAAGCCGCATCGAAGGTCAGCGAAAAAAAGTCTGTAGAAAAAACATAGTGAAAGTGTTTGACTAGGAAATACTCTTTAGCTAATGTTAGCATAGCTAAGACTATAAAACTTGACTGGAATTGACTTAGATGTGCTATAAAGAAGCTCTCTCGCTGTCTTTCTCTCAGTGTGTCTCTTTCTATAGTCTTTCAGATCTTAACTTTGTATTTTTATTTTAAATAAAAGAGAGTTGGATTTGCTTACTCAAAACTTTTCATACACTCTTTTATGGATCAATATCCCCGATGCCCCATTTTTATAGGGTAAAAGCTGGCAGTAGATAGTTAAATTGTCAATTTAGAAGTAAAGATTTTTTTTTTTATAAAGCAGCATGTCTCTACTCAAAGTCTTGATTCACGCTCTGGCCTAGATCAAGACACCCTATCAACTACCTTTTACAGGGTACTGGCGCCTGCATAAAAGCTGGAAGCACAAAAGAAACGTTTCCTTTTTGCTCTTTTTCTAGACCAAGTTTGTTTGCTAGAAGTTTTGCATAAAACACTTGGATTATCTTAAGATCAGGCGCTTATTTATCGCCCCCAACGAATTAACAGAGGGCAAAAAGCAGCAAAGACAACAAAAAGAAGGGCAAAATGGGTTGTGGAGGGGTCTAAATGTCAAATGGAAGTTATGGGAATTAGCAGCTGACAAAGTTATTAGCCGGCATTTTTCACTTTTCTCCACTTCTCTCCCTCTCTCTTTCTCTTTCTCTTTCTCTGTTGCGCAACTTTGCGGCACCTTGTTAGCGGCTCATTTGGCCCAGTTTTTCTCCTATTTAAGAGGCAACTGCTTCGATTTGGCTTCACTTTTGTTTTGTGATGTAATCAGAGTTAAGAGTTGGCCAAAACGAGTTGGTCAAGTTGTGCAGATCTGCTTTTCTTGCTGCCAGCATTCACTTTTCCCAGTGCGTTATTTAAAATTAGGTCTAGGCTTAAATTGTTAGCGTGCATTTTCAATTGGAAGTCATTGACCCGAGCGACTAGCTTGACCCAAATCCCAAGCTGGAAAATTTAAACGCACCCCAATGTACCTAGACCTAGACACCTATACACACAGATACAGAGAGATACACACACGCACACACACCTAACCACCCTCCTTTAGTCGGAGTAAATACAATTTTCTCATCAATTTCCGGTCAAGTGAAATGTAGCCAAAGGGAAGGAAAAAGAGAAGGGCAAAAGAAATGTATCGCACGCTCGCTGCTTGCTTTATAATTTATGCATGTCCTGTTCTTGTTTGACCGGAAATATATATATACTATATAGAGTACTACTACGAAGCAGGGTCAAAACACGCCAACGAGGCGTAAACTCTGGCTATTTACTGTAATTTTCGCCTAGGGTCGTTGACTCAAAGGATTGCATTGCATTGCATGAAAAGGTGAAGACATATTCGTGACTTAAGCATGCTCTAAGCCTTATAATTCGCAAGCAGTTCAAGCACTCAATCAAAGCTCAAGATATTGCATGTGAAACAATCAAAGGAAGATTTCTGGCAACACTTCAGAGTCAAGGCACGGTATGCCACGACATAGTTACACAGTGACTCAGAAAAGTTTTGTGCTCACTTTTCTAGTTCAATTCAAGTTTTTCTTAGTTGCTTGTGGTAAGAGTATTTAGTTTCTTAATGGTATTTACTTTTATTTAGGTCTGGGTTCAATGATTTTCATAACTTTAACACTTTAACTTATAATTCGCAACCAGTTCAAGCACAGTTTGATTTCAAGCAACTCTTTAAAGGCTAGCAGCAGACAAATCTCGCAGCTGTACACTGACTAACAAAAGACTGTGCACACTTTTCTAGTTCACCTGCAAGTTTTGCTTATTCCTTTTTTGTTTTTGGGGCTGGCTTTGGAAATTTGCAAAGCTCCTTAGGCATTTCCTCCTGCTGCCACCTGGGCACAAGTTCAACTGCAGTCTTTGTATGCTTTATGTTTATGTATGTGCAGGGGCGCAGTGGGCGTGGCCAGTGAGCTAGTGAGCCGGTTAAAGTAGGCAAAGAGGTCAGCCCGCAGACAAATGGCGAGTGCTCCACAAGCCATGTTCATTTCAAGTGTCTGCTTTGAGTAGATTTTTTTGTAGCTCCTTTCGAGCTGTTGACATTTTCATTTGCATATTGTGCAGCAGCATTGAAAGTGCTTGCCACATTTGTTATTATATATGTTGTTTTTTTTTTTGTTTTTGTTGCAGGCAATTCGTGTCAATGTCTCTCTGTCTCTATTTGTATACTCGGTTATAATCATAAATTGAAGTGCAATTTCAACGTTCGCTGATACGTGAACTCGGGCCAAACTGTTTGCATTATAATTTCATATAATTTGTGGACGCTGTGTGCTTTGTGATGTTATAATGCATTTCAATTGTTGCCGCGAAATAATCGATATCGATCACAGTTTCAAAAGTTATTGCAGTCTAGCAATCAGTCTTATATATTATATATCTAGATTGTACCATATAGTATATTTCAATTATATAAATATACATTGGAGTTATTTAACATACAGTTTGATTAATCGATTACAATGCACATTCAAAGTTCAATAATCGATAACGATTGTGTTGCTGAATGCAATACAGCTCTTATCATTTCTTAGCAATATCTTAACACGTCAATTAAGCTAGATACGTATCGCATTTGCAACTGATAAATGCATGTTTCTATATATATTTTATATATATTCCATATATACCTCTATATAGATTAAACTGTTTACTTTCATGAGAAACATGTCATTTGCACGCTTTATTTGGCCATTTCCGCTCAACACTTCCGTTTCAAAATCCTCGAGAACGTGCACATACACTCACACACATCATATTTTGTGACGCACTTCGTTTGTTTCGGTGATTTGGAAAGGTTCGTCAGCAACAGAAAGTGAATCATTGGCTGTCGAAATGATAAGAACGCATAAAGAACTCATTCAATACAGTTCTAGAGGCACTTGTTCGTCTTCTGCTTCTTGTTTTCCAGTTGAAACGTATCTTATCATAACTTGGCAAACACCTTTGTTATCTGGTGACTGGGCCAACTTATCGACAGTTGCCTTCGATTCTAGTGACAGTTAGCTTAACAATTTTGTTTAAACATATTCTCCAGGGCCGAAAGCCGGTTGCAATACACAAATTAATTCAAAATTAAATTGGAATTTTGTAGCGGCTGCTTTCATGTGTTTCCCACGACGACGACGACGACGACGAGAACTGCCCCTGCAGCTCATCAATGGAATTATGTTAATTGCATAATGCATAACTCGAATAGCGAGTGTCGAATGTTGATTACCGATCACTGGAATTTGCTCAGCTCTATAGCAAACAAACACACACACACACACACAAAACCCAACCCACAATCAGACAAGGTCTAGTCTCTGTCACTGTTTGAACTCGAACAATAAGTTAATCTATGGGGAACTGCCCAAAAAATATTGTCATAAGTCACTCGACAAGCAGTGGAAAAGCCTTAAGATAAAGCCCAAAAACAACGAATCTTAAATACTCTTTTAAAATAAAGCTTGAGTGCATTATCAAGGCTAAACGTGCGTTCACTTTGCATAACAGTTTTGCCAAAATAGTTAATAAAACCCATTAAATATGAAAATTCTTTTTTTATGCCAAATATGTTAATGTGACGTTAACAGCTTGACGTTAACAGAATGTAAAATTAAAAATGTACAAAATTTATGGGAGCTCATTTGTGATAATATAAGGAAGAATAAAAAAAATGTATAACAATGATAATAAATAAAAGCTTTATAGGAAATACAAACCAAAACAATGACAGAGACAGAGAGATGGCAAAATACAGAGAGAGAGAAAGAGAGAGAGAGAGATCAGATTGATAAACCTCACAAAAACCAGAGCTTCAAAAATAATATAAGGATTAATTTGGCAGCATATGAAACAAAAGTAAAACAATCATTTTTTTGAAAATGATAATAAATAACAGTTATATAGGAAATGCAAGCCAGAGATAGAGAGAGAGCGAGAGCGAGAAGGAGATTAATTTGATTTTGTAATAATTTTGACAGCAAAGCGGAACGAAATATTGCAAATGATTTGCATATCGCTCTTTGTGAACTCAATTCTCTGATTCTGATTCTGCAGTTACCCCAGGCTATACATGTATATATACTTTTTTTTGTATACAGATTGATTGCCGCTTGTCAAGAGTCATGTTTACAGGAAAAGCAAAACAAAAGCGAGTTCATTTACCTTTTGAGGCGAGTCTAAGGCCCAGTCCCTCCCTCCCTTCCTACCATCCTCCCTTTCCACCTTCCACCCACACACAGCTGTCCAGTGGTTGTTACCACACACCAAAAAAAAAAAATAAATATATATATAGCTACAGCACCACCCAGTTTATTAAGTACTTGAGGATGAGGCAACGTTGTACGCATATTTATGCCTTTCGGCCGAAAAAGTTTTACTTCCTACGGCGAATATCATAAAAAGTTCTATAAAAATATATAAAAAAATAAAAAAAAAAACATACTCTAAAGTCAGCTGAGTGGTTTGTTTGGTATTATGCAAGCGCCGTTTCTGAGTGATTTTATATATATTTTTGATTTTTTTTCTTTGGATTTATATGGCACAGTGTATCAGTATTTATATTTGATATGCTGCTGCTCCGACTGCGACCCATTAAAAATGTGCGACACATGCGTCTTACGGCACGTGTTTCACATGCCAAATGACAATTAACGTGTACTCCAACAGACTTTCAAAAAGTCTCAAGAAATACAAATTATATATTTAAAAACAAAAAAGGTGTATATGAATATAATATATATACTAATTGATGCATTTAATGCAACTAATTAGTTAGTGAATAGGTGTGCTAATTGTTTTTTGTGAGCCGTTAGGCGCATCTCTAACCTCGATTTGCTTATACACTTCCTATAGAGAGTGCTATTCAATGCTAATCACAATTGGCAGCTCTATAAAGATCCCGCGTTACAATTTAATTCGACTTACAATTAACTGAATTGCCATAAAATAAAGAGAAGAAAACACTTCCTTAACTTGACTCAAAAGTCGTCTCGTCTCGTGTCGTCTCGTCTCGTCTCTCAGTTTGTTTTTTTCTTCACACCTCGAATCGCATAATTAAAGTCACGTAACTGTGATTCGCTCTTAGCCTGGCCCATAAACTGGGCGAGGGGGCTGTGTCTTGTACAATATTATAAAACACTGCCATGCCAAAGTGCTGGGTCATAAATTATGCAAGTCAGATAGTTTTTTGTTGGCCGCTTCTCTTGCCGCTGGCAAAAAATGTTATTTTTGCATACGCGCAAAGAAATGTGACGAATGACGAATGAGTTCCTCGGGCAGTTAACTAAGACTCTTCGCAGGACAATTACAAGGCAGGCGAAACGTGTCTTATCTGATTGCCATAAATCAAGGGCCACCTTGTTGGCAACTAGCCCAAGACATTGATCTTGAGTAGACTAAAACAGCTGTTCCATAACTAAACTTTTCCCATCTTCTTCTTCTGTCTTTGCAGATCTACCTCTCACAGTTTGGCTATCTGCCCGCCTCGGCGCGTAATCCTGCTAACAGTGGGCTGCAGGACAAGCACACATGGGTGAGCGCCATTCAGGAGTTCCAGAGCTTTGCTGGCTTGAATATCACCGGCGAACTGGATGACGAGACAATGAAATTGATGTCATTGCCACGTTGCGGCGTCAGAGATCGCGTGGGCACTGGAGATAGTCGTTCGAAGCGTTATGCTCTGCAGGGCAGTCGCTGGCGGGTGAAGAATCTCACCTACAAGATCTCCAAGTATCCCAAGCGCTTGAAGCGCAACGATGTCGATGCGGAGATTGCGCGTGCCTTTGCCGTCTGGAGCGAGGATACGGATCTAACCTTCACCAGGAAGACATCGGGACCAGTGCACATTGAGATTAAGTAAGTGTTGGGGAAGGTGTTTCACTCACTCTATCTCTAACCTCCCCTCCTCCTGCCTCTTCCTTCTCTCCAGATTCGTTGAGAGCGAGCACGGTGATGGAGATGCCTTCGATGGACAGGGCGGCACCTTGGCTCACGCCTTCTTCCCCGTCTTTGGTGGGGATGCTCATTTTGATGATGCTGAACTCTGGACTATTGGCTCGCCACGTGGCACGAATCTCTTCCAGGTGGCTGCCCATGAATTTGGTCACTCTTTGGGACTCTCGCATTCGGATCAGAGCTCAGCACTGATGGCGCCATTCTATCGCGGCTTTGAGCCTGTGTTCAAGCTAGATGAGGATGATAAGGCGGCTATACAATCGCTCTATGGACGCAAGACCAATCAGTACACGCCCACCAATGCCTACCCGGCTAGCACACACAGACCATCGTTTA
The DNA here is from genome assembly GCA_035045545.1 of Drosophila gaucha. Taxonomy (NCBI): domain Eukaryota; kingdom Metazoa; phylum Arthropoda; class Insecta; order Diptera; family Drosophilidae; genus Drosophila; species Drosophila gaucha. The sequence continues at coordinate 1,890,329 of JAWNOY010000344.1, forward strand.
CGCCACCAAAGGTGCCACTGGACGACTCCATTTGCAAGGACTCCAAAATCGACACCCTGTTCAATTCAGCAAATGGCGAAACATACGCCTTCAAGGGCGATAAATACTATAAGCTGACGACAGACTCCGTGGAGGAGGGTTATCCGCAACTCATATCAAAGGGCTGGCCAGGATTGCCCGGCAACATCGATGCCGCCTTTACGTATAAGAATGGAAAGACATACTTCTTCAAGGGCACACAGTATTGGCGCTATCAGGGCAGCCAAATGGATGGCGCTTATCCCAAAGAAATTAGCGAAGGCTTCACTGGCATTCCCGATCATTTGGATGCGGCTATGGTCTGGGGTGGAAACGGCAAGATCTACTTCTTCAAGGGCAGCAAATTCTGGCGCTTCGATCCGGCTAAGCGGCCACCCGTCAAGGCCAGCTACCCCAAGCCCATCTCCAACTGGGAGGGCGTGCCAAACAATCTGGATGCAGCGCTCAGATACACAAATGGCTATACGTACTTCTTCAAGGGCGATAAGTACTATCGTTTCCACGACGCACGCTTCGCGGTAAGTTGAACTTGAATAAACTATGAGAAAGTATTCTGTCTATACATTGTATTGCTGTGAACTAAGAATTTTCTGAGAGAAAGGTAGCTAAAAACTATCTAAAGCTAGCTATCTATAGATTCCATTGAACTTAACTAGGAATTCTTAGAAATGTCAGGACTATTTAAAAGTAAATCTTACTTATGCCACTTACCGATATCTCTTTAACAGGTGGATACGGCAACGCCGGCTTTCCCCAGGCCCACGGCGCATTGGTGGTTCGGCTGCAAGAATACGCCCTCGTCTACAGGTAATATTATTGAAGAGGATATTGCTGAGTCTGAGCAGCGATCACAGCTGCATGCCGATGATAATAATGGTGATAATAGTGATCTGGATGCAGGTGAGTGGGATCGACTCAGCGGTAGTTTTGTTTGAAACCAAGCAAATAATTCCATAGTAACTGAAACTGTAAACAAAAAGATAAAGATAACGATAAAGATAAAGAGAAATCGATAAAATATCGAAACATAAGTCAAAAAGATCTCATAAACATGATATGAGTTGTTACTTCTTACCAGCCAATAAATGTTTAAAACTCCTTAAAAAGAAAATCTTGCAAAATCTCTATATAAAGAGAGATGTATCCATAAAATGAATTTATACAAATATGGTATGTTTAATTAAGTTTATATATGTATATGTATAGTACTCGTACTGTAGTCAATTCTATGATTGAAGTCAATGTGTTTGTTTTCATTGAACAGCAAATAACGAAAAAAAAGAAAACCTGAAAAAGAAAGAACAAAATACATTATTATTTTTATTGAAAACTAATTCTCGAATTGTGTATGTCCAATTTCTTCTCTTAGTACTCGTAGCTCTCTTTTTTCTGTATATATGATTTATAATTTTTCTATTTTGTGGTGTTTTACTTTAGTTTGTTTCAGTGTACTCGAAACTGAACCAGCTTTAGGCTACACTTTCCTCACAACACCTTGTACACTTGTACACCTCCTAACCCTCATTCAGTTTTATAAAACCGGCTAATGGTCCTGTAGCTGTTACTAATTCTAACACAGTTTCCCTTAACTAATTTTAATCTATTATACTTTTCTAACTTTTGTTAATGTTACTAATGCTCAAGATTAGTCTTTTATATTAATATCTACTTTTAATTGTAATTTATTATTATTTTTATTACTTTTTATTTCTGGTTACAAGCATATTTTATTATTTTTTTCCATTTTTATTGGTTTTCTTTTTGTTATTAAAAATTTCATTTATTATTTTTCTAACATATATTTTAAACTGTTTGGTCTTTCTGTTATAAACTAACTTAAATTTAGTAGCTCGCTAACCAACTCAATTTAGCATACCATGTAAAAAAAAAACAATATACAAATATCAAGAAATAAACCCAGAAAATTTTGAAATTATAATAGAGGTCTAAAATCGAAAATGATAATATTTTAATCACATCTTGCTTACAGTGGAAAAAGAGAAAACAAACAAAAGAAAAAATAAACAAACTACTGGTCAGTCGGTCTCACTAACTTCACCCCCGCTTCCACTTGGGGCGGTACCAGGCAATCAACCTTTGCTATCAATATAGATGTTAAGTCTCCACATGCACCCGAAACTTTGCATGCGCTTTACTAATAAGCTAATCTTACTATATAGTATTGCATTAAAAAGTAACTAAGCTACCTAATCAACTTTTACAACTTTACAACACTACACTATGCTTTACACTGACACCTATGCACACTTTTACAACACTATTTGTCAAACACCACAATGAAAACCCTCTCAACTATTTATATATTAGTAGTAAATCCACACAAAGTGTAGTTTTTTGCAATCCTAAGTACACCCCCCACCCAACCACTAAGTATATATAGTATGTATATTCTATTTGATGTAGTACTATGGTAATATTAATATTATGTATGTAAGTGGCCCCAAACCCAACTAAAACTATTTATGTATGTATACCCTGTAGTTATAATGGCAATCTCCAACACTTTATGCGTACAATGTTTGATTCGAATTCGAAATCGAAAAACCTTTCGACACCTGTGGCACCAAATTCAATTGGCTAAAGGCTTCTTTTTTTTGGGTTGCTCTCCTCCTGTGTACACACAAATCTTTTTAATTGCATGTTTTATCAATAATACTTAGTTCACAAGACTGCATGACACACACTCCCACACACTCACACACACACACACTTACACTCATTGGCTCACTTTTTATCCACCTAATGTATGTATGTGGTCCACTACCGTTATGTTTTGACCCAGATTGCACGATTGCTGACAGTCGGTCGGCCAATTTGAATACTTAACACATGCATGCACGTGCTTGTTGCCCATAACCCGTTCAATTTACATAAATCGAGCTGTGAACTTCAACTGTATATGTCATCCATTTGTACGTACATGTGTACATGTATATTTCTTGCAGGCTTTAAGAGACGCGGATAAAAACGAAACAGAACAATTAACAACCAAAACAACAACAGCAACAACTGCAACACACAACTGAAAAGCAAAACATAATAAAACGAAAATAACAGCAATAACAACGAACGCCAAAGCACACACACACATACGTATCCAATCAGACAATGAAAAGAAAAAGAACAAAGAACATAGCAAGAGCAAAAACAAGGCTTACCAATTCGCCGGCTGCTGCTGCTGCTGCTGCGAGTGCTGTTCTTCTCTGCTAGCTACACACACGCGCACACAAAACCAATTAGACAACAACAAAAATGAGCAAGAACAAAACAAAAACAAAGTAATGCGCGCATATGATTACCAAGCCATCGGTTGCTGCGGCAGCGCTGCTGCTGAGGCTGCTTGTTGCTTTTTCTTCTGTTTCACACTCAAACAAAGTCAGACAATAAGTGGAAAGAGAACAAGAACATAGCAAAAGCCAGAGCAAATTAATGAGTGCACAGCGAAAGGCCTAAGCTGAGCTACCGGCTGCTGCAGCTGCTGCGCTGCCACTTGTTGCTTCTTTTACTTGTAGCTACAGACACACGCACACCAACACAACTAGAGAAAAACATAGCGAAAGCAAACACAAATTAATGTACGCAATGCCAAAGGCTAACAAAGTCAACGGCAACTGCACTTGTAGTTTTTGCTTTCAACTACACACACACACTCACACTTAACACACTCAAACAACAAGAAGAAAAAGAACAGCGAAAGCAAAAACAAGGCTTAACAAGCTACCGGCTACTGCTGTCGCACTTATCGCTTTTTCTTGTAGCTTTGCTCCCACTCGTAATTGTGTATGATAGCAATTAATTGATACCCTCTCCCGCATCCCAATAACTCACTGTGTCTGTGTGTGTGCTTCTGTCAACGCGTGTAATTAAGCTTTATTAATTGTAGCTATTTGTGTATTCACTTTTAGTACTTGTAACTTTATGCTAGTTGATCGAACTGATTATTAGTTATCGCCATCGCTATCGCTTGCTAAACGTATCGCAATCGCAATCGCAATCGAAATCATACGTAGAACAAATTGCGTATAAGTATGTATGTACATATGTAGTTACGTCACAAACCACACGTACGCTTGCGCACGCTCGCTCCACAGCTGCCCGTAAAGACGCACACAAATTAAAACCCGCTTCAAATTGCTCAAATTGTTATTTATGCGACTATCTTCTATTTTTGTTTATTATCAATTTTTCTTTATTACATATGTATCGCTCATATCATTTTGGTTGGGCGTGCGATCAATTTAACAATTCCATCCAAAATGTATTGCCAAAATGCAGTACCCCAGATTCCAAATACGAATACGAATACGGGCTTTAACACGGGTACGGGTCTGCTGCCCGGCTGGATGTGGAGCCTAACGAACCGATACTTTTAAAGAACGCGCGCTAGTTCCAGCTCAAGTTCCAGTTCCTTCACAGTTTTGATTCGTGTGTTCTGTCCAACAACAATAACTATATAACTGTATTATCATATATATGTCAACGCGTGCCTTAAGTTGTATTACGTCCATATAAATATGCCTGCTTGACTGATCTCTGTCTGAAAAAGATTTATAACAACATAAAAAACCGTCACAAACACAAATGCCACGCCCAGAATTAAAAGCCGCTGCCGCCATTGAAAAACGCCCAGAAAGACAAGTCAAGAAAAACGCCAAAACGCCAATTCGAATACGAATTCAACATTTAAAACATTTGCGCACAGAGTGGAACAGTATGTTGCATTAATTACGAATTTAATTTAATTTTTTTTTTCAATTTTCTTAAGTAAGCTTAGTTTAAGTTCTACCTTTTTTTTACAATTTTTGGCAGTTAATTTATATTTTTAAACACATCAAAAAAAATGTACACAGTTTTGTCAAAAGTCTTGCACCTTAAGATAACTTAGCTTAGATATATGCTAAGTATTAAAACATATATTTGAGAACTCTTTAATACATTCTTGAATACATACTAATTTGCACTTTTTAATTACTCCCGATAACAGCCGTCGGCGACAACCAGTCCAATGATGAACCCTACGACCCGGAAGTGGCGGAGCGAACCGGTTCCGGTGCAAAGTCCTATCAGTTGCCTAGTAGTTCCGCTGCCAGCGTGCTGCTCAGCACGTTCCTGCTCTGCTGCATATCCAAATTTATAATTAGCTAAAATATATGAACGTCGCGTATTTCAGGGGAATATTACATTGCATTATCCGAAGATATTATGAAATATTTTAGTAAAGTTTTTAAAATTTTACCGCACGTTTAACAAAAATAAGTAGCAGATTTTTTTCGCGGGCTACCAAAATATTTGAATTTGTGTATTCGAAACATATAAAACATATTTCAAAAACAAATTATATATACATATATGTATATAAGTATATGTATATCATGTAAAACAGGTGCCTTAAAATCGTTGTTGTGTAAATACAAAAAAAATATAATAGAAAGCAGCATTAAATGTAATTTAACTTAATTCTTAGTTACATTCCAAAAAAAGTTAAACAGGAGATCAGCATCATATCATATATAGCCGATACAACGAGTATGTTATATAACTTAAAGATGACAATTTGCGATATTAACTATAACGAGCCATATGAAAAAAATATTACTTAACTAACGATCAAGCAACAAACAAAAATGATAAACTTATTTTAGTTTAAATTGAATTGTTACACTTAAACAGAGATTTTCGACTTTTCGAAATTTGTTTAAGAGCATGTGTAACAATTAATTATTGAAACTAAAACTGTTTATTTAAAGGACTTAGGATCGTAAGGAAATAAGTAAAAACAGAAAAGATAAGATACCACACATTGATCATTAAATATATACATAAGTGTAAGTGTTTCGATTGTAAGAAAGTCTTAAGCGATATTTGTTCGGGTTTAACATTTAAAACCGAAATATTATTATTATTAAATTTACTTCTATAGTGTATTACAATTTTATAAAATTGTACGCTCTGCAAAAGTGATCGAAAAACATAAAAATAAAAATAAATATGAATGTGAAAACACTACTACTCGTATCCTATATCTCTACTAACTTCTACTACTATGCATTAAAGCACAGTATGATTAAACGTAGCTGAATTAAATTAAAAAGTCTTATACGCAAAAAATTTTGAGGTGCTACAATTTGGTAGATTTAACATAAATCCTATCCTATGTATCCAAATCGGCTTCGACTTGCGCATGAAGCACCTCCAAGTTGGTAACTTTTGGAGTTTTCTTTGTTTTCTTCTCTTTGTTAATGTTGCTGTTACTGTTGTTGTTCGACTGTTTCTGCAGTTGCTGCTGCAGTTGCGCACTAGATTTTGTGCTCTTGCGACGTCCGAGACCTGAAATCAGCCAGCCAAAACAATCGGATGCTAAGTAAGACAGGTAAGGTTAAGAATGCTTAAGCCTAAAACATATTGAGGTGTTTACATTTGATGGGGTCCTCCATGCCATCAATTGGACAGGTTGTGCCACGATAAGGCGAATTTGTATGGGCATCTGGCAAGGAGTCCGGTTCAGGCTCGGGCGTACTCTGAGCAATACCTAAATAATCATTTTCCATTTTGATATCATAGCTAGAACACGGCGACAGAGAACGCTGCATCAAAGAAGATTTGTCTGTGGTTAGCTCAGATTGTGGCTCGACTTTAGCTATAACATTGGCTGTAATAATCAAGGTAGCAGTTAGTTAACAATAGTTGAGTCAATAATTACTATAACTAACTTACCAATACTGCCCTCTCTTTTCTGTAAGCTCCGTATGATGGCACCATGCTCGGCGACCTGTAATTTGAGACGCTGTATCTCCTTCTCCTGGGCGGTCATTTTGCTTTCACGCTTCTTGTGTGGCATGCTGCTGCTTAGGCTAATAACGCTATGTGATTCGCAATGCTGACCCTCATCATCGCTGTCCATGATGGTAATCGATTCCACTGGTGGTGGCGAAATCACACGACATTCAACGCCATCATCATCGGTGGCAATCGTGTCTATAGTCAGATTGGAGATTGCACACATCGAGGCAGCAGTTGGATGGGTTAAGCGCTTGCGAAGGCGACGATAGCGTACGGTCAAGATGCGATTGTTGAGTGTGCGACGCACCAGATCCCTAAATGCATCCATGGCCATCTCGGCATTTGCATAGCGTACAAATGCATAACGTGCACGCTTCTGGCGCTTCATGACGCCAATGTCCACACGCATCGAGTTGACAAACACCTTAATATCAGCAGCATTCATATTGAAGGGAATATTGCTCACATACAGCGAGCAGGGATCAATGCATTCGGCCTGCTCCTCATCGGTGAATGTCTTCAATTCGGCATGCAAGCGGCCATGGCCAAAGCGCACCATCTTCATTTCCTCAATGGTACGCTCAACATTTGCGCCAGCCTTGAGATGGACCAAGCAATAACGCTGCGACACATTTGTGGGAAAGACCACATCTCGAATACTCTCCGAGAATTCACTGACCGAAGCAACACTTATTTTTGGGTCTGGGAAGCGTACAAGTAGCGTTGGTGCTTGGGGTGTCTTTGTGGCCAATTCGCGCTCCAGCTCAAGAGCACGCAAAGCATTCTGACGACGCAAGTTGGTGAGTGCCTTGCGATTTAGCTTGGCAGCTATAATAGAGATTCGCGATATTGATTTCCTTCTAATGGAACTACTTCGAGTTTCTTGTTGCTTACTCTGTGTATTTGATTTGAGGTCCTTGTCCGATTCAAATAGCGTTTGGCCATCGTTGGCAGAGGTCTTCGACTCTGTGTTGGACATCCAGGAGCAGAGCTGGCTGCCAGCAGGTGTCTGCTGGAACATAAATGACTCTAATGAAGGCGCACATCCGTTGCCAGTGTAGGGCGCCACATGGTTGCTGGGCGATAGATTATCGCGTTCAGCTTTTAGGCTATCACAATCCGTTTCTTTGTTAACATCCAATTGCAAGCATTCTGGCTGTGCATCGCTCGTATCTTTATCTATACCTGATTCCTGATCCAGCTGCAGGAGATCTTCTTGTGTATCTGCAGCTGTTGTGCGCTTGGCATCTGGGCCATCGCCCAAGCCCGTTTTGCATGCCAAACGTTTTAAGTCCATATCTTCAACAAAATACGCTATATATTCCAGAATTGTGCAGTATAAAACTATTGCGTTAAAATCACTTTTTTAACAAAATATCAGCTCTTAACAAAATATGTTGCTGTGTTGTGTTGCCGACTGGGTGGCAACTCCAATCTCCCAGCTGATTTCAGTAAACGCACGGACTACTACGCCTTCACAAAAACATTCACATCTGTTAAGCAGAGTATCGAGCACATACAATTCGGATGCAAATAGCTCTAAACACCCTGTGGTGCACTTTGACTTATGCCAATACATAAAATTAAATTTTAAAACTTTAAGTTGAATAAAAATTACCTACAGCCAAAAGTACACATATGCTTATTTATCTTTGCATATAGGAAACTTGGTACATAGGAGCATATTTATTTAGCTCGCGGCAAACACGAACAGCATACTTGCCTACGAAGTTGACCACCTAACATAACAAACAAAATGTGTGTGGCACTTTTACGAAACAGCATTAAATGCATTAATCTAAGATTAAATACAACAGCTTTAACAAAAAGAAATATCTCGTAAGTACTATAAATATATACAAAATCGAAAAATAGATAATTTAGCCATACTTTATTTCAGCACGAGCGCACTTCGCTGCAAGTGGAGGAACATTGGTTCGGCAGATGTGGAACGTACTCTTCTGCAGGGCGATAAATTACCGGAACATTATCAATTAATATATCGTGCACCGTTGGAGAAATATGTGACCTGGACAAAGAATGTGTCGACTGTTACAGTTTCACTTATAAGCTTGATTGCCGGATATCATCTGGCGACTTCGATGAACTTCATGAATGTTGTTCAAAAAATTGATGTATCAGTGCTTGTATCGAATGAATCCGATTTGTATTTCTTTGCAGCGGGTTTTGTTTTGATCAACCTGGCTATTCGCATCTTTGTGGCCAAATACCCGCTGAGAATTTACAAAAGTGCCGATAAGTAAGTACTAAAAGAGTCTTTTGTTTTCTTATAATTACATAACATTTTTGCAGATATGTTGCTGTTTTCGGTTCACAATTGCCGGTGGGCACAGTCAAACATTATTTTGAGCGAGGACAAATTGCTGAATATAAAAATGTCCTGAATCCGTGGAGTCACATTATGTTTAAGCTGGGCCAACGTTCATCTATGCTAATGATTGATTATTTTAGGACACCATCTGAGTTTCATGAGCTGTTTAAAGAAAGTCAGACCTAAAACTTGCTCGCTTTAAAGTTGTTAAATATATCATATATTTAAAAGTTTTTCAATGTTTTTTCTGTTGATTGTAAATACCTGCGCGGTGCTGCCACACCAGCAGCAAAAAGTAAATGCATGGGGGCACTATGGCAGCACCGATGCTATCGATATACTGAACTATCGATAGTTTGTCAACAATTGAACTCCACGTGCAAACCGAGTGTTTATGTGCGGCTAATGGAGCTTAAGAAAATGAAACCCTTACTGGATACAGAGCCGGAATCCAAAGATAATGGGACTGAAAGTAAATCGGGGAAGCGACGCAACCCGTTTAACACGCAGCGACTGAAGGAGGAAAAGGAACGTAGGCAGAAAAAGAGAGCACGTCTCATCGTACGCAACATCAGCTACAAATCGACGGACGAAACACTGCGAGAGTATTTTGGGCAATGGGGCAAACTGGAGGATGTGCACATCTTGAAACGAGGCGATGGCAAACTCGTTGGCTGCGCCTTTGTGCAATATGAAACCATCAATCAGGCCACCAGGGCTATACTCCAATCCAATGGCAAGGAGATGCTGGGACGCAAAGTTTTTGTGGATTGGGCCATAGGCAAGGATGAATATGCAACCAAGCACCCAAAGGATGAGCCAGAGGACAAGAAACCAAAGCTGGAAGTGAAGGAGGAAAGTGATAACGAAAAGGGAGCAGAAAGTGCGGACAAAGAGGAATCTGGGAAAGAGTCAGACATAGATGAAGCTGAGGGAGAGGAGGAGAGTGAGAACGAAGATGAAGAAGAGCTCGACAATGATGATGAGAATGATGGCGATGATGATGATGCAGATGAAGACGAGAAGGAAGACAAGAAAGATTTAAAAACTAAGCTGGAAAATGTTAAGCAAGAGAAGACCATTTCCAATGATGTGCAACAAGGCTGCACAGTCTTCATAAAGAACGTGCCCTTCGACGCCGAGGATGCGGATTTGCGTAAAGTTTGCCGTAAATTTGGAGTGGTGCAGTATGCGATTATCAACCGGCAAGCGGTTTCCGGACACTCCAAGGGCACCGCCTTTGTGAAGTTTAAAGCCAAGGAGTCAGCTGATCTCTGTCTACAGGCTGGCACCGAGTTTAAATTGATGGACGAGGTGCTGGACCCACATCCAGCGCTCAGCCGCGATGAAATCAAAACAAAACAAACGGAGAGCACCAAAGAAGAGAACAAGGATTCACGTAATCTCTATTTGGCCAGGGAGGGTCTCATCATGGCCAATTCAAATGCAGCCAATGGAGTTTCCGCCTCCGACATGACCAAACGACACGAATTGGAGCAGGTGAAGACGCAGGTGCTCAAGAACTTGAATCGGTAAGTGGCAAATGCTTAATCTGAAACCGAGTCACAACTTCCTTTAACTTCTTTACTCTCCAGCTTCGTTTCACGCAATCGTTTATCCATACACAATCTGCCTTTGAACTACGACAACGAGAAGCTCAAGCAAATGGCCCTCACCTACACAGGCTTTCGTCCTCATGAATGTCGCGTGATGCGAGACCAAAAGGTTACTCCAGAGCATCCGAACGGCAAGTCCAAGGGCTTTGGCTTCCTCTCCTTCGATACTCATCAGCGGGCTTTGACTGCGCTGCGTAAGCTAAACAATAATCCCAGCATCTTTGGCACTCAACACGTAAGTGAATCCTTGTTGTAACCCTCGAGATTAACTCAATTGTTTCTGTCTTCTCTTAGCGTCCCATTGTTGCCTTTAGCATTGAGGATCGAGCAGTGCACAGAATAAAAGAGATACGCACTGAGCGCTCCAAGCAGAATAATCCCACCTATAAATCCAAGCTGGAGCAGCGCAAAGAGCAGCGCGCGCTCAAGAGGAAAGGTCAAAAGCCTGCTCCAAAGAGTATAGGACCACAGGATGATAACAAAGTGAAGCTGCAGAAGCACATCAAGAAACTGGAAGCGAGTCGAGCAGCCAAGGCAGAGGGCAAACAGCAGCAGCAGAAAAAGGTAAGCGATGTAGAGGGCGACTTTGTGGGCGCGGCTGCCAAGCCGGGCACCTCGCTGCGAATGCGTTCCAAGAAAAAGATCATGGAGCAGGCGCAGGAGCACATGAAACGCGTGAAGACCGAGAAGCGTAAGCAGAAAAACAAAAAGATACGTGAAACACATTTGGCGGAACGCAAGGCAAACAATCGACCCAAACAAGGACGCAAGAAGGAAAAGGACGAGCTGAGGCCGCTGATTAACAAATACAAGAACATGATCAGTGGCAATGAAGGAGGAGGCGGCGTCACAGGCGGCAAAGTGAAGAAACCCAAGCGTACCAAATGGTACGCGGACTAAGGATTAGAGATGACTCTGTTAATGTATATAAGGACTATTAAAAGCTTAAGTGTGGAACAATTATTGCATTCTTCATATTCAGCTGGAGTAGACCATGGAAGTGGAATACGCTAATGGAAGCGTAGGACTTAAATAAAATTAAAATTCACTGTTTACTAATGGAAACAACTTGAGGTGGTACAGGGATTAAAGATTAGATTTGCCTCTGTTAAGTGTATTAGGATTATGTTTAGATGAAGTAAGCTTTCAACGAAATTCGCTGAAGGAGGCGTGAAACAAGATTTAGATAGATTAAGGATAAGTGAACAGAAGTGAAACAGTTAATGAATATTTCAAATCAAGATTTGATAGACCTTCAATGGAACAAATGAAAACTCATTGGCTACTAATGGAAACAAGATTTTATGCATGTTGTAAACTACAAGTTTGGCCAAGAGCCTACCCTACAAATTTGACTACGCCACAACGTTTATTCCAGCCAGTAGAAACGCGAACCGTATTTGGCTGGTGGTGTTGGATAATCATCTGGCAGGCCGGGCGTTGCATCGGGATATGATTTGATGGGCTCCTTCTCAGGTGCCTTACGTTCCGTTTTGATGACCTAAAACAAAATAAATGACAAATGAAAGCCACTTAATTAATATAGATATATTTGACCAACTCACCTTGGCACGTGCAAAGTAGCCATAGGACGGACGCTCCCAGTCGAAGTTATCCTTTACACACTTATCGAAAACACCCTGAGTCTTGCGGCAGCTGCAAATCGGCGGATGTGAACATGCATAGAAGCAATCGATGATGCATTAATACTTACAAGCTGAAGGCCATGGTGCCGCTGCTCTTGTCCAGGCAAGTGGCGTACTGCATGAACTCCTCATGGCAGGTCTTCTTTACCTTGCGGAAGAAGTCTAAGGCGCAGCTGGTGACAGCGCGTCCCTCGCCCAGGCAGGCGCGGGGATCATCCAGCTCCTGACGGCAGAGCATGAACTCCTACAAAATATGCACAAAATTTCAAACGTAAACAAAAACAATTGTCCCATCATCTTTTGAGGTTAGGTTATATAACTGATTCTTGCGGCCGTTTAACCGGAGAATGTACACATAAACTAAGTGAATTCATGTAATATATGCACTTAGCTATATTTTTAGCTATATGATATGTTTTTATAAAACGACGAATACTAACATTATTGGCCGCTTCACATTGCTTGCCCAAATGAAAAGAACCAGCACGCAGCGCAGCCGACGATAGATTCAGCTCCTGCACGTCCAGCTCCGCCTCCTCGGGTAATGTTGTTTTGGTTGTAATGACCATTGCGTGGTAGCTGTACTGCCAATTGCTCTAAAAGTGCAACAAATGCGTTTTAATTACAAGCAAATACGTTAAATTGTTATTTTTTTACGTGAAAATCTCGTCTCCAGCAAAACAACAGCTGTTTACCGATAGGTTATCGATAGCATAACCGTTTGACGCAAACGACGCAGAAAGAGTGCCTTTTCTACCGATTGTTGATTGTTGTCAAATTATTCAAATAAGCATAATCCCTTAAGTATACGCCAGTTCTGCATGAATAGTAATATAAAATAAGCAGTAAAGCCGGTTTTATTGTTTCTAGAAATTATTATTTCTTTTAAATGTCATCTGCAGCAACAAAAACATCTGTTTTGGCGATGATCCATCGCTCAGCGTAACCGTTTGACACAAGCATCGCAGACAACTGCGATAACACACGACACTCGACTATCGGTTGTTGAGGTATTTAAAGTATTCAAATAGGTATAACAATTTAAATGAGCGCCTCATATAACTCAAACTCAAAATTTCAAATATTTCTTTAAATATTTAAATTTATTGTGCAGTCATGAACTCCTTCTTGTTGTTTCTAATGTTATCCTTGATGACCGCGTCTCTTACACTGCAAGCCGCAATCAAGGATGATGGCGATAAACGCAATAAGAATTCAAATGATGGCAATGTAAAGGCGTTAAATTACCAGAGTTCAGTTAAGGAAATTGTAAAGGATCTCATAGCTGCCTGGACATCGCCCTTGGTGTATCTGAAGAATCGTGGCTACCTCAGGGCACCCCAGATTGACTTTGATAAGCTGATGTCGAATGACATTAAGGACTCGATGGAAAATAAAGACTATGAGAAACGTGTGGCACGGCGCTCAGATGTACAGGAGACCTCCAACGACTTGAGCCAACTGTTTCGCACGCTCTTCTCAACCAGCAATGACATAAATGTTTCCGATCAAATCAAATCCAAGCTGGGCGTTCCTTGGGACATGAATGATCTAAAGAACTCCGTGCGCAACGAAGCTTTCAAATTCTACGAAAGGTTCTATGACAGACGCAATGAACAACAGACATCGGACAAGGAAATCAAAGGAGACACACAAATAGACAGAGAAGTGGCTCAGCTATATCCAACGGTAGTCGGAGATGATGGAGAGAAGGTTAAGGATAAAAAGGAGGAGGAGAAGAAGGCCATCAGTGAAGAAGTTGTTCATAAGGAAGCCAAGGTAATCAATGGAATTGCCAAACTATTAACCAGTCGAGCTAAGCCCTTGCCGCTGCAGCTGAAGGAGCGGAAAGCAGCTCAAGACGGAGCAAGTCCAGCTACAGCTTAATGCAGTTCCAGTTGGTTTCAATATTTATTTCTTGTTTATATTTATTTTCGATTTACTTAAAATTTCTATTTTGCATTTGACGAGCCCTTCAAAACCAGACCGAAGCAGCTAATGCAAATTCATTGGCCATTGAGTTAATCAAATCATTAGCAGCGATTAATTAAAACTCGTTTAATACAGAAACCCAAACCGGAGCCAGCTATAAAAAGCTGCAGCCTCACAGCAATTCGTTCAAATTTCACAGAGAATAAAAATAATGTCGAATCATGTGAGTAACGAGACCTGATTTGTTGTTTTTTGGAATGCCAGAACTGACTTTGCATATATAGAAATTGCTGGGCTGCGCCTGGCTGCTGCTGCTGCTCCTGGCCAACTGCGTCGCTGGCGACGAGGAGCCGCGTCTAATTAAGTACGTCAATCAACAGAATCTGGATGGAGCGGGTCAGTACGAGCACCAGGTTGAGGTGGACAATGGCATCAGTTCGTATGCCAAGGGCAACGTGAATGCAGTTCAGGGTGAATATTTTCTGCCCGGCGAAGAGGGAGAGCCGCCCGTACGTGTCACCTATACGGCCGACTCCACTGGCTTCCATCCACATATTAATTAAACTTGTTTACCGAAAAAACAGCAGAAACAGAAAAAATAATAAAAAAAAAGGAATTCGCAATTCAACTGAAAACGAAATGTGACACAGTTAAATGAGAGGAATTGTAATTTATGACGCTAATTGTATTTAAAATTTAATAATATCAGCTGAATGTATATATATAGCAACTGCTATACACAAAATTTTCGGCTATAAAAGCCTTTGGGCAAACGCAGTTCGAGCAGCAATTCAATTTCATATATCAACATGTACAAACATGTAAGTTGCTGCCGACTTCTTAATCAGGCGACGCCCACTCAGCTGCCACGCCCCCTATTTCACAGATCTTCCTAATTGTTGGTGTGCTGTTCGCGCTGAGCTGGGCTCATGACGACGACGCCCACGCCAAGGTGCAGGAGCACCACAAGGAAGATGGCCATGGCAACTTTGCGTACAGCTACGATATAACGAATGGGATTGGCGCCAAGGAGGAGGGCGATGCCCATAATAATGTGCATGGCCAGTATCACTTTGTCTCGAAGGAGGGCGTGCCCATTCAGGTGTCGTACACAGCCGATGAGAATGGATATCATCCGCATGGCGACGCGCTGCCGACGCCTCCGCCCACGCCAGAGGCCATACTCAAGGCGCTGGCCTACATCGAGGCGCATCCGCCCAAGCAGGAGGCGAAGCCACAGCCACACCAGGGACACGGACACGGCAAACATTAGGTAGTGCCATTCCATTTCAATTGCAATTGGTTGCGTTCCTCCATCAGTTGGACATAAAAATAAAACTTTACGACGCAAGATTTTCCACAAATTTCTATGCAAAGTGGGCAGCCAAAGGGGGTGTGGCACGTGTCTCAGCCCTTTCACCAAGGCAAGTCCATAAAATACGCATTGTCATATCCAGTTAAGGGTGGGGAGGGAAAGCGGGACAGAGGGGCAGCCGGAAGGGATGGCCATTGTAAATGTTATATTTAAATGCGAGGAGTCCATTGTTCGGCCTGAATGGAAGCCATTCGAAAACATGTTACGGAAACGACAACTTAATGGAATATCCAAAAGTCCTTTCAGAGAATACGAAAAGCCTTTCAAAGGGCTATACAGCTTATTCAGATCCTGGCAGTTGCCCCGCCTGATCGGCACTAACAGCGTTTCAATAGAGAATATTGCCTTTAAAGTTTTTCTACAGGGAATACATTTCTACAGGGAATACCCTTAATCTTAAATACAAACCTTATATAATAACAAATGCTCTTCAAAGGAAGTAAACAGCTAATTCAGATCCTGCCAGTTGCCTCGCCTGATTGGCATCTTTCAAGAGGGATTATACCCTTTACACTTTTTCTACAGGGAATACCATTTACAACTTTTCTTTAGGGAATATCGTTATTCTTATATGAAAACCTTATGGAATACCAAAAGTCCTTTCAGAGAATACGAAAAGCCCTTCAAAGGGCTATACAGCTTATTCAGATCCTAGCAGTTGTCTCGCCTGATCGGCACTTAACAGCGTTTCAATAGGGAATATACTCTTTAAAGTTTTTTTACAGGGAATACTGTTACAACATTTCTTTAGGGAATACCCTTCACTTTAAATGCAAGCTTAATGGAACAGCAAAAGCTCTTCAAAGTAAGTTAAAAGCTAACTCAGATCCTTGGCTAATTCAGAGATATATTTATAAAGCAAGTATCCTCACAGATCTCGACAGGACATATATTTTTGATTTAATTTCCTTTACTTTAAATGCAGATAATGAATATATATAACAAAGACTGTTCTACAACTTTGCAGGACTGCGTGATAGCTCCATGTCCAGTGAGATCGGATTCACCAGCTTGCGAACTATATCGAATTTGGGATTGCTCTTGTCGCGCACCAGATCAAAGATGACACTCTCGCTGGTGGTGATCACGCAGCCCGCCTGCCTGAGACGTTCCAGAGCCAAATCACGATCCTGTTTGAGCCGCGAGCAGCAGCAGTCGGCGACAATGTAGACATTGATGTCCTGTTCGCGCAGATCAATTGCCGTCTGCTCCACACAAATGTGGGACTAGAAAGCATAAAGAACTAAGTAAGTAGCAAGAGTGATTTATTTTATTTTTACCTCCAGTCCGTAGAGCACCACATCCTGTGGCTTCTCGCCAAAGATGTCCTTTATGGCGCCCTTCACCTGCGGCGTCATCATGCTAAAGTAGGTCTTGCCCATCACAGCCTTCGCATGCGATATGTCCACCTCGGCCACCGTTTTGCCCAGCTTCTCGGGATAATGTTCCGTTACAATCAGGGGCACGTCCAAAGCTTTGCCCGCCTTCGTCTGTCAAAGACATTAATCGATTATCGATAACTAATTAAGTTACAAAGTTCACAACTTACCAGCTTGTCCACATTTTTGACCATATTGTCGAAGAGCGGCATGCTGGGACGAAATTTCTCCTGTATATCGCAGAGCAGGAACAAAGTCTTCTTTGGATTCAAGTGGCAGCGTCTGAAGGCCATTTTTGTTGCTACTGTTAATTAGTATAAAATGTAAATGCTAATTACACAATAGCAATAACGAAATAGTTAGTTAATCAACAGATAAGCACCACAAATATTTAGCAGTAGCTTACATATGATATATCTATATCTAAATTCATATTTACTAACCGTTTTACTCGTTATCAATAATCCAATTGATTTCAGCAGGCACAAAGTTCTTCGACTAGAGATGGTCTAATTGGCATAATCAGCTGTTGCTGCGGTGCGAAACGGTTAAGCAATATCGATGACAATACTCGATATATTGAGAGGGTTGCCACACTGACAATGTAAGCTGCATATGCTGATCACTATCTGCGATATTCATCGATTAATACACTTCGAAACGGTAAATATCTCTTTCCTAAAGTAATCGTTTCTTTTCAATATTCTTTAGCCCTTCTATTCACATTTATATTCGAATCCTTTTGATCTCCAACTGTTGCCGACCTTATTAAGTATCAAACTCTTAGTAAGTAAGCATCAAACTCTGTCAGTGATTGTTATTTTATTTATTAAATATAAAACTAATCAATAAAAATCAGAAATTTGCAAGAATATGGGTTTTTAATAGGTAGAATTGATTATCAACAGCTATACTGCAATGCATACAGATGGACTTGATCTCTGAAATCCTAATGCACCATGCTGGCAAATATTAATAAGTTAGACATACCTTGGCGATATCCTTGCATTAGGATCACAAAGAAGCACTTCATCGAGCACCATCAAAATATTATAGTAATATATCCTTAATATCTCAATAACCATAAGGATAAATTCGTTGTCCAAATCGTTTGACACAGGACTCGTAAGGACATGTTATGGCACGGCCGATTTTTGGCAATTAATGGAGCGTGTCCTTCGATCCTTAGATAGCCCCATTAAATCTTAATGTAGATCGATGCAGTTGGTCCTTCCAATCCTAACGCAAAAAGTCCTGTGAAAATCCGAATGAATATGGCCGAGTTAGAGTTATTTTTCTAAATCAGGACATACTTTACATGGCAATAACTCAGCAAAATCTTTAAGGATTTGGAAAGGACATACTTTTCTAAGCTCGAAAGGAACAGGACTATCGATTGCCATTGAAGGATTTTCAGGATTCCATAAAAAATTTCGTCTCGAATTTTTGCAAGGGAAATGGTCGAAAACTGGTCACAAATGTCAAAAGTCGTCAATAACTTGGCCATTTAAAGGACTATCAAGATGTTCTTCAAACCTTATGAACTTATCACTTTTCTGATTAAGAATTAGCTATCAAAAGGATCAAAGTCCTTCAAATGGTTGAGAAATAGGGACATTTTTTCTGAACTAAAAACTGCCCATTTCTCGTCCATATCCTTGCATATCCTGGTGATTAAACAGTCAAATTAATTGGTGCCATCAGGACTATAAACTAGCCAAAGGACATCAAAATCGTCCTTGTGTATTCCGAGATATTGGCGATATTGTGTGTTTTGGTCGAATTCCTTAGCAGCCGCAGTCAGACAAATTCTGAAAAATCACAAGTCCCTGATCCTTAGATGACCCCATAAAAATTTGATGTTAGTCCATGGGGGAGGGCAACACGATCCTAACGCACCAGATCCGTTCGTCCTGCACAAGGATTCGCCCGAGTTATGGCCATAAAACTAGCACGCACAATATCAGCAAAAATAAAATTTCGTTGCATACCCAAAAGGGGCAAAAGTTGGTGGCCCGCGAGACTTTAATGAAAAATCGACAGAAATACCAGGCGAACAGAAATTGCAGCAGCACGTTGACAAAAATTGCGAAAAAAATTGCATTGCATACCCATTAGGGGCAAATAGATAAAGTGAAACATTCGTTATATATTTAAGTACTGAGGCATGAAATTTCACAATTATTTAATTGCAAATCAATAGGCCTTAGTCAAGCTGCTTCAAAATGGCATATCCATATATCCAAGATTCTTAGTCATTAAAGCGAATTATTCCTGTTATTTTTGACAGGGATATATGTTGATCCTTATTAATGCAGTTGCTCTTTTTGGCACGACCATTCCATGTCCTGTGAAAATGTGCCAATATTTAGCGAACTTAGAACTATTTTCCAGCCTCCAGTTAATTAAACGCATCCCCAAAAGTATGCAGTAGTAATGCGCAAATCAAATGCAGTCAAATTTATTATGTGCCGCACAAAAGTATGCTACGGATTTTAATTAAATGATTACAACCACTTTAAATAGTTAGCCTAAAAGTATACCATGTTTTTATTACTTGTTATACATGTTCTGTAACAAAAACAGATTTAATTTGTTAATTTTACAAGCTTTTTAGTCTAAAGCAGATATAAACTATATTATTTCTAGAATTAAGTGAGCTTGTGGTCGCCCTAAGGTAATTCATACGCTTTGCTTTCGTTTGCATCAAAGAGCCTGTTGGAATTCAAGTGCGAGTACTGTGCTGTTGCTGCTGCTGGGAATAGAAAAAGATGAAAAATTAGCGGTAATTACAGCATCTTAGAGAATTTATCATTAATTATTAATTAACAATTTTTAACAACATACTTTATAATTAACAATTGTAGTATGCAATAAGCTGCTGTTGCGAAAAGGTTAAGCTATATTGGAGAGCGTTGCCACACAGCTTTGTTACGCATCGCTTACTGCACCACGAAACGGTTATAAATATGCCCAGCATTGCAAACGGTTAGTAGAACAGCTTATTAAAGTAATCTTGAACGTTACTTTTCAAATTTAATCTTTGTAGCTTTTACTTTAAATGGATTAGAAAGCACTTAAGCAACAGTCGTTAATTGAAAGCAACAGAGTAGATGTATTCTAAAGGGCAGCCATGCCCCTTGCCAAAAAAAAAGAAGAAAGTAAACAGCCAATAGGCATAAAGTCAACATTTATCAACTGCCGCCGACTAATCTCAAATCCCAGACCCACTAGCAGCCATTTTGTGGCACTCAACTAGGGTCTTGAGCCTCCCAAGCCCCCACGTGGCAATTAAACTAAATTGTGTGGACCCACACACAGACAAAACTGCGCGCACACACACAAACACAAACACACACAATCACACACACACACACACACAGGTAGCAGATTTATATTCATAAGCCAAGCCAAGCGGCAGCTGTGGGCGACCATTGAGAGTTTGTTGCTTGGGCTGCTGTGCTGGCATTTATAATTGAATTCCTTAATGCGGAAGGCAGCCCCGCCCCCAGAAGGATAGCATTATAGTAATGAAGCCACAGTCAATTTCAATAACGCAATCAAATGCGTGCAATTTCAAAAACCACAAAATCCAATGCCAAAGCGAACCAAATGTCCATTGACCAACGTCCAATGCCGCCCGCATTGTTCGCATCGAAGCCAAAGTGAGTGTGTGTTTTTTTTTTTTTTTGGGGCCAGCTTTGGCATGCCTGACACGTAGTTTTCTATGGCCGAGCGCTGCCAACGCCTTGATAATGGAATGGCAATGGGCAGCTCCCCTTTGGCGCTCCTCCTCTACGCTCCTGGCTCTGTCGCATGCATATTTCAGCAATTTACGCTACCTTTTTGCCCCCTTTCTTTGCGGCGTTAACCATCTAGGAGCACAGTTCGCAACAGTCCTCGCTCTGTGCGTACATATTTTATGAGCCTCCAAAGTTGCGGGCACTGCAATTTAAAAAATAGAGCAGAGGAGCAGCAGGAATAGAAGCTGAGTGTACCACTCAAAATCGTGTAAACGATGGTTTTTTTGGCCAAGTTTCAGCTGGACTTGAATATGGACACTTGACTTTTGTTGCTGCGTGGGCATTTTACACAATGCTCTTCAAATGGGCTACAGTTCGACTATATTATGATGAACGGGATAGATAAACAATGCTCTCTAACTTTATAAAATATCCACGATAGACAAGCAGCTTGCTCATTTTAAATTTCCTTTATTTAGATGACATTTTCAAAATGTATATATAATAATTTGGTATTTTGTATAGTAGTTAAGAACTAGAACGTATAACAACGCTCTTTAAATGGTCTACAGTTCGACTATATTATGATGAACTGGATAGATAGACAATGCTGTCAAGTTATATACAATTTCCCAGTTAGACAAGCAGCTTGCTCAGTGAAGTTATTACATTTCCCATTATTCAGAAAATAATGGTCTGATTATCCATTTTAGTCAAAGAATAACTGAAAAGCTATGTTAAGATGATATTTTCAAAATGTGTCGATAAGAATTTTGAATTTTGTGTAGTTAAGCTGTTTTCCAAATATAATACAGTGCAACTGCATTATCGTGAACTGGTTAGACAGTAAATATACTCTAGCTATATAATATAGGTATATTATGTGGTATTTTAAATTTCCCATTATTTTCTGTCTGATCATCCGTTTAAGCAGTTTTAAAATGTATTGATAACAATTTGATATTTTGTGTAGTTAAGTACAGTCGAATCCTGATAATTCGAAATGGCAAGGGGATTACAATTTTTACGAATTACACAGGAATGCGATTTATCGAACAGGAATTCGTATTTTTTCAAGAGGACATAATTTTTTAAGAATTGTTGAGGTTTTCGATTGAGACGTGGACCAATTATCGGGCTTCGACTGTACTGGAACTTATACACAATGTTCTCGAAATGTGTTACATAGGGCGACAGCATTATAATGAACTCTTTACTAAATTTCTCATTATTTTGATTATGATTATGCTCTTTTAAAAGTTAAAAAAATACAGTGCATTATGATGAATTGTCTAACAAGGCTCCCTTTACAAAAAATCCCATTATTTTCATTATGATCATCCACTTTTAAAAATCATAATTAAAAAAGTATTTTTAGTAGTGAAATATTACAAGTATACAAGGCGTATACTTAACGGCTTTTCAAAATATTTATCTATTACAGCTCATCTTTCTCTCTCTTCTCATACGTAACTACGTTTGTTATAGCCAAGCTAACCTGTACATTACGCACAGCCAATACGCATTCCGATAGATATCTGAGTATATGCGTATCTGTATTCATAGCGCTATGCGCTAGTCCCAGCCATTTTGGCTTTTCAATTTCAACGCCATTTTCGCTCGAATGAGCGTCGAGCGTAATTTGCATTTTTTATTTGCTTTTATTGCTAGACGGTTGGCAATTTTTAGAGGCTAGCCAGTCAGGTAGCTAGCTCTGCAGAGGCTGTCGAGAGCGAGGTGATAATGCCAATAATAAGTAGACTCAATTGCCACAGCAAATTTTCGAAAAAAAAAACTATATATAAAAAAATAACAAATAAAAAAAACGAATATAAGAACCGACTACAGAATACTCGTTTAAAGCAGATTTAATTTCAAAAGACATCGATATTTAGGATTTTGCTATTACTCAAAAATTACCTTACAATATCAAAGTCAATCAGCTGGTGTAATTTTCAGTGAATTTGGAATAAATTTATTTTTTCAAGAATTTTCACGTCTTTTAAGTGCGTAAATATATAACTTTTTGTCAATCAAAAGAGGAGATCAACAGTAATTTACTTTACAAGTCTCTAGTGGTAAAACTGTAGAGAAAAAATGCACAATTTTATCTGTGGGCAATGTATACTAATATATATTTCAAATGTCAAGTCAATAGCTATAATAATTCCCGAAATATCAAAGAATTTATACAGTATTTAATGTAGTATTTAGTGTAGTTTCTAGTATTTAGTATAGTTTTTAGTATTAAGTATAGTATTTACTATTTAGTATAGTTTTAAGTATTTAGTTTAGTATTTACTATTACTAGTATTTAGAATTTAGTATTGTTTTTAGTATTAAGTATAGTATTTAGTATTACTAGCATTTAGTAAAGTTTTTAGTATTTAGTATAGTTTTTGTATTTAGTATAGTTTTTAGTATTAAGTATAGTCTTAAGTGCTAAGTATAGTATTTAGTATTACTAGAAGTTAGTATTTAGTGATGTTTTTAGTATTTAGTATAGTATAGTATAGTATTTACTATTACTAGTTTTTACTATTTAGTATTAAGTATAGTTTTAGTATTTAGTATAGTCTTTACTATTATTAGTTTTTATTATTTAGTATTTTAAGTATTAAGTATAGTAGTTAGTATTACTAGTATTTAGTATGTAGTATAGAATTACCTGATTTACCATTTTACGAGAAGATTGCCAATTTTTAGCAGCCAGCCTGACGAGGTAGCTCTATCGACAGGAAAAGAGGTGATAATGCTAATAATAAGTATTCTCAATTGCCACAGCAAATTTTCGGAAAAAAAACAAAGCAACAAGAAATAAAAGAAGAAGAACAAGAGAGCCCAAAAGCCAAGAACAATTCATTTGTGGCACAAATTTGAAAATTTGTTTGGAAAAACAATTTGCGTAAAGTCACAAAATATTTCCTTTTTGTCTGCAAGACAAACACGCATATGTTGTGTGTGTGTGTGCGTGTGTGTGTGGCTTAGTGTGCGTATTTTTATGTGATTTCTTCAGTCAGAAGAACTTTTCGAAATGGAAATTGGGGGCGCAACTCTCTCGAGCAAGAAAGTGAGCAGAAAGGGACTTGAAATGGAAAATGTTATAGCATTTATTTACAGTACTCAAAAGCTTGAGTGTGCTTGTGTATGTGTGTGTGTGTGTGTATTTTGTTGCAATTTATTCAATGAAATGTAAATGCGACTCAATTGTAGTTTATTTTGTAGTAATTCTTGATTGCACAATAAGCAAAAGTCATTTAATTTCGGTTGCGTTCTTTCTATTTTCAATTTGCATATTGCTCTGGGGGGCATCCCACAACAACAACAACAACAATAACAACTATTACAACATATGACTTTAGCATATGTTTCTGTTTGCCATTTAAAAGGCAAAACTCGAGTTCAACATGGAAATTCACTTTGTGCATGACTTTTCATCGCCGCTGATAGATGTGCAAAAACTTTTGTTTTGACACAATAAATGTTGTATATATACTATTTATATATATGTATATATATATATATATGTATAAATTGAGCATGTCAACCCCTTCACTTGCATATATATTTATTTATTTGCGCTGCCAAAGTTTTTTTTTGCCCCTTTTTGCTTATCAACGATTTTCAAATTCAACCAAACTACGCACGTTGCTCCTGCCCCCGCCTCCACACCCGGCAAGCCCTTGATCAGCCCTCGCAACTCTGTATGAAGACATGCTGGTATTTATGTAGGCAGCTCTTCTATATAGCTGTAAAGCTATAGCTATAGCTATAGCTAATGCTTGTCACGTTTGCCTCAACGTTTGACAAGGCAAATTCGACATGCGAAAAAGAAGCGAAAACAACAAAAAGTACAAAACAAAAGGAGAGAGCAAGCGCAAAGCGCATAGGGCGACTGCTGTGACTGTGTGGTATGCCCAAGGGATACCCTCTACTTCAACTTCAAGCCCGGCTTGATTCCTGGAAAAATACTCATTTGAAGTCTGTAGAAATGAGAAAGTATAAAGATTATGTATATCTCTTGTAAAAAAAGTAACTATTTTAGAGTCTGCTGTCAATTTTCTAGGTATAAGTAATTTTAAATAAATGTAAACAACAAAAATAACTAAACCTGATATCTTACTGCGATATATTGAGAAAGACACTATGATGATTATAGAGCAATAAGAAACACTAAGTGGAAAAAACTATTAGGCGCAGAAAAGTAGGCAACATGTTTTTAAAACTTAAAAAATGCACTTAAAAAATATTTTAAAAAGCTTTAAAGCAGATATAGTTGCATAAAAGTCTAAGACAAAAGCAGCAATAAAAAATATTAAAAAAAAAATAAAAATATGGATTTAGTAAACTTTTCCAAATAACAGCAGCTGGTTATAAAAAAAAAACCAAAAATAATTTTTAGAATTTATGATAAAGTCTGAGTTCAAATTGTAAGCGAAGCCAGTTATCAGCTGCCCAGCTATAAGGCATATGGAATATGAAACCCAAAGAATATTTAAAACTAGAATACACGATATATAAGAAATAAAAATATGCTTTATATAAAGCTAGAGTCCCAAGTTTTGGCTTGAAGAAAATTCTAGCGCATATTTTGTATAAGAAAATATTTACGGCAAGGAATATTTTGAAACAACGCGCAGTTATAAAAAAATAAATTTGCAAACAAAATTAAAGTTTTTTTTAAATTTTTAAGAAGTTTAAGATCGATTTACACTGGAGTTATAAGGATACAGATAACCAGCTAAACGAAGTAAAGTAAGGTATTTGATTAGGTATATATACTAAATCGAAAGAGAAATTTGTTAAATGAAAAAAGTTATTATAGAGTATTCAAAATATAAACTATAAGGAAATATATATATGGGTAGTTGGAAAAATGTCCAAGCTGAAAATAAATCTATAGAAATTTAAATGAAATTAAAACATCTTTATATTTCTATCTACTTTTATCACCACAAATTTTTCGTACCACGCTCGCATGACATTAGCTAAGCCACACTTTAAGTCCGCTTAGTTCCAGGGTATAGCGTACAATAAAAATAAAAATCCACACATTAAAGCGAGGAAGAATAAAAGAAAAGAGGAAAGAGCAAATGATTTTCACAGGTGAATTGGAAAGCGCGTAATGTTGTACTGTTTGACTTGCCAGCGGGCACGTGCTTCAGCCCCCATTCCAAGAACTTTTCGCCGTGCTCCCCCTATCAAGACCCGCAACACACATACACACAAAGAGCTCACATGTCGCAGCGAGTCAAGTCAAGCAAAGCGGCAACTGGGGGAAAAAGAACAAACGGGGGAGTCAAAGCAAGGGGAGAAGCGGCAAATGTCTCGGTGTCGACGCTGGCGCACGTGGCGTATGCGTAACGCGACGCGCCACTTTTGCAAATTGGATGAAAATCTTTGGCTTTTCAGCGCCGACGTCAAAGGATGCGAATTGCGTGGATGCATTCGCCTGTAAATTGACATGTTTTGATGCTCCCTCATCATGACTTTGGCTCAAAGTGTGAACTGGGCTGCAATTTTTGATTTGTCGCACTTTTTCCACATAGCTCACACATAAAAAGTTGCCCCAAACTCATACGTCATGTGGCGCTGCCTTCAAAAAAAAAGAACACAACAAAAAAAGGGACTTGCAACATAAAACTGAGGGACGACAGCAGCCGGAGTGGAAGAGGAAGAGGGGAGACTGGGAGGCGGCATCTCCTCCTTCAAGCACAAGTTTTTGGTGCGGTCCAGCTTTTTACTCCTTTGTATAACTTTCGGATTATGTTGTAAACTTTTCAGTTGCGTTCGTTCGCTCACATAAGAAATAAAACAAATTCAAGTCTCAAATTTGCCGAAAATTTATAAGACTTGGGCTTGGGCTTACCTTAAATAAACTACTTGCCATATGCTACGAAAAAAAGACCTAGCAAATGTATTTTAACACAGCTCACAGACAGGTCGTCGCAGGAGTCGTCCTCGTAACTCTTGACAGCAGCTGCTGCTCGTTTTTTATGGCCACGCCAAAGCAACGAGACATGTTTTTAAGCCTGGACTAAAATTTAAAGCATTTCAGACTGCCAACTGGCAAATTGGTAGCTTCAGATTGCAATTCAACTGAGGCCTGAGTAAATGATACACTGAACCAAATTGGGTGGGTAGGCGAAACAGGAGAAGGCAAGGTAAAATTGTGACAGAAACTGAATGAAGGAGCGAGGGTAGCTAAGGCAAAGTGGGAGCGGCTATGGAAGAAATTTTAAGAAAATTAGCTGAAACTAGAGATGGGATCGGGAAAGAAATTTGTTCCCGACCCATCCCGTCCCGAAATAATTTTTTATTTGCCCGCCCGATTGTCCCGACAAATATTTCAATTTTCCCGCGGGTCCCGACATTTCCCGAAATTTTTTTCCAACATTTAGAACTGTCCTGATAGAAGCATTTGTAACAATGACAATTCATTGCATTGTTGTCAAAATAATAAAATATTTAAGCTTCTCTTAAATATAACAGGATTTATATTATAATTAATTTTCTCGTTAATATCATTCTTCTCTTCTTTGATAAATATAAGCAATTTTATCTATTAGTAATTTTCTTATTGGGACCCGCGGGAATTTCGGGATCAAGCACTTATCCCGACCGTCCCGGAGTTTTTTAGAATCTTTCCCATCCCGCCCGATCCCGAAAACTTTTTCGGGACCCGCGGGATTCCCGAAAATTCCGATCCCGACGCCCATCTCTAGCTGAAACTGTGAGAGAAAACTAAAAAAAGTTGATAAAAACTGAGTTTTATTGAAGAAAATATGAGAAGAAAATGAACAGTTATAGCAGTCATATAAAGAAGCTGATTTGCATAGAGAAATGACAGAAATCTTATGAAAAATGAAGGCAACAATAGATGGAAATTATGAAACACTTTTGTATATACTCAAAACTGAAGAAAGGATAAACAAAGATTTATTAAAAAAAAATAAGCTAAGGATGAAAAATTAAGGAAAACTAAAGTTTCAAATTTTAAAGAGCAAATACTAAGAACTACGAATACTAAAGAAATTTATGGAAGTTGTTAAATACCCAAAAAAAAAAAAAAAATAACAGACAAAAAGGAGGAAAACATATAATAGAAATTCCAAAAATCTAAAAGGAAATGTGTGAAATAAAAGCTTAATTAACTGAGCACGCTCTAGTCGGGACTGCTCAACTACGAGATGTCCTGAAAAAAAATTTATTAATTATTTGAAACAAAACTTGATATGCTCGCTATGTATTACAACCTTCGTGTAGATTTTTAAATCTCTAGGTCTTGTAGGTTCTGAGATCGATGCGTTCATACATACGGACAGACAGACGGACGGACTGATGGACAGACAGATGGACGCACATACCGACAAAAAACAGGCGGACGGACGAACAGACGGACGTGCGGATCGTCAGGCGGATGAACGGACGGACGAATGGACGGATCAAGAATAGATATACTTTAAGGGGTCGGCCACGCCTCCTTCTGCCTACTTTTAACATAGCCATTAAAAACTACATAAGATTAAGAAATTGAAATATGGTCAGAGAAGCTGTTAAACATCATTTGAGATATTGTCCTTTAAAAGAAGCAACTGTTCCAATCACGACTACATGCAACATTTATTCATATATTTAGAATGTGTAATATGTGAATACATTTTTACATTTTTTCACAGTGTAGCTTCCTACCTGCTTGCAATCCGCTTTGTACCGCATCTCATTCAGTCGCATAAGTCGTGTTTTCATAAAAAACAAGCAACAATTTTCATTAAGACATCTTACAACGTATTTCATACATACATATATATATATATATATATATACATATGTAGGTACCACGTTTTTTGCACAGTGTAGCTTCCCAACCCACCTTCAAAGCCCTTTGTAATGCATCTCATTGAGGTTCATTGAACCAAATGCTGAGCGTATTTCCGTGTTTGTGTTTGACTCTGAGGCTGAGGCTGAGGCTGCTTAGCAGCAGCAAATAAACTTTTGAGCAAATGTTGTTGTTGTTATATATGTTGTTGTTGTTGTTGCCGCTTCTGTTGCTGTTGACATGAGTGCTGCTGCACTTTGAGTGGCTGCCCAGAGACTTGGATGCCGGGTCTGAGCGCCCAGCATAAATGTGCACATAATTATCCTTTGAATGCAGCCAAGCGTGTGTGTGTGTGTGAGTGTGAGTGTGAGTGTGCGTGTGAGACACAGTGTCACCTAGACGCAGGTAAGCTGCAAAAGCTGGGGGCGTGGCAGCAGATGCGCTTCAGCAAACACTTCAACAGCCGGATGAGGTTTAAGTTCTGTTTGAGCTAACTTTAAGATAAAAACAACAACAACAAACTGCTGCTTCACCTTTTAAAGGTAATTCTACGACTTAATTAATGTATAATGCATAATTAAAAAAAAAATATAAAATCAAAGCAACAAACAACGATAAAGGTGCACACAAAAAGCAAAGGCTAAGCAAAAACTTTGCTAAAAATATTATCAACAAAAACAAAAATCAAGAAAACATGAAAAAATGTGCCCAAAAAAGTTGCTCACATTTCATTTTGCAGGTCTAAAACAGGCGCCCCAAAGGCCTAAGACCAAAGGCCACAAAAGTGCCAAACGCAAAGGCAAACAATGCCAACGGCTAGTGGAAGGTGCAGGGTAGGTGGGCTGTAGGTAGGCGTAGGCGTTGCTCGTGTTATTTGAAGTTGACATTGCGCCACCTACGCGACTCGGCGCGACGTGCCGCCAACATGGCCACACTGCCACGCCCACAAATTGGCGCCAACTTTTAATTATTCCATCATATTCATAAACTTTTTTCCTCAACTTTGTGTGTGTGTGTTAGGGCGTGCGTGTAACCAGAGGGGGGCGTGGCGGGGTGCGAGGGGGGGCGACCGCTCATTATGTGCGTCACACACTCGAGCTGCAGGCGGCAGGCGTACAAAGTGTGGGCGTGGCTGTGGCTGAACTAAACGACAAGCTGCTTATTGTTGAGACGCACGTTTGTTTTTGTTGTTGCTCTCTTGTTTCTTATACCCTGTAAAGCGGATAAGGAGAGGGAATTAAGAATAAAATATTCCCAGTCTAAATAAATAGACAATGCGATGATATGGATAGTGCATTAAGTTTATATAACAGGTAAAAGAGACATCAAACATTTGTATAACAGTTAGCAAAAAGGAGTCAATAAAAACGATGAGAAATAGAAACATTTGTATAACAGTTAGAAAAAGTGAAATCAATGACAATTTTATATGTCTATGTAGTTTGTACATATAAGTTTGAGTTTGTATAACAGGTAAGGAAACACACTTAAGCTTAAACATTTGTATAACAGCTAAGGAAGAGGGAAATGTAATAACAAATATCCCCTGCCTTTAGTACATTGGTGTCATGCTAGACTAGAGATGGGCGTAGGGATCGGGATTTTCGTCCCGAAACAATTTTCGAGCTAGTTTGGAAAGATTCTTAAGAATTCCAAGTCGGTCGGATAAGTGCTTGATCTCTACATCAAGGTGACATGATAAGAGATTCTAGAGATATGTTTATGAGCAGAGGTGGGCATCGGGATTGAGATTATCTGGACCCGCGGGTCCCGAACGGGTATCTCTGGAATGCCACCGTCTCAGAGCATATCTCTTGAACTTCTTACCATGATCTCATGACCAAGCTCTTATCCTATCGTCCCGAACTTTTTTAAAATCTTTCCCAACCCGCCAGATACCGAAAATCTTTTCGGGACAATTTCGGGTCCCGAAAATCCCGATCCCGACGCCCATCTGTATGCTGGACAGAAGCCTCACCTCAACAAGCTATTTCTGGTCAATAAAGGCACATACAAGAATGTCTTAGCTCCTGACCTCTTCCATGCCATCCTGGTGTATGAAATCTAGAAACTGTAAGTTCTCCAAGCGAAAACGCTGAGTAAGATCACTGCAACCCCCTGGTTTTTGCGAATCACGGACCTCAAAAATTAAAGATAGCATTCAGGACCTTGTCAACAAATATTACGACAGATCCTTACCCAAACAGGTTGCCTAGGCGTATAGGTATTACAGCCCAAGAAACAGCTAGCTCCCGCAGTAGAACAAAAAGAAGGCTCAGACGCCATCACCCTCAAGACGTACTGAACCGCATCTTGAGTTAAAGTCTTAACTGCGGTAATATAAATATTCCCAAGTTCCTTAGCTTCCCCCAACTATGTATTCTATATTATTTGCCTTACAAAATATAAATACAAACCAATCTCTGATTAGATTCAGTTGACTAAAAAGTAACTGGACTGTTATAGTACCTAAAAATATGTAAGTGAAAAAAATATAAAATGGTTAATTGTTTAACTGCTTACAGGGTATCAATGTTGCAAATACCTTTCAACTTTTGTCATTCACACTTGTTCACAATTGTTTTTGTTGTAGCTCAGCCTTTGTTTTTGGTGTAATGCCAACAATGGCGTCTTTAGGACGTCGCCATCTCAAACACTTCTGCGGCGTCTGGCGACTTGCATAGAGAATTCTGGCGGAAGGAGACAAATGGCAAATGGCAGCAGGCGGAGGGGCGGTGGGGCAGTGGGGCAGAGGGCAGCAGGCGTTACTCCATAAAAATGAACAACAGCCTTTTTATTGTCGAACAATGAACAAGCAGCGCTCAAGTTTTTGGCCTTTCTTTGGCTTTGCTGGCTGTTGTTGTTGTTGTTGTTGTTGCTGTTGTTGCTGTTGTTGTCATCGACAACAGCATTTAATGAGGCTGTCGCCTTATTGTGTTCAATTGTGCTTGGGCAGCCTTAAGAATTTCTAATACTAAGCACTAGCAGCCCGAGGAATGGGAATGGGAAAATAAGTTGCTTTACGAGCAAACTCTTATACTCAGGCAACGTGAGTTGGCATTTGCCAACTCTTAACTTTATAAACGAATGCATATTTAATAGCCAAGCAGAACACAAAAAGCGCATTGTAAGTTCCGGAAATTGAGCACAGCTGCAAATTATAGTGAAATTTGTCACATCGTTTAATTTATGAGCAAAAGGGAAATTAGGTATTTATTCCTAATGCATGGCAGAAGCTGACAGATTGATGAATATTACAAAAAAATCTTATTAAATGTTATGCGCTTTGAATAAATGCATTTCTCATCTATCATAAAGTGTCGTTGTGACAAAGTCCCAGCCAATTCCTTAATAAGTGTTATATAGCAGTCATGCAAACCAATTTGTCAACTGTTATACGCTACAGGAAGATACAATTTTTAACTGCATTCAATGCCAATTTGAGCTGCCAATTAAGCCAACTAGCTGCGAAGAGCAATAAAAACAATTAAGTAACCGACTGCATATATACTCGTTCACGATGAAAATAAAGCTAAATTTATCAAAAGTAATCTAACTGCAATATTTGGTTATTCCAGAGTTAAAGCTGTGGAAGATATAGTTTTTTCCGATTTGACACGGCCCAAGGGGGTATATCTGTGATTTTTTGTCAATCTAAGGAGGAGATAAACAGTAACTTTTAGGGCTCTAGCTATAAAACTGTATTAGATACAATTTTATCCGATTTGCCACGCCCTAAATGGGCGTAGATATATATACCATATCTATTTTGTATCGGGGGGGTTTACACATGTATATATTCAAAATCCCAGTTCTTAGACTGCAATATTACCGAAAATAACAGTCTTTTAAATTTAAAATATATAGCATTTCTTGATTTTCCACGCCTCCTGAGGGCGTATCTGAAAAAGACGCGGATATACACGAGTATATATTCCAAATTTCAAGTCTCTAACTTCAAAAGTGATCAAATGCTATGCATTCATAAACGGACATACGGACGGACATTCCACAAAGCCAATATACTCTTTTCACTTCATGAACGAGTATAAAATACTGTCTCCCAGGCAACTGTTAACCGAACCAAAGTCTGCAGCTAAACTAATCAAATGACATTCACGAAAGGAAGAGAAAGGTAGAGTGAGAGCGAGAGAGAGGATGTGTGAGTGAGAGAGCTGCATCTGAACGATACTCAACGTTGACACTTAAAGCCGACAAGTAAAGCGCGTCGCAAAGCTGCTTCTGCTGCAGCTGTTCCCATTAGCAGCAGCGACACTAGCTGCCAGCTGGAGTTGGATATGGATGTGGATGTAGATGTGCATGTAGAGGCGACTGTGTTGTGTGTGTAGGCTTTAGGCTGGACCTGCACTTTGCGAGAGTGGCACACGTTTTGTCAAGCCTACAGCAACAGCAGCAGCTGTTAAAGCGTTGCACGCGACGTATACGTAATATTGAATTGGTGCATGTGCAACAGCGAAGCAGATAAGGGGGAGAAGGGGGCACAACCGGCGGATGGGAACGAGTCTGAATGTGCATAGTTAGTGATAAACTGCTTTGGCACGGAAATGGCCCTGGAAATAGAAATGATGTCGAGTGTGTGCTCGTGTGCATAAAAAGGCCAATTAGAAGACAGATTCAGATACAGATGCAGATGCGATGCAATGCACAGTCGGATGCAGCTACAAAACTGCAGCCGCAGGCACTGGAGGGCGTACACTGTGTGTGGGCGTGGCAACGGACTGAGAAAAATGCCAGATTAAAGAGAATTTGAGACAACTTTAAGCGGAACACTTGACTTATGTGATATATGTACGTTAGCTTAACTTTATTACAGGGTATTTGCTAGTCAGACACACATGACAGCAACAAGTTTAGTATATCATAAACATGAAAGCAGAGCATATCATTATTTTATAATATATCAAATAAATATATGTTTTTTGCCTTTGATATATATTTAATTACAGGGTATATGCCAGGTCAGCCTTTGCTAGCATCTAGCTATAAAGTTGATTGATCTAAAAGCAGAAAATATCATTACATAATAATAATATACTATATACAGTGAATAGATGTTTGCTTTAGCGTTTAAGCTAATTCCAGGGTATATACTAGTCAGGCATACTTGTTAGTTCCAAGGTAGCACTTGAGAAATATCTATGGGTATGCAACTAATATTGCAATTGTAACAATTATATATTGTTACTCATTTACAGGGTATCTACTGGTGCATGCTTTATTTCTTTAAACACAGCTAATTGTGCCGTAGGCTCTGCCATATATTTATGCAAGCATATTTTTTTTTCGCTTCCGCCTAAAATGAGATGCTTGCAGGGCAACTTTAAATTAACTTTGCTCACGGGGAAATGAAATAAGTTACAAGCTCGTATATTTGAAGTGGTTTTTCTGACAAATACACACACAGACACACACACACTCACACTCACTCGCATAGCTATAGATAGCTGCGCCTCGCATAATCAAGAAGTTTTAAATGCATCATAAAAAACTTTTGCCATGTGCAATTTGAGAACTTGTTTTTAGGCTTCGTCTACATTTATGATATATGTATGTATGTGCCACGCCCCCGCCTCTCACACTTATTTATGAGTGTACATGACAGCAGATAGCAGCCTGCAGGGCGGAGAGGGACACTCTTAGCTGTCAGGTGCCAAACCAAACAAACTAACATGAATGAAGCCCAAACACACAGCGGGAGATTCCCGCATATATCTGTCGACCAAAATAAAAAGACGAAATGAAAATCAAGTAGGCAAGTACCCAAACAAGGCAAAGAAGTCGACTTGTAGATACTCAGTACTAAAATTGAAATTTAGTTAGTTAAGGAAAGTTTCATAAATTGCATGTTTCATAAAAGAGATGTAAGAATTAGCATTAAGGTACATCAGCTGTTCTTTAAGGCAAGTTTTAGAACAATGAATAAGAGGCATATCAGCTGTTCTTTAAGGCTAGTTTTAGAATAATGGTTCGAACTCCACTTTACTTTAAGCTGACTTGCTGTAGCTTTATAAAATAAAAAACTTAGCATTAGATAAATATTTGATAGACAAAGATATATACATTGGGAAGTAATTAGTTGAGCTAAATTTAAGGAAATTTTTTAGCACATAACCTCAAACCCCACTTTACTAACTTGGCTGATCTGTTATAGTTTTAAGATTAAGAAAGTTAAGACCTACTATAACGAAACTTCGCTGTACAAAATACTGGCTAACTGCAGCTCAAACAAACTAGATAACGAATGGAAACTATATGCAATCACTATAATATTTGATAAAGGATTAGGCATAAGTATTTTGACAACTTACCTTTTATTTCAGCAAAAAACCTCACTTTAGTATAATCTCACTCTAAGCACTTTTCTGAAAAAAGAAAGACATCATCACTTGATAAAAAAATGAAAAAGTATTCGAAAAGTAACTACATAAACTTTTCTTTATAGAAAATTTCAGCAAAAAGCAATCAAACCCCACTTAAATCAAAGTTAATTTATAGCCAAATTTTAAAAACTGATGAAGCTTGTCATACCCAACGATCAGTTTACTACTCTTATTTTATGGGACAGAACGTAAATATATTTATAGCCGCCTAAACGTTCGGCTGACTTTCAATAAAGCAACTGCATGCATAAATCAGGTAGGCACACACCTGTCTCTAGACTCTGTCGCAGCACGGCGCGCATTTAGAGCCCACAAAAGTTGCCTAATGTGCTGGTGTTGTATTGTTGTGTTGTTGTCGTCGCTGTGTCCTTGGTCCTTGAACCTGCGCTCAAGTGCTCGAAGATAGAGTCGCGTGTGCATTATACGTAATACATAATACATTATACGACAGACACAAATCTCAGCTTTCCTTTGCTTTTTGCTTTTTGCTTTCAAGTAGAGCAGAGAATTTTAGGTACATAAATTATCAGTAAGTCGACTGCTCCATGTTATTTTTATTGACAGTTTCGGGCTTTACGACCATCACATAGATCAACAGACTCGAGTCCTGCTCTTCATCTCTTCATTCTCATCTCTTGCTCTTCCTCTTTCTCGTTGTCAAAGTTCAGAGTTGTGTTTCGGTTTAATGTGGCCAATTGATAAGATTTGTAGCTGCAAAATTAACTGCACTTACCCAAAAGCACATAAAAGTTCAATTATACGAGAAAGAGAAGGAGAGTGTGTGTGTCAAAGAGAGAGAGAGAAAGAGAGAGTGTGTGTGTGCGCGTGAGAGGTGAAGCGACGAAGCATGCTTTGCGCCTCCAGCCATAAATACAATTAATTCTCAAGTGCATCGTGCGGGTTGACATTTAAATTAAATTTC
Organism: Drosophila gaucha; assembly: GCA_035045545.1. NCBI lineage: Eukaryota > Metazoa > Arthropoda > Insecta > Diptera > Drosophilidae > Drosophila > Drosophila gaucha. The sequence continues at coordinate 1,926,334 of JAWNOY010000344.1, forward strand.
GAAAATCAGTGCACGTATTTTATGCTTAATATTCAGTTGAATTGGTTAAAAGCCAGCAATGATATCAGTTGAAATAATAAGTTCATATTCCAGTTTTAAATTCAAGTTATTTGCTATGGCAAGCTTTCAATGTTTTAAAAGTATAAGCAGAAAAAGCTACTTAAAATTGACATAAGATTTGGATTTTAGGAATCAATTTCAATGTGTTTTTAAAGTTTAATTTTGGTATTAACCTTAGCAAATTTAAAGGATAAAGTTATAGTTCTCTTCTCTCTGACATAAATCATCTTTGATAAATTTTATAATAGGCCAGGCCGATTAACATAATTTTGGCATCCTTGATGTTAATTTCGAAAACTAATGTTAAGTACACAGATATATCATCACTGATGTTAAGTAAGTTAGCCATCACTAGATGTTAAGAAGAAGAAGAAGAAGACGGAGAAGAGTGGAAGCGCGACCGCCAACAAGATAAAACGAGAATGAAATACAGAAAGGCTATTTCCCTACTACAATTTGTTGAAGATGAATTTCTGAAGAATTTTTTAAGAATTTTTTAAGAATTTTTGTAGAAGATGAATTTCTGAAGAATTTTCATAGAAGGTGAATTTCTAAAGAATTCTTGATCATTTTTTAATTGTAGAAGAGCTTTAAATTTAATCAAATTTTGAGAGTCTACGTGTAAAATTGTTGAAGACACTTAACCTATTTACCAAGCCTCTAATAAGCATAGCTATATATATTATGTCTTTTTTCTAAGAATCTTCCGTACGAATATAAATTTTATAATTTCAAGTCTCTGGCTCTACCAGCGCCTAAAATATTAGAGAAATTGCATAAATAATATAGACATAGCCGAATTCCATTTAAAGTCAATGCTGGAATGAGTTTTAAACTCAAAGGTTATTTTTTTTGTAGAATACATATACGATTTTAGTTAGATTTTTAGTTTTTTTATTAAGTTAGTAAATTTATTTATAATATTCAATATCTTTATATTAACAGATTTTTATTGTTTTTTATTTTATTTCTATATTATTTTATTAAAGCTAAATGTGCTTTAAAAACTAGATTTTTCTAAAAAAAAAACTTGAGTTTTTGGCTATAAGCAAACTATCAAATAACTAAGTTCATTAAAGAGTTTCCATACGAACAATTGCTTAATTTCCATTCTCTTCAATTTCCTTTCACTCTATCTACATCCAGTTTCTTCATTTAAATTATTCTCATCTTCCCCTTACTCTTTCTGCAGCTCGTGTCATTGGTAGCATAGAAATTCATATTGATGGCACAGACAACAAGTGTTGTCTGCCTCACAGCCTGCCTGCCTGTGAGTGTGTGTGTGTGTGTGTGTGTGTATGTGTGGAACGCTGTCAAGTAAGCTTAGCGTTGTCAATTACACACATCCTCTGCCCAGTGACTGAGTCAGAGGCTAAGAGCCTGTGGCTGAAGTGATTCCCAGAGGCAGCTGCATCGCTTGTTCTTACACTTTGATGGGCAACTGTCAGAATTTGAGCACATAATTCAATTAGACTGCACTTATCAGAGAGGCTCCTCCTCTTTCTTGCTCCCTCTCTTCCTCTCTCTCTCTCTCTCTCTGGAATGCAGTTGGCGCATTGTTTTACTTTTAAAATATGCTCTAGCACGATGGAGGAGATAATAGAGGCAGAATGGATGGGCTGGCGGGAAAGTAGAACTGCTGCTGCCTGTTTGCCCCGTGGCAATTGACCCACTTTATGCTGGCGTCTGACAGTTTCAATTGTTTTTGGCGCTGGCGCCACTTTCACTTACCTAATTAAGCGCCTGCCCCTCGCACCCACCCAACACAAAGATAAATGAAAAATTAATTCATTTGCAGCAACAGCCACCCCAAAGTGAAACAGGAGCAGCATGCAAACGACCAGATACCAGATACAAGATACAAGATACAAAATACAAACTGCAATGATGTCATCTGAGCCAAAAACCAAGTTAGCTCGGCTTAGTGTGGGTGTGTTCGCAGCCAGCCGGCAGCCCGCCCACCTAGTGCACACTCGTTAGCGGTAATTCAATTCCTTGGTATAAGTGCAACTGATGCATGCCTCAGGCATTCAATTTAATTGCCTTTTACGGAGGCTACTAGGAAATACGATCGGAGCAGGGCAGGGCCGAACTGCCTGCAGGGAGCTACAATTTCTGCTTGCTCTGTGCATTTAACCCAGTTAGTTGGCTTTCGAATTTGCAACTACTGTTTTGAATAGACTCAAAATGAAGTTACAAAAAGGTGCATTGGACCAAAATTGAATGTTGGCTTGTGAAATTCTGAAATTCCATTTTAATATTTAATGCAATTTCAATCAACAGAGCAGTTGCTCATCATTTTATTGCTATTTTTAATCAAACTGTAAACATGTAATTTAAACAATTTCAATGTTTGTTGCTGCATTTTTAATAAGCAGATATATTTTAGGTGTGGCTTTGGCAAATAATTAAATTTCCCTCTATTAATAAGAATAATTGTTTAGGCTTTAATCAAGCTGTATAAATGTTATTTATACAATTTGAATGTTTGTTGCTGCATTTTTAATAAACAGATTACTTTTGGCTATTGGTATGACTTTGGCTAATATTAAAATTTCCCTTTATTTCAATTTCAATTTCAATATTTCATTGCAACGGTTGCTGCACTTTTAATGAATAAACTTTAATTCATATTTTATTTGTGGGTTTGGAAATAATTGAAATTTCCTCTATTATCTACAGTAAATAAGCTGCTGGACATTATTTTAACTGGGGAACTATTCTAAGTATCCTATATAAGAACTGAAATTAAATTAAGGGTTTGATAATGTTTAAAAATATTTTAGAGACTTACAGTTAGAAAAAAATAAAGCTATTTTAAAGGTTTTTTAAGAAATAATTTAAGTTTCCCATTATTTTTAGTTTTTTATTAATTAAGAAGAAAAACCGTTTAGTTTAATAATAAAAGCATTCTGCAATTTTTTAAATGCTCGCTTGAGATATATACAAATTTCCAAATATTTTCTTATGCAATTTCAATCAACAGAGCTATCAAGTGGGAAATGCACTAATTTCAACACAGCTGTTCCATATTCAAAAGCCTAAGATTGACGTCACTTACTTTTCTAATAAGACTAATTGATTTTGGATCTATTAATTGAGAAACGTAATTAAAAAGAGTTCAACGACTACAAAGTAGTATCAATTTGATGCCGAATAAGCAACTAACATACTTTAAGAATCGATTAATAAGAGAATGTAACAAGTTTGTCTCAAGTTTCTCATAATTTGCTCATTAGCCAAACGATGTTTTAACGATAGCTATTTTAGTTTAGCATAGCTTATAAGTAATACGCTTTAATTAATGTCCGCACATTGAGTTATTTATGTGCGAGGAGCTACTCGATGCTAGTGCAGAGTTAAGCACGAGCTACACAACTTTTACGATCCAATCAAGTGTGCATATAAAAATAAACGCTGTCCCAGCGAAAAAAAGAACACCAAAACTGTAACCAAAATACAAAACCGAAAGAAAGTGGGAAATAGGGGGAGAAAACGGGGAAAATCGTAACTACAAACGCACAACACATAAAAATAAAGCAAAAGTAGCGCAATAAAATTTCGAAAAGAAAAAAAATATGTAAGAAAAGTACATAAACCAGATGAGTGTCACTCGCCATGGGGTTATACTCGAGTAGCCCCACCCCCCGGTGCTACGATCCATTTTTTCGACTCCCTTCTAAGGCTAATGGTCAGAGAGAGAGAGGCTGAGACCATGCCGCTAGCCATGACAGCCCACTCGAAAGGGTGTGAAAACCTTGGCTAAAACACAAAGCATATACACACACATACACACACACACATCAAAGTGCACACACATACATACACAATCATAAGCGTCTTATTAGATTTTCATGTGTGTTTTGTCTGGCTGAACGTAAGTGCAGACGAGTACTTGTAACACACACTTACACCAACGTACCAACACACACACAGGTCTGTCTACGCATTAACAACTTCATTAAGCTGCCATCCACTCACACACACACATACACACTCTGCTAGCCAGGCTGCTGTTGTGGCCCACGCTAATCTGTTGGTAGCGTTTTGGCAGCTGCTAAACTCAACTGTGAAGTACATTAATTTCAAGCTTAGCAAAAGGCCAATGGCAATAAATCTTTCTTGCCAGGACATGCGCACTGTCGCGACACACACACTCACTAACACACACACACACACACACACACACACACAGACAGAGCAATTGCTTTGACAGCTGGTCCAGCTGGGAATGCATTGTAAACAGCAGACAGCATATATATTTATGAACAGTTAAACTGAACTAATTGAAACTTAATCAAAGCAGCAACAATCAGACAACATGCAACATTCAACATCAACAAAATTAATTAGTGCGGAGACTTGGCACCAACAAAAATGATGGAAACAAAAAGCCAGCTACCCGAAAAAGAAATCAAATTACAGCTCTGAACTAAGCCAGAGCAGCAACAGCAACAGCTGCAACAACAACAACAGACAGACAGACAAAACAACAACAACTGAAACCAAATGAAATGCAACTCTTAACTCAACTTTTTGGTCCATGCCAGAGACTTTTTCTGTCCACAAGTGAAAAACAACAACGACAAAAAACAAAGCTGTAAAGCTGGCAGAAAAACAGATAGACAAACAGACATGCAGACAGGCAGACAGACAGACAGGCGAGCGAGCGGGCGGACAGCGCAGTTAGGGGTTAGGGGAGACGTGACGTTTGCAAATGAAACTGAATTCTCATTTTTGGAGCAAACGTGAAGCCATGAACCATGGACCAAACAGACAGTAGGAGGGACAAATATTGTTGTTGTTAAGCAAATTGCCTTTCATGTGAGAAATTGCAATAAGCAACAAAATAACACAAGCAGAAAAGCAAATGCAAAAAACTCGAAACGACTTGCTAATACCCTGTAAAAGTGAACAAACGAAATGAGTTCTAAAATGTGGCACTTTAAATAAAAATGTATCTGCACAGGGTATTAAGCAGTCAGCCAACAGTTATTGTTGTGCTTTTCTTATATATAATATATATGAATTTTCTTATATTTTTATGTGAATTTTAGAACCACACATAACACATACTCCTTGAATTGATTTCTGTGCAGGGCCTCAAAAAGCTTGAAAAAACTTTTCCATAAATAATTACTTTAAAAGGGTATTAAAAAGTCATCACATATTCATGCTCTTTCAAAAAAAAAACATTCTTCTTTTCATTTATATATATATATATCTATACATTTTAATAAATATTTTAAGACAACTCAAAGCCAGACTTAACCCACCCTTGCTTCAACTTAAATGTGTGCAGGGCATTAAAAAGTTGCATGCTTTAAGCACTTTGCACTTTACACTTATTGAGAGCAATTCAATTTGTAAAAGTTTTGTGTTTGTCTCACTTGCTAGTCATCAATAAACGATTAGTTAAATGCACACACACTGGCCTTGTCTCTGCGTGATTTTATCAAGAGATTACACGACGTATACGTAATATTTATTTGAAATATTGCGTATACGCACAAGTTAGCTATTAGTTGAGTGTCATTTGGCTTAAATTAAAGACACGAGGCACATGCATTATGAGAGAGAGTGGGAGGGAGAGCGAGAGGGAGAGAGGGAGGTAGGGGGTAGGGGGTAGGAAAGCGTGTGTGCCGCGATATTTGCATTTGAATAAAACCGCAAAAGCTGTCAAAGGCTTGCAAATTTCATTACGCTTGAAACACAGGAAAACGCACTTTGAAAGTGGCTTAGCTACAGTTTAGAAATACAATATATATATATACATATGTATAAAGATATATATAAAGAGAAATTGCGCACCAAGGCATAAAAAACTATGGAGTCAACATTTCCTTTTATGTAGCCATATTTGATAGACTAAAAACTTCGACTAGCAATAATATATAGATCATATAATATTTAATTTATATATATTTTTCTTTATATAATATTTAATATTTATTACTTAAAGAATTATATTTAATTTCAAATATTTAAATTAAAACTTATATCTTATTTGACAAAGATTTCCATTCCATTTATTCATTAGTATAGAAAAGAGATGCGCAAAGAGAAGACTGGAAATTGACTTGAAAGTAAGAAAACATTCAGTGGCTTTGCAGATATGTACAGACACATATATATATATATATATATGTATATATATATATATATGTATATTTATCTATCTATATGTATGCACATACTTGCATATATACTCAAATATATGCAAGCAATTGCTTTTGCATTTGTAGCTGCCAAACGCCAGCAAAAACAAATAACTTCGCTTGAGTGGGAAAAGTGTAGGAAAACCAGAAAATGACACTCAAAAGCGGTTCATTAGGAAGATAAACGAGTTCGTCTTTGGCAGGCCGCAAAAGAAAACAAAAATAAACTGCAAATGAACTAGCTCGCAGTGGAGCAAGCGTACGTATAGATTCCGAAGACACTTTAAAGGGATTGTCTACATCTCTTACTCTTAGTCAAGCTAACTTTATGAAACCCTCTCTCTATTTCTCTATCTCACTTGGCTCCCTCTCTATTTGTGTCTCCCCTCTTTCTCTCTCCCTAATTTTTAACTTCACAAACTTATATTTTCAATTTATAAGTCTCTTAATCTTTTAATAACTTTTTTGGCTATTGATAGCCACAAAATTTGGTCTTTATTTTTGCTTTCTGATATTTTGTCTAGGTTATTCATTAGTCGAACTTTACTTCAAGTGTGTGTGTGTGTGCCTGTTTATTGTATGTGTGTGTGTGTGTGTGTGTGTATTTCCCTTTTGGCTTTTATCATTTTGATCAAATGAAAGTATTAAATTGTTCGCCTCTTGTTTGTTGTTTGCCAGCCTAACGTAGCTTAATAGGCAGGCACACCCACACAGCCACACCCCACACACACACATATGTACATATTAGACCTTGGGTTTTTGGTCTATTGTTTAGTTAAGGCATTAGACATGGTACATGCCACACAAGAAGTACGCGTCGAGCTCGTTTTGTGGCACGTTTAGCCATTAAGCGAAATCATTTTCTTTAAATTTGACATTTAATTGAGCGCAGTAAATAATCAAGTTGTTAACTACAGCAGATCGAAGATTGAATACCCTATCTTTGATATAAATTTAACTGACAAAAATCATAAGACATGTTGAGTTTAAACTTTGGCTAGTTCTTAACATAATTTAAAGAGAACTATAAATTAACTATTTACTTAGTTTTCATAGATGTAAGGGAGATCAATATAAGAATTTAAAATGAATATGTGAGCGTGTTGTCAGGGTAATCTATGTTGTAATTCTATATCTTATTTTCAGTTGTTTTTTAAATTTTTTATTATAGTCAACATTTTCAACTAAATAAATATATAAATAAATATTACCTGATTTTTCACATAAAAAAAATTTTCAAAAATTTTTTAAATTTCTTTTAAAACCAGCTCAGATTTTCAGATCTCTAGCTGGATCGCACTATGACTTATGACTTTCAGATTTCATAGCTTAGTTCATTTGTAACAGCACTTGGAAGGCTCCGCCTGCTGTAAATATATACGGCATCCCACTAACAAGTTCCAGCACGATTAAATATTTGGAATTTTTGGACAAACGCCTAACCTTCAAGCCGCACAAAAGTAACATCTTGCCTTCATATCATTTCATATCATGTCTCAAACAAATACTCTGGCTGCTTAGCAGCAAAAGTAAGCTGTCATTGATGAAGAAGCAGGATCTAGAGGTCCTTAGTGCAAATTTGGGATGCAGCTGCCAACAGCAACATACACAGGATCCAAGTCTTGCAAAACTAGGCCATGAGGCAAATAACTATCTGCCCCCACCTGACTCCAGTAGTGGATCAGATCTTATTCTTTTCTAGTCGATACAAATCGATTCGAGGAAGAGGTGCAAGGGTTTCGACCTATAAGAAAATGAAGAAGGCTACAATTTTATAATATTCTCCCCTTAGTATCTAATCGTAATTAAATTTAGGCAACAAATACGTTTTATTTAAAAAAAAAATTAAGTAACTAAACCTGGCGATATATTGAAATAAAATACTACAATAATTATAGAGCAATTATAATAACATAATATATACAAACAGTTAATTTGAAAAAGTTACTTTTAGATATCCCACCTATGAGTTGTGTGGTTAAATAATAGTATAAAATATATATATGTATTTTCTTCCATTTTGTCTCTACTAATTGTGCAGCTAGTTTCAGCGTGTTTCTCAGTCGATGTTTTGCAACTAACTGTACTATTTCCTAGACGCTCATCTACAACAACCACATTTGTTGTCTCTCTCACTCAACGACAGCACATACTGCCGTCGCACTCTTTTAGTGTTGTTCAACTTCACTCTGGCTATGCATTGCACAACACTGTTTACTTCATAATATTAGAAGTGCCTAATTCTATCTCCGACATATATATATACATTATATATATTTCTTTGAACTGGTAACATTTCAATTGCCTAATTTTGTATACCCTTACAGACTCCTGGATATACTCTGCCTTGCGTCACGTATTTGCAGATAAAATTCACATGCGCCCGCTTCTTTGATTGCTCGCTTAGCTCATTTAAAATGCCTTAAACGGCATAACCATAAATAACAGTAACAGAGCCTAACTAAGCAGTAACTAAAAAGGCACAAAAAGTGAATGTCAAAGGGAGACAGAGAGAGACAGAGAGAGAGATAGAAATGTCATCTGACGTGTGACAGCAACGTTTTCAAAGCCAATTAGTTAATGTGTGCACCCATTTAATGTCTCCCTGTCCTTTTGTCTCTTTGTCTGTTTATGTTGCATGCTCGCAAGCATTAAAAATTACGTATACGCAGCATTGTACGCAGCTGCAGGCTGTGTGAGTGTGCATAATGCAGGCATTTGTGCCACTTGCAGCTGCTGCTGTTGCAACTGGCACACAGCCACTTCCGGTAAGCGGATGCGGTAGTTCCGCACCCACCCCAGCCCTAGCCACGCCCCCGCTGCAATGAAACGCAATGCATTAGTGTAATTTGCATTTTAATGCGCTATTATTAGACAAAATGCATGACAAGTGATTCAATTAGAACAGCTCAAATAACAATTGATGTGGGTGTGTGCGTGTGTGTGTATGTGGGTGTGCATGCGTGTGTGTATGTGTGGCTTTCAGCTTATGCCAAGTGACATGCAGCTGGTGCATTAAAGTCAATTGCAGCCGGATAACGAAAAGCGCCTTTTTAATGATTTTCCCATTTCGATTTCCATTTCCATTTGGATTTCCATTTGCATTTCCTGCATGCCACCATTTGTGGCAGGGCTTTGCATGCAAACACTTTAAGCCCCGCTGTTGCAACAATTTAATATTTAAAATTTTTCCATAAATATTCTGCACCTGACATGTTACAGCTTTGTTTTCCCACTAACTGTTTGACTGTTGGCCCGTTTAGCGCTGATTTTATTTTCAAATATTTGTTGGCGAAACACAAAAAAAAAACGGAAATTGATGAATTTTCCATTATAAATATGGATATATTTTACATTATCTTGAAATGAAACTTCAATTTGGCCTATTAATTAACAATTCTATTAGATCCCTTGGCACTCGCTCGCCAAATTGGGTTTTAATTAAATTGTGCATAATTATTGTTAAGTACATGCACACACACACACACACTTATACGCACGCACACCCGCACATGTAATCAGCTTTTCAATGTAATTAATGAGTTTTTAGTTGAAAATAAATTTGGCTGTAATAATGACTGCGCGACGCGTGGACAGTGGGCGGGGCGGGCGGAGAAGGCGTGAAACATGTGCCTGGCATTTTACAAAATTTCACAAATACAACACACACACACGCACACACACAGTACGCACACACACTTGACAGCTGGCAACAGAGCTCATTAAATGCTTTACATGTGCTCGCCCCTTCGGCAGAGCTCCCCCTCTCCCCTCTCCGCGTATTTCTTCTATCATTTTCCAACTCAACTCTCCCCCTCTGCTTCACATGTAATTTGATGCTCTGTCTCCGCACAAAAGTCAAGCGCGGGGAAACAGTTTTCCATGAAAGTCTTTAATTTATGTAAATTTTACGCGAGTATGTATAAACATACATGTATATATCTATGTGTGTGTCAGTGTGTGTTTATATGTATGTTTTTTGTATACTTATGCCTGTGCGTCTCATCAATTTACCATGACAGCCAGCAAAAGTGGAGCACAAATTGCATATTGTATTGAAAAGCAACAATAATATAAATATAAATAATCATACCTTCCAATTTTATAGAGCTGCGGAAAACCTCAAAGCAAAATTGCCAGCTGCAAAAGAGAAAATTTAAAACTGTGAAAAATGATATTGAAAAGAGTTGCAATATTAATTAACGGAAATTTTAATTACTGCTTTTCTATTGCCTGTTCAACTATTGCTGAAAACTTGATGAGTTACATTTCAGAGTTTTTATTTGGGATGGAGAAGCGGAGAAGAAAATGCTTAGCCATGAATATACTCTACTGAAAATTGGTACGCAACGAAGTTAGATAATTTTCTTATGAAAAACAAGTGCCCTTAACGATTATTCTAGTTGAATGCACTCATACATATAGGTACTTTATCACATAGAAGATAAAAGTCTAGCATTAAAATAATTTTATCAAAAAAAGAAAAGTTTCCAGCATCAAAAAAAATAGAAATTGTATTTTTTATAGACAAAGCTTACTGCTAAATTTGGTGACTTTAAATTCAAGGATTTAAAAAATATGCTTAAAAAACTGAATCTCGATAACTTTCTTAATCGATTTTATGGAAACGGAAAAAGTAATCGATTATTTGAAACAAACTTTATTTGTGCGCTATATAGATGAAAATTCATTGAAATTTGAAGTCTCTAGCTCTTATAGGATCCGAGATCGATGCGTTCTTACGGACAGGGCTAAATCGACTCAGCTCGTCGCCCTGATCAAGAACATATATACTTTACAGGGTCAGCCACGCCTACTTCTGCCTGTTACTCTGTCTCTTAACAAAACTAACAACCCCGATTTTCAAAGGGTTTAGTGTATAAAAATCTTGCTTTATTAAAATCTGTTCATATTCTCTTTATAAAACCTAATGGAAAAAATTAATAATTTATATTTTCCCTCCCAAGTTTTGCCCTTTCATTGCATTATTAAAAAGTATTCAGTTTTCTTTAGGGTATACCTCCAGTTAAATGTCAACATTGAGAATTACAGAAAATTCCATCTAGATCCAGCAGCCGCCGTAATTAGTATTTAAGTTGATTTCGCGCTTCAGAGTAACGCACAAATCCCTGTGGATAAGACCAAAACAATGTCAAGTCAGCGTGTAAATCGCTGTCAGGGATTAACTTCCAACTTTTCAGCTGGTATTAAAAAAAATACAGACAGCACAAAACATTTTAAGTAAGAGTATTAACTACTTAAAGCAAAGGCAAACAGTTTTCATCAATATTCAATGCGGTTCGATTCGATGAGTGTGTGTGTGTGTGTGTGTGTGTATGTGTGTCAGCGGTTCCCATATGAAATGTTTTCTTCTTTGTTTTTGCTCATGTCCAGAGCTTATGGCCGGAATGGGCCATGATTAATGAACTAGATAAATGATATGAGACCAAAACAAAAAGAAACTGATACAAAGAGAGCGAGAGAAAGAGAGAGAGAGACAGAGAGAGGGAAAGCTCGCTCTACCTTATCTTATCAAACATTTCAATGCACACACCTGAACGAAACACAACTCATGACTAACAACCTGAATTAGTGCGTTGAGTGGAATGAGTTCCAAATGAATGTTCACCATATGTCCAACTGAATAAGAGCTAGTGCTGAGAAAATTTATTGACAATCTTTGTGGATAACCGAGAGAACGTCGAGGAATGACGTCGAATAAGGTGTAAACACTTTGAAAATATAGACAAATATCCAAGAAGCTATAAAAGAAAACCAAATAATGAATAATATATAATAATAATGACAATTATGAACATTCTAATGACAATGATAATGATAATAATAATGATAACAATGATGAAAATGATAATAATATTTATATAATATAATTAAAGCATATTCATCAAAATTATGAGATGATAATAATATTGACCATAGTAATAATAATACTAATGATCATGATAATAAGAATAATGTGAATAATTAGAAAATATTTTAAAACCTAAGCTTAAATTTTATTCCACATTTGACCCATTAAAAATCAAATAATAAATAATATGTAATAATAATGAAAATTATATTGAAAATCGTAATGATAATGATATTGATAATAAGGTTTATACCATATTTGACTCATTGAAAATCAAATAATAAATAGTATGTTATAATAATGAAAATTATAATGAAATTCGTAATGATAATGAAACTGTCAACAATGATGATAATGATAATAGTTAGTACATAATATAATTATAGCATTATCATGATGATTATAAAGTTAATGGTAATGATATTGGCCATACTAATAATAATAATTATGTTAATGAAAATAATAATAATCATATTAATCAAAAGTAATTTATTAAAACCCAAGCTAAAAGTTCACTCCACATTTGACTCAATCAACTCAATTTCTCTCTCTAAGCTGAATTCTTTCATCAACAGAACATAACTAAACAACTAGTTCACATAGATTTTTTAATCAATGCACAAGAACTTTTCTAAACATAACATTCATTGCTGCTGCTCTCAGTTCTCATTGGGCCATCAGCGATTTCCCACTGGCTTCGCACTGCAAAGCCCCAGAGCTTTTCACACCCACCGATAAGATAACCCACTATCTACCATATCGACTCGCCGTGTCGCAGCAAAATAATTCAATAGCTAATCGTTGGCGGCAGTTGTTCAGAAACGCGGTACGAATCGCAGCTCCATGACGAAGACGCAAAAGTTGACAATGACGAGCAGAACGAACTTTACCCTCAGTCTGATACTAATCTGCCTGCTAGTGGGTTCAAGCCACACAGAACTCATCGATGCCAACGACCAGGAAGTGGATCGCTTTTGTTATCCAGCCTCGCATCGGAATACGCGTCTCAGCTGCGAGTGCAGCAATGTGAGTGCCTCGCCTTGGGGCATGCGAGCCTTGCACATCGACTGCAGCTACAAGGACTACAAAGCGGACGATTTGACGGAGCTGTTGCCCCTCTACATAGATACACTGGATCTGTCCTGGAACAAACTGAATCGGGCGCCCGTCTTCAACAGCGACAGCCTGCGTCTGCTCAATCTGATGCACAACAACATCAGTGTCATTTCCTCGAACAATTTCGCACGCGTGGTCAGTCTGAAGGAAATTTACCTGGGCTGGAATAGCATACAGCTGGTGGAGGCGCAAGCCTTTGCCGGATTGCCGCATTTGCAGGTCTTGAATCTGGCGCACAACAATCTGCATGCGCTGCCTGGCCAGATCTTTGCTCCACTGCTGGTGCTGCAGACGTTGGAGCTCTCCTGGAACAGGCAACTTAATCAAACTAACGGAGTCGAGCTATATAGCAGCTATGGCATAAATCCTAAGCTGGATGCACTGCGTTTGGATGCGTGTGGCTTGAGTGAGCTGAAGCTGCCCATTGATGCGCCATTGCGTGAGCTTTCGCTGCGTCGCAATCTCTTCGTGCGTGTGCCCAGCCAGCTGCCCAAGCAACTCCAACAGCTGGACATAAGTGAGAACCTGTTGGAGCAGCTGCTGCCCGTGGATGCGGCCAATCTTAGCCAGCTGCAGCAGCTCTACGTGGAGGATATGCCGTTGCTGCAAGGCATCGCTGCACATGCATTCGCCTCGCTGCGTAACGTGAAGGCAATGAGCTTCCAGAATAGTCGCCGTCTCAGCTGGCTGGATGGGGATGCCTTTGTCCTGGACAATGGCAACTTGACTCTGCCTCCACTTCGTTCGCTCAGTTTTCGTGGCACTATGTTGCGTAATTTTAATGTCAGTCTGTCACCGATTTTTGGGAAACTTACCCAGCTGGATCTCAATGGTGTGCCGCTTTACTGCGACTGTAAGCTAGTCTGGCTGAAGGATCTCGCCATCCAAACGAACGGACGCTGCCTGCGCCCGGTTAGAGTCAGGGGCTTGCTCGTCTCCTCAGTGCGTCGAGATGAATTCAGCTGCGAAAGATTTCCCCGATGGGCATATGGCTTGATAATCCTGACTCTCATCGCCCTCTGTGCCGCGGGCGTTTATCTAATTGTCATGGGCCTGCGACCACATCGAGGTGTCACCATGCGTCGAAAGGTGGGCGCTGGCAGCCCCTATGCCCGTGTCACCATCGAACCCAATCGCCAGGAGAACCTGCACTAGAAACCCAACTTCCAGTCTAGACTAAGCTCTAATTAAATACTTAGGTCTGTGTTAACTTTTTCTATGCATAAAACTTATATTATATTTTTATGGAAACATGTGCTTATTCATTGATTGCTGCGTGGGTTGTTTCATAAGTTTGCGGGAATGGTTAGAAAAAAAAGAAGGAATGGTAATCCGCTGTTAATTCCTGTCTGTTAAGTTTGACATCAGATAATTCTTTTCTAATAGCCAAAACTTTTCAATCTACCCATTCAAAATGTATTGAAAACTAGCTTATCTTTGCCATAGGCTTATCTATTCAGCCGATGACTGTTGGCTATTTGATAATGGTTACGAATTATTTCATTCTGACTCTACAAAGTAAACAATATGGTAAAATGTTAAAGTCAAAGCGAAAAGAGAAGACCAATGCACTGTGGGCCGAAAAACTCATATTTTTGGCATTTTTAAACATGACTAAAATTTTGTAATTATATTTGGAAATTATTTAACTTTTAAAAAGAATATATCAGGGCAATATATAGGTATATACATATATTTTTGCCAACTCTAAGAATCTAACTACTAAAGGCTTTTCCAGTTATTGGTACTTTTCAATGCTTTAAGCATCTATAAAGACTCAGCTTTAGTTTCGTTATAAAATCAAAAAAATAACTATTTCAATCCCTACTAAATTCTGGGAAGATATTAAGTTACTAATCTCCAATATTGTTCTCCTCTCTAGTATAACTTATATAATTTATTAGCAACTTATGAGAACCATGTCTAAAAGGCGTTAGCAAAACTTATCAATTTAGCTGCCTTATAATGGATCTTTAAGATATTCATAAATAGATCCAATTGCTTGAGATTTTGTTTAATATGAAATTTAGCTATGCAGTGTCGACTCCTGTTGTTGACTTGCGCTGCGATCATTGGCCTTGTCAGCACAGCTGACACAGACTCCCAAAATAAACAAAGCTGTCAACCACAAAAGGAACCTGAGTATGAGAGACCAGACTACTGCAGATTTGATGAGGGGCATTTGGGATGCAATAACAAAGGAGTGAGTAAATCGGTTGCTTTAATCAATTGTTAAAATAATAAAAAAAAATTACAGTACTGGATTAGAGGATGTCCTTTTTCAAAAAAATGATTGAAATGAAACCGATTATTATCAAAACGACATTGAGGCTAATGAATACCTTTCGCAACATTGTGGCAAAGGGAACACTTAATAATTTGCCGGTAGCGGGACGTATGAATGTATTGTCTTGGGATAAGACTTTGGCGGAATTGGCCAAGTTCGCAGCATTGCGTTGCACCATCGATGCAGTTGATAAAAGTTTGGCAACGCCACAAGCCGCGAAACCAGGCTTTGCGGCTGTCTTCACCAAATATCCCAAGAGCCAGGAACAGGGGTTGAACAAAATATTGACCTCCCACATAAAGGCGTGGTACGATGCGTACTTCTACGTGGCTACGGAGAGCCTTTTAACGGGCAAATCGCGTGGCCGGTAAGAAATAAGCAAATATCTTCAGATTGAATAGAATATTGAGTTTCCATTTATATTTCACAGTCAGGATATATCACACTTCTTGCAACTAATGAACGGTTCGAGTAGTCGTGTGGGCTGCGCGATTATGACATATACCGAGGAAAATTGGAAAGTCCAAATGATGATATGCCTATTTGGCTGTACTAAGCAGAAAAACCATTTGACATACCTCATCGGCAAATATCCCGGAGAAAACTGCACTTGTGGCACACATAGGAAATACAAAAATCTTTGCACAAATAGCGATATCCATCAGGATTGCGGTCTATTTTTTAATAATAAAACAGTTTAATATCCGAGCTCTAGTAAAAATGTAAAATTTGGAAATATCATTGTAATTTCAAGGGATATGAATAGTTTTCTTTGGTTTGCCACGCCCCACATAAATGGATAAATATTATTTTTGATAAATTTGTAGAAGTGGTCAAGATTAACGTCTGAAATTGTGGAAGACACAGTTTTAACCGATTTGTCACTCTCTTAACGGGCGTAACAATATATACTATAACTTTTTTTCTATGGGCGGCCCATTCAAATATATGTTTTAAATTTCAATTCTCTGGCTCTAAATATTATGCATATTTCAGCACCATAGCTTTAATACTCTAGGAGGAGATTGCGCTGGTCTACACAGGCGAACATGGCTATATTAACTCAGCTCGTCGTCCTAATCAAGAATATGTCTACTCTATACAGTCGGAGATGCTTCATTCTGTGCTTTGGAAACTTCTTACAAAATTAATATATCTTCTGTGCAAGGGTATATCTTACTAAAATGTAAATATAGAAATAATCTAGAAGACAAAATATGAAGATAATGTGTTGGATCAAAGTTATGGAGCTTTGAAAATTGAGCTTCACACTTCTCACAGCTTACACTTCTCAAAATTTATGACATTTTTGACATGAAATTTGGACAAGTTTTTTACCTGCTCAGAAACAGTTTTAAAGTTACTTTTAATACTAATATTGATGTAAGAAAATGTTTTAAAGTAAAACTTAAAGATTCAAATTAAAAAAAACAAGGGGGGAGTAAATGATAATTTCCCCAAAAAATGCAAAAAAAAAAATTCAATAAACTGACTTAAATTTAAATGTTGAAATAATCTAGAGGACAAAATATATAGATAATGTTTTGGATTAGCATAATTGGTCCGTTTTTGACAAAGTTATGGAGGTTTGAAAATTAAGCATCAGGTTCTCACAGCTCAGCTAAATGTAGAAACAATCTGGAAAATGAAACATGAAGAAAATGTTTTGGATCAGCAGAATCTGTCAATGTTTGACAAAATTGTGTTTTTGAAAGGTTTGAAGACAGGGCCTCAGGACTCTTACCGTAAAATTTATAACATTTTTGACATGAAATTTTGATCAGAAAAGGAGAGCATATATGTATATATCAGTATATAGATTTACGTTTATTTTACATATTTATATGATATAAGGTGTTATAATATGAAGCAGATTAAAGCAACTCTATGTCTTCCTCTTCCTCTTCATATTAAATATGTATTTGACTTTAATTGAGATTTGGTGTCATTTATGATAAATGTTATATGTTGCTGGCTCGCTGTGAAGTGTTTTATCGATCGCAGATAATTGCGTAACTGACATTCGGCATTAATAATTGACGCACTCATTATTGTCATCGATATTTATTTATGCGCATTCCCCAGTGCTTGGACGGCTCGTAAATCTTTTCAGCTAGGCTCTCTGCTTGCCACTGATTTGGCTCAGCCCGGCGGACTTCATGTCCTGCCAGTCTCTCCGTCCTTTGTATTTACGGTCAAGAGTATTAAAAACTTTATTATTATTAATATTGCGTTTCGATTCGCGCACAATTGACTGAACTCTGGCCCAATAAATTGTAGTTGTTTACAGACCTGGACCTGAGTGCGATTTATTGAATTCGATTCCCGAATTCTGAATTGATTCTCATATGCCTGCAGCCAAATATTTGTTAATATGTGCACAACACAACTGCGATTTCAATTTCAATCGAAGCATAATGCTACGGTAAAAACTATATATTAATAAAAACTCTGCTACATAAATATTATTCATAAATTCCATTGAAAAAACTTTTTGTAACCAAAAACAAAAATGAATAAAAAATGACTTGATGAATGACAAAACTGGGTTGAGTCTATAGCAACTAAAAATATTTTAACTTTTATTAAGTATTAAAGATTTTTAAGCATTCAATCAAATAAGCTCTTAAATATCAAAACAAAGTTGAGATAAGCATAAAGTAAGTGTGTTTTTTCTTATTTTAAATAAATTTCAAGCATCGAAGTATTTCATATACCAAGTGTTTCTTACTTTAAGGCATTTAAGTCTTCTAAGTTGTAGATCTTAAGCTCTACCATTTATTCTTAGTTTTAAGTAAAGTTTACTCTAAGTTCATACTTCAAGTTTTCACTAAGGTAACTCTTAATTCGTTCTTGAATCAAGCAAAAAATCATTTAAACTAAGTTTAAGAAAGAGTTTGAACTTCGTTAAAAAGTAACTTGATTTTTGATTACAACATTCAATTCAATAATTCAAAGAAGAACTTGGCTTCTTGAAATAAGAATTCTGATAAACAGAATGATTTATGCTTATATATATATATATGCATATAACATATATGTATATTTAACAGCTTAACTTTGAGTAAGAAATTAAGCCAACCAACATTTATTCTTAAAGACTAACAAATATTCGTTAAAAATATAATATATATACATACATATATACGCATATACACATACTTATACATATAAGCAACATTCCGTATTTCGACAGGGTTATTTGCTAATTAAATTAACGCCAAATAGCATTAAAATTCTTGAATTTAATTAAAATTCACGTCTTAAATCTTAGAGTTTAGCTTGTTGTGCTGTCTGCTGCTTGGGGGACTTAACTATAAGTAAATTTAGTGAAAGCTCTCTTGACATTCCAATTGATGGGTATCTAGGCGAGCGTTGAGTGGAACACATTGTTGGTAAAACAATTGACATTTTAAATGACAATTTTGATGCGTTTTTAAACCAAACACAATTCAAACTGAGCGCAAACTTCAACGACAGATTTTACGACTGATGACTGTGTGTGCGTGTGTGTGTGTGACGCAGTGGGTGCTCGCCTGTGTGTGTGTGTAAAAGTGTGTAAGTTCGTGTAAGCATAGGTAGCCCTGGTTGTTTACTCCGAAATGGGCACAGTTTGCAATCAGAGCGCACCGTGGGGCAAAAAAAGAAAAACTATCACACTTTTTACAGGGTATAAAAGTAAGTGAAAGTTAACAAATATATATCTTATATAGTTTATTTTTAACTATGTCAGCTCTTATATTTTATTTTACAGGGTATATAAAATACTTGCTAGTGTCTTATAATAAACACTTGCTAGTGTTTTATAGGTAAGAACTATTTCGAATTTTGAGTAAATCTCATGGTATAAACCTCATATAAAAATAGTGTATATAACAAAATTTTGAAATCATTTTACAGGGAAAGTTTTTCAAAATCATTTTATAGGGTGTATAAGCAAATGTTTTTTAATTAATGTCACAGGGTATATAAGCAAGCGCTAAAAGATCCTTTTACAGGGTGCACTTGAAAGTATTTCTGGATCAGTTAACAGTGTTTATAAGCAAACCTTTTATAGACAATGAAATATCGTGAGAATTACATTCGTTTTACAGGGCATATCGAAGTATTTAAGATAAAAGTAAATTTCTATAAAATACATTTATAAATAAATTTATATATTACATGAAGAGTAATATTTTGTATTATATCTGTTTCTTCAATTATTCGTTTTTTACAGGGTATCAGCTAATAAATATATAACTAAATTATAAATTTTCCATTTTGTTAGCTATTTTGTCAATCGTAGGGTATTAGGTTAGTTCAGCTAGTGCTCACAGGGCTCTAGTCTATCCAACTCTAACGTGGGGTCTCTTTGCGATTCTCACGAAGCATGCGCAGTGGTTGGCTGTGCCAGTGCCCCAGTGCCACGAGTTGCATGCACCGAAACGAGACGCGAGACTCCGAAAAATAGAAGAAGCAGAATGTTGGCAGCAGAAGCAGCAGCAGCAGCTGGAAGCAGCATCACATTCAGATTCATAATTTGCCACAATCAGTTGAAGGCAGCACGCCAAAGGCAACGCACGCTAACGCTTACGTCACGCATTACGTTACTAACGGTATTTGGTTTTTACGTTTTCGTGTTGGTTCATGTTGTGCGTGTGTTTGTGTGTGTTAGGGTGTTCGTGTGCGTGTGTGTGTGAGGTAAACGCATTAGCCTTTAAGCGAGCGTGGTTAGCTTTAGGCCACGTTAATTGCGCACCTTTCCCTTCCTCCTCTGCCCACCCTCCCACACACAATTAGACATTGAAACGGCTGCAAAAGCCGCTTAGCTCCACATTTTGTTGTTCATCAATAAATTATTATCGCATAATGCCAATTGACAGCTGAGCCAGCATAAATAATATATATTTATTATAAAAAATCATTTTTGGCTCCACGCAAAAAATAAATATAAACCCAGCTTTAGAAACCTCACAGCTCGCAGCTCGCAGCTCGCAGTGCTCAGGTTCTTATCATCAACAGGACAACAAAAAAACACAATTCTCTGGCGTCGCTTGTAGCATTCCCGTCTGGGGATTCCCATTTGGGGAGCACTCGACAGCCCATTTCAATTTATCAGCGAGAACTCTTGAAAAACTTACAGCCGAACATTATTAAAATAATAAAAACAAAAGATTTGTGCTTTTGTGGGCTGTTATTTTGTATACAATTATTTTTAACTGAATATTTCATAAAGTTTCCAATATGTATTTTATCTTTGATTTTCGAATGTTATTGAACTATTTAAAATAAATTTATTAAAGAGGTTTAACAACAAACTAACGTAGCTAAACAATATTTAAAAAATGTTAAATTTCGGGAATTTCACTCAATTATTAAATAATTTATAATAGATGTAAGTAATAAACTCTTACAAATTTCTAGAGAGTCATATTTCAAGCAAGTATTAAATAAAAAAATAAGATATGTGAGAAGGAACTTTTTCATGAGTTGGAGAGGTTTTCGAACTTTGAATGTAAAAAGAGTTATAGATGAGATATAGAACTTTTAAGCAATAATAATAAAAAAAAATAGGAGATTTTTGAAAAATAATGAGGAGTTTTTCTTTTCTCTTATTTCTTATTATTTATTTTTTCTCTTATCTTCACAGCATTTCATACTGCATTAAAGAGTATTGCATAAAAATATTGATAGAGGTTTTGATATTGAAATAAATATTCCTCCTTTTTTTTAAAATATAAAATTGACAGATTGACATCAATTTTTAAAATACAGTCGAATTCCGATAGTTCGAAATGGCAAGGGGACACAATTTTTTCGAATTACATATTAATTCGATTAATCGAACTCAAATTGGAACGATTTTTTTTTAAATGAACCTCATTTTTACGAATTATTGTGGATTTTGATTTAGCGGGTTATGAATTATCGTGATGCGATTGTTCTATAATAAAATATTTAAAAATAAAAAGGAAAAATGATATAGATGTAGATATATAGGAAGGACATTAAATATATAGATGTAGATAAATTGAAAGAAACAAACGTATTTTAGTTTTATATGAACTAAAATAAATTTTGTTATGTAAATATTTTTAAAAGAAATTTCTTATTAAAAAATTTTAAAAATATATTGATATAAATATAGATTGAATTTTCGATAAAGGTATATACATAGATATTCACTATTTATATTACAATATTATAAGGAAGGTTAAACATAAATATTGATGGAAAGGATTTACGATTAAGATATTTATAGATATATACAGAAGTTCACCATTTCTTATAATATACAAATGTTAGATTTAAATATAGACTGATCGAGTTTTCGATAAAGATATATAAATATTCGCCATTTATTATAATATTGAAAAGAATGTTATATTTCAATATATTTTAGATAGATCGAATTTTTGATAAAGGTATATAGATATTCACCGTATTATATAAAGAAATGCAAGACATAAATTTTGATAAAGACTATTATAGATTGAGATATTTATTGCATATAGGAAGCTTCTATAATTTCAGTAATATTTATTTTAATATCCCAACATCTGAAATATTCTTAAAATATTTAAAGATATTGCAACAAAGATAAAATCTAAATCTAAATCAGCTCAACTTTTCTTACTTTACCTGGGAACTAAATATGCATTTAATACTAAGGTATTTAATATACTTAGACTGATTTAAATATGGCACAACTTTATATAGTCAGTCGCATTGTGTGTATATTTTTTTTCTCTTTTTGCAGTCTGTTGAGCGCGTTTCACGTTTTAATATTATCCCTTTTTGCATTTATGAAATATTCAACGTTTATGCGCATTCGTGAGTTCCCCATTCTAGACTCGCAAATCTCTGCTTGCGCTCGCTACTCCTGCTGCTCTTCTTCTTCTTGTTGTTGGAAATCCTTGGCGACTGGCGGGCGGCTTTGATGTTGTTGCTGCTGTTGAGCTTAGCCCCAATGCCAAGAGCGTGTGTATATATTGACAATGTGGCCAGGCTGATACAATGTACACACACTCACACACACACACACAGCTATCTGCTTGCCTGATTATCTGTGCCAAAAAAAAGACAACAAAATTGGCGCTGTGGAGCGCAGCTAAAGTCAAATCGAGCAGCCAGATCCGATTCTATCTCCAACTGTGGACTCAGAGTCAGAGTCAAAGTCATGTTTATATAATGCTGCGCAGAGCAACTATTAACTGCCTTCGAGTTGGGGTCTGCGTGTTGTTCCGGCTCGCTCTGTTTGTTATTTATTGTAATGCGGCAACAGTCATAACACGCCCCCTTTGATACACTCTTGGCGCAACCACAGCGACCATTAGATTTAATAAAGCAGCGGCGGCAAAGGAGTCAGAGGATATCAGTTAGTCGCCCAGTTACGGGCATAATTATCTAACTGTCGGCCTCCAGCTCGCACCTCGAATGACAACAGCTGAAAATGCCACTTAACGTTGAGATTAATCTTTAGTGAAATGGCATACGCAATGAAGCCAGTGCTTAACTCTGCTTGAGAGTTCAGTCTCATGTGTGAGAGCTTTAAAAGCTCATCAAAACTTAAGCTGAGGTAGTTTAATTAACCGGATGCTTGGGAATGAGAGCCAGTAGACAACATGAAAGCTTCATAAATCATGGCTTAAATCAGCATGGGTTTTATGCTTCTCCTTATAAAGCCAGCTTTTGCTTTCCACAAGATGAATTACTATTTAAATCAGCATAGGGTTCTAGCTCTAAGTGAGTGATCTTTAAAAGTTCAAGTATTAGCTTGAAGAAGTCTTTTATACTATATAATATCAAATATAACGTTCTCTTTTAATAAACAATCTAAAACATTTGAATAAATTAAGTCAATAGCCATTAAAAGTTCGTAAAGCTCATTAAAGCTTCATTGAACATAAATAGAATTTATTTCAATCTAGTTACTTAAAAGGCGATACAGGTAGTCAAGCTACATCTGTTGCTGCTTCTTCTTCTGTGGCTGGATTAATCCAACATAATATCAAATATAACATTCTCTCTTAACAAACAGTCTAAAACATATATAGAAAGCTCTAAGTAAGTCAAAACCCAATAAAAGTTCGTAAAGCTCATTAAAGCTTTATTGGATGTAAATAGAATTAACTCCAATCTATTAATTAAATTCAATATAACATTATCTATTTATAAACAATCTAAAAAATTGAAAGAAAGCTCTTAGTAAGGCAATAATTATTAAAAGTTCTTAAAGCTTCATTAGACATAAATAGAATTTCCCTAATTTTGTCACTTAAGACGAGCTACAGGTCGTCCAGCTACTTCTGTTACTGCTGAATAAACAATATCAAATATAACATTCTCAATTAATAAACAATCTAAAACATGAAAAGAAAGCTCTAAGCAAGTCAATACCCATTAAAAGTACATAAAGCTCATTAAAGCTTCATTAGAGACTAAATAGAATTTACTTCAATATAGTCACTTAAGAGGAGCTACAGGTAGTCAAGCTACTTCTATATCTGCTACTTCTTCTGCTGCTGGATTAATCCAATTACGTGAGGCTGAATGACATTAGATCTTCATTAGCAGCTGGCACAAATGCGCCTAATGAAAAGTGCATAAAAAATGTCGTAGAATTTACGCACTTAAACCAAAATGAGAATTGAGCTCAGCTGTCGCATAGAGACTCATTATACTTATTATCACACCTGTATTACCCGCCTCTCTCTCACACACACACACACACACACACACTTACCAACACACGCACAGCAATTGTCAAGGAAAAAGAACATTTTTGGTCCAGTTCCAATGCAAAGTGAGAAACGATAAGCCAAAGACAGTCGAAGCTGAAGGCTGAAGGAGCTGTCGCTGCAAAGGAGAGAGCAAGGACAGCCGTAAAACGACGACGAGGACATTAACTTCATTTACGTCTCGCCACAGTTGAAATAAACGACTTTACGACACTGGCGGATTTGCTAAAAAGTAAGTTGAACCACGCCCCCTTGCCCTGCCCTCCCCCGGCAATCGCCAAATGGCAGTTGGCCAAGCGATTTCTTTGCCGCATTTCTTACATTTTTTTTATACTTTTACCTTTAGCTGCTTTCACCTGCCACAGGCTGCTGTTCATTAACGCCAGTTGTAGCAGGGGCCGGGGCCAGATACAGGTGGGTGGGGTAGGGACAGCTGTAGGGATTGCTGAATGATGTTAAAAAGCAGCGCCAGCTGCCATCAGCAACAACAACAAGCTGAAACGAAGTCTACTCACCGACTTCCGGAACGCGGCGCCATTCACGGTGACCGTTGCGCCGGATGTGCCGAGTGTTTAGCTGTGTGCGTGAGCGTGTATGTGTGTGCGTGTGCGTGTATTTGACTTTGAGTTCGAGTTGAGCAAATTCCGCAAATTTGCTTTGTTGTTGGCCATAAATGCTTGACATTATTGCAATATGCTGAGCGTTAGGCAAAGTATGCAGCTTGAAATTTTCTTTTCTTTTCGGGCCTACAAAAAGGCAACTGGCATAGGAAAGAAAAACTCAATTAACAAGTCATAGAAAAGTCAAGAGATTAGATCACAACTAGTTCATTGGCTGTAGAGCAATTGAAAAGTGATTATGGCTAACTTAACTGGTTTGTAAATGATTCAAGAGGGAAATTTGTTATTTTATTTATTGCCAGCATAAAAGTAATTATGTCCCTAAAATTCCCAAGATGGACACTTTGAAGAGCCTTTTTGTTTAAATGCCAGCTATAAATGACAAATATTATTTTAAGAAGTCTTAAGGACATTTTATGTACCTGTAAAATACAACTTACCATATCTTAAATGTGGTACTTTTTAATGCCCAAGGTAACAAGTACCTTAATTTAAACTTATTCAAATATTTTGGGAACTTTGATATTTTATTTATCCATCATAAACGTAATTATGTCCCCAAAATTCCTATAGTGGTAATTTTGGAGGAACTTTTATTTAAGACCAAGCTTGGGTCAAACTAAATGCAAAATATTAAATCTCAGCTTTGCTCTAAACAAATGACAACTATAATTTTTAGAAATATTAGGTAAATCTAATGTACTTGTATAACACAACTTATCATAGCTTTAATTTGGTACTTTTTTATTCCCAAGCTAACAAGTACCACAATTTATTCTAATTGAAAACATTTAGGGAAATTTAATATTTTATTTATTGCCCGAATAAATGTCGCTGATATCCGGGACATTTCGAAACCTAAATAAATGCCAACTATGATTTTTTGAGTAAATTAAATGTCCCTGTATAACAAAACACATCATAGCTCAAATGTGGTACTTTTTTATTCCCAAACTAACAAGTACCACATTTTCCCTAACAACATTTTTAGGGAAATTTTATATTCCTGAATACAATGACTTATTATAACTCAAATTTAGTACTTTAATAATTCCTAATAGACAAGTTTCAAAAATGTCCTACATCCTTACAAATTTAAACTGTTCTCTATGGAAATTATGCAGGAAATTATTTGTACCCAATTGACGACTAAATAATATAGGAAAGTAAATTTTCCTAATTTATTGTCAGCTTAATTTATTGTCAGCTTAAGCCTTGACAAATTCAAATTTTTCGCTCATTGCAAATGAAGTACAAAAATTCCATTTCTCATTTTGAATTAAGCCCGTTCATAGCACAACTAAACTATAGCTATTATCCATCAATTTTATGGCCTTTATGTGTTTTAGTTAATTTCAGCGCTTTAATCCCGTTATTTACCAGTCCACCGTTACTCATGCGCCCGCCCGCAGTAAAAAAAAGAAAAACCGCTTTGTTGGCAGCATTTTGTTGCATACTTTGCGGCTGCGCTGTAAGCGAAAACGAATGCACAAAATGCATTTTAGCCCGTTCGCCTGGCAAATTGCCGCGGGCGCACACAAATCACGCAACACCCGCACACACACACACACATTTGTAGCAGCTGATGCATAAATATGCGGGGCACAACAACTGCTGCTGCTGCGGCATTTGGCATTAAGGCAGCTTTGGGCTGTGCAAAATAGAAATATTAAAAGCTGCTACCTGACTGCCACATGCCACATGCCACATGCGCGCACCGTAACTGTGACCATGCAACCAACAACAAAAATGTCACACAAATATGTGGCACATTCCCGCTATCTACCTCTGCCCCCGCCCTTTGATCTTCCATCATCATGGTTGCCCGAAAAGGATTTATGCTTTGCAACAGCAACAGCAGCGCTTTTTATGTTATGACAATGACAGCCACACATACACACACACACGCTCATATATACATAAATTTATGCTCGGCCTGGCTCAATGTGCATTAGACAATAACAATTATGCCCTGTAGTCAAAAAATTTGTATATTAAGCATATTTATACTAAATACCCTTTACACTACTTCATACTGTTTTGATAGGCATATTCCTTATGAACCCAAGCATTTTAAATCTGAATTTGAATCTCATCTATTATCTATGAATCTTATATTATTATTATATTACATTACATGCTTAGAATCTCGTTTTCTTTGGTCTAAATGCATATAAGCCCAACTCTTTACACGGTCTTTTAAAGAAGATTTTAATAGCATTTTGGCCAAGTAGCAATGAATAATTGCCAAATTTATATTTATTCCTAATTTGAAATTCGATATTAAAATGTTTTGGATTAAAATAAAAAAAATAGTTTTTGTTTAATAAATACTTATATATATAATATAATATTATCATTTCTTTTGCACGATCTTTTGGCAAAATATTGAAAGTTTTTTCATATTACACGATTTTTAAAAATTTGGAACATATCCCTAATTTACGATATGTATCTGTCTTTAGATGCATGTATTTTTTTACACGATTTTTAATTACACGCTTTTCAAAGGAATGTGTCTACCGTGTAAAAACAGAGTTGGATGTATTTGTTTGAAAGAAATGAATTACAGATCTTACAATCTTGCCTTGCAATCTTAAAACATGTTTTAATTTTAATTTGTAACTTTTGCTATAATTCGAATCTGATGTCAAGGCTCAAGTTGCACCTATAATAGCTACTATATTGTACATTTTTTTTGTAATAATATCTTATATTATTATAGTTTTCTCTTTATTTGCAACTTTCGTTTAAGACATCAAGCGAAATTTTTGGTTATAGAATTGATCGTATAGGCACGGTTCGAATTCTATATCTGATGGCTTGTGTGGCAATGTATACCCCGACTTAAATGGGGGACGTCATTCACTTCAAGGTTTCTCATATAGAACATTTATGTACTTAAATTTTATTCAGGTTTGGGAAACACGACAGCTATCTATATTGTAAATTATGTAGTAAATCTCGATTTCAAGTATCTAGCTTTAATATATGAACCGACTGCCATTGCCCTATAATTAATAAACTCTCTTTCTCAAATCGTAAACGAGTGTAAGAGGAAACCACAATTCAGACTGTGAAATCGCACTCGAAAAATTTGTTGTCAACCAGCTGACGGGCAACATTTGAAATGTGTTTACATTAAATAGAAGCCACGGCTAAATAAAATTATGTTGATTTTCTTGAGCGCTCACAACTTGAAAAAAAAAAAAGAAAACATACATATAGAAACATATATGAGTATGAAAACTTGTGCTGAAACTTACGTTTCAAGGATACTTCAAATTATGTTGCTCCTTCAACATCGCCGTCTTTGTATACATATATATATATATGTATATGTTATATGTTTGCCTGTAGTGCTTGGGTTCTTATTGAATGTGCAACTTTAAGAGACGTTAACAGCACCCACACACGCTTTATATATATATAATAAGCGGCCGACAAAATGAAGAAGAAGAAGACGAAGATGAAAAAGCAGAGGCAGAACAAGAAACAAGTTTTTCAAGCCAAATAAAATGCTTAAAGCAATGCATACAAACAAAAAGAAGAAAACAAAAAAACAAAATATTTTCTTGTAAGTGAAAAGTAAGGTAGTTGCTAGGGGTGGGCGGGAGCAACGGTAAATTGCTAGGGATGGGAGTATTAAAAGGAAATTGTTGTTTGATATAAATACAGTTTAAATATAAATATAGATAAGATTTAAATGGGAATTGGCTTTGTATTAGATTTAAGCAACAGCATTTCCCTGTATTTCCCAAATTTCCCTTTATGTATATGGATTAGATGTAGATTATAGGTTTGAGCACGAGCTACATCAATATAAGTTTCATATTTTTCAACATTCCCCAAATTTCCCTTTATTCAAAGAATTTTATTTTTCGTTTTTAAAATAAATTGTTGTTTGATATAAATATAGATTAGACGTATGTAGATTTGAGGAGGGTATGAATCCGATTTAAGCAAGAGCTACTTCAGTATAAGTTTTATATTTCCCTGTATTCCCCAAATTTCCCCTTATTTAAAAAATTTTTTTTTGTGTAAGTTATAGAAAAATTAGTAGTTTTGTAGTCTTATTTTTATAAAATTTAAGAACTGGGCAATATAAATATTTATTTAATAATTCCC
Organism: Drosophila gaucha; assembly: GCA_035045545.1. Classification (NCBI taxonomy): domain Eukaryota; kingdom Metazoa; phylum Arthropoda; class Insecta; order Diptera; family Drosophilidae; genus Drosophila; species Drosophila gaucha. The sequence goes on from JAWNOY010000344.1 coordinate 1,955,298, forward strand.
AATATGATAATAAACATACCCTTTACTATGATATATGGTTATTATGAAAGAGGTATATATAATATGTATATAAGGCGGCTCAGTTTAATTTATCATGAGTTTCACTAGAAGTTTCCAAAGTTAATAAGCTACTCATAATCTGTATTTAATTTAATCTATATTTATTCCATATATTCAGTTCCTATCTTTGAATTCATCTAGTCTCATTCTGTATGCATATGCTATATATAGATATATATTGCTGTAATATATGGCCAATGCCATTCACAATTTAAGCTATTGATCACATGCTCATATTTGCAGCAGCACGCCCCGAAAAACACGCAACCACACACACACACACACACACACAGAGACAAACTTATATGTATATTCATATATTTATATATATAGTAAGATGTTATCACATCGTGTTTATCGCAAACGCCACGCATAAGGACAACAGCAGCATGGCAAGGGCTAAAGGACGCGTTCGCAGGATTTCGGCGACAATTCCCATTGTGGCCAAAATTGCTAAAGTCGAGCTGCCTTCCCTCAGTCTCTCTATCTCTCTCTCTCTCTCTGTCTCTTTCTTATTGTTATGGTTGCTGTGATGACGCCGTTTTGGCTGTTATTATGCTTGGCATTATCATTGTATCGTCCCCGCCCCCTTTAGCTGCCAGCCCCCTTTCGTCTGCCACAGCTGACTTTGGCAATTTTTATTGTCCAAGTTCTTGTTATGCTCGTTCACGATATTAAAAGGAGAATATATATATGTAGAAGGTCCGGTCCACCTTGTTGTCGGTCCGTCTCTTTGTTGAAACTAGAGATTTGAAATATGGCATATATAGTTGGGTAATCCCGCTCAAATCAGAAAAGATATTACGGCTTAAGAGATATGAATATGAAACTTTCGTTGACGTTCTTTACAGATCGAACAAAAAGTGATATTACGTACATTGCAGACATGAAAACTCGGGAATAACTTGTTAAGTAGGATACTGTATACTATATTACGTAATGCCCTATTGACATTTCCCATAGATACAACCAAAAATTACCTCCAATTGGAAAATGTAAATATCTTAATACATTTATCTGCCTATGAAACTGTATTAAGCAGTCAGTTATACCCGACTGCAACGTTCTTACATGTTTTTTTGTTCTTTCATTCGTCAGCCTCTTTAAGGGTTGCAGGATATGCTCGGCGTCTGTCAGTCGCGGCGCCAAAGTTTTTTCTTTTCTCTTTTTTATGACCTCTGTCAGCTAAAAGACGTTCCCCATTCAACTGGCTGCTAGGCTACTGCCGTTGCTGCTGCTCCTGCTGCTGCTGCTGCTACTAGCCAGAATTGATTGATAAGCTTTTTGTAAACAGTGCCGAGTTTTGTTGCTTAGATTTGCACAGATTACGCATACGACGCGTTGACTGCGACTTTCAAACTTAAAAAAGTAAGAGTGGTCTAGCCGGGAGTGATCAACTAGGAGATACCCTATATTCTGTGTTGACTGCAACTGTAAAAGTGAAAAAAGTAAGAGTGCTCTAGACGGGAGTGATCAACTAGGAGATACTCTATATTCCGTATCAGGAAAAGACCAAAAATAAAGTAGGTTTTTTTTTATACTTTAAGACTTTTCGTATATATTAATATGTGCAAGATATCCCCCAATAACTGAAGTTTGAAATCAAATTTTAACGGAAATGTGCAAAATTTAATTTGACAAAGGATCTTGAGCAGCGCGTGCTATGAGAGGACCTACAAATTAAATTTCAAATAGACAAACAGACGAACAAACGGACGGAAAGACGGACGGACGAACGTAAGGACGGGCGGACGGGCGTTTGGACGAACGAACGATCGATCAGACGGACAGACCCACGGACGGACGAAAGGACAGGATGGAACAGACGGACGAAAAGATAGGTGGACAAACGAACGGACGGACAGACGAACGGACGGACGGACAGACAGACGACGAAACGGACAGACAAACGGATATTTCTATATCGACTCGACTATAGATCCTGCTCAAGACGTATACTTTATAGTATTGGCCACGCCTACTTCTGCCAGTTACAGCCTATATACCCTGTATACCTGCAATGGGCATAGGTAGCGCAGACTTTTGAGTTATCATTGCTGCAGCTGCAAGTTTCTGACAAGGATATTAACATACTCCAGCCATAAAAACAACAAACAACAAAATAACAACAGCAAAAGCTTGGCAATAAAAAAACAAAAACAAAAAATGCGCCACTAATTTGAGCCACGTTGAAAGTTTTATGAACCACCGGACCAAAGTTAAATATGCGGCTAATTACGTGTGTTACATTGTGTGTGTGTGCGTATTTTGGTGTGTGTGTGTGTGTGTGTGTGTGTGTGTGTGTACAAGCTAATTGCATTTTTTATCGCGCTATACGACTCTTTAATGACCCAACGCAAGGCAAAGCACTTGACCCCCAGTGAATACCCCATAATCCCAAAGCAGCTAACTGGACGTCAAGTCCAATAAATCAAGCAGCACAAGTTTATGAATTTTACGATTTTAACGAGTTCTTAAAGCACCAAAAATTATCTTAACTTTTGCAATAATAAAAGAACTTTAAAAAGAATGTTTGCCTACAATTCGATTGTTGAAGAAACTTTAAGCGTTTGAGAAATGCAACGAAAAGCAAAGACGCAGAAAAACGAAAAGAAAAAAAACTTTGCTCGTAAAAAAATAACAAACTATTTGTGCTTTACTCATGCTCAGGCAAGCTCATCGATAATTTTATAAATCATAGTTTATGCATATAGAAAATATACTTTTAATGCAGTCTATATCGTTGTCTGTTGAGAATAGTATGAAGGTGATTCGAAGTCAAACTTTAAGGCGTAAGAATTCAGTTAGTATAACATAAATCGATAAATCTATGTCAATTTATCGATATGAAATACCAATCGATAGACAGAAATAAATAATGTATTTGCAAATGTAAAGGATATAGTTTAGTTAGTTTTCTTCATTTTGCCACGCTCAAAAAAAAAGACCTGTAATTATTTAGGAGAGGTCAAGATAAACATATTTACCAACATTTGGATTTCTAGGTGTTAAATTTTAGAAAATACCGTTTTTTCCGATTTTTTCACTTTATGCAACGTCATCAAATAATAGACCACAATCCTGTTGAACATTTATATCTGGACAAAGATTTTTGTATTTCCTATCTGTGCCACAACTGCAGAATTCTCCGGGATATTTGCCGATGAGATATGTTAACTGGGTTTTCTGCTTAGTACAGCCAAACAAGCATATCATCAATTGGACTTTCCAATCATTCTCGGTATATGTCATAATAGCGCAGCCCACTCGACTACTCAAACCGTTCATTAGTTGCAAGAAGTGTGAAATTTCGTATCTGTCAAATTCAAATGGAAACTCAATATTCTACCTGAAATCTGAAGATATTTGATAGTTGCTTACCCTCTACGCGAACTACCCAACAAAAGGCTCTCCGTAGTAACATATGGGTACTGATCGTACCACGCCTTTATGTGGGAGGTCAATATTTTGTTCAACCCCTGTTTCTGGTCCTTGGGATACTTGGTGAAGATAGCCGCGTAGCCTGGCTTAGAAGATACTGGCGTTGAGAAAACATTCTCGATTGAATCGATGGAGCAGCGCAGTACTGCAAGCCTGGCCAATTCCGCCAAATATTTATCCCAAAATAATATGTTCATACGTCCCGCTGGCGGCAAATTCTTATGTGTTCCCTTTGCCACAATATTGCGAAAGGTATTCATTAGCCTCAATGTCGTTTTGATAATAATCGGTTTCATTTCAATCATTTTACTTGAATTATGGCATGCCTCTTCCCATTCCTGAAAAATAAATTCTTATTATTATAACAATTGACTAAAGCAATCGATTTACTCACTCCATTGTTATTGCATCCCAAATGCGGCTGTTCTAATTTACAGTAGTCTGCTGTCTCATAAAAATGTTCTGTTTCTGTTGGACAGAAACTGCAGCTGACAAGGCCAAGGATCGCTGTGCAAATTAGCAACAGAAGTTGAAACTGCATAGCTATATTTCATATTAAACAAGATCTCATGCAATTGGGGCTATTTATGAATATCTTACAGATTTATAATATGGCAGCTCAGTTGATTCGTAAAGTTAACGCCTTTTAGACATGGCTCTAATTACTTGCCAACAAATTATACTAGCGAGGAGAATTTTTGAGCTTAGTAACTTAATATCTTGCAACAATTTACTAGGGATTTCAATGGTTACTTTTGTGATTTTATTAGGTGTTGTATAGTGAACCGGAGGTAAAAACTTTATAGATGGTAAAAGCATTAAAAACCGACCAATTACCAAAAATATCTTTTTGTGTTGGGGTGGTATAACGAGTATATATTCAGTTCTTAGACTTAGAATATTGTCGAAAAGTACATCGTTATATTTTAAATAGATATAACCACGCCCCCCTGAGGGCTTATCGGAAAAAGACTTAAACTTGATCTGACGCAGGTGAACACGAGTATATATTCCGAATTTCAAGTCTCTAGCTTCAAAGGTCTCCAGACAGACGGACAGATGGACAGACAGCAAGATGGTCTTTGCACAAAACCAATATATTCTTCTTTTCGTGAACAAGTATAGAAATAGCTTTGCTTGTACAAAAATATCGAACTATTTGTGCTTTACTCATGCTCAGGCCAGCCTATCGATAATTTTACTAATCATCGTTTATACATATATTAAAAATACTTTTCTCTAAATCGTTGTCTGTTAAGAATAGTATGAAGGTGATTCGCAGTCAAACCTTTAAAGCGTAAGAATTCAGTTAGTATAACATAAATCGATAAGTCTTTGTCAAGTTATCGATATAAAATAGCAATCGATAGACAGGCATAAATAATGTATTTGCCCCTAAGCTAATTAAAATTAAAGCGAAGTTTTATATTGCCCTTGCGAATTTATATATTTATTGTAGGTTCTCTTCGATTCGCCACGCCCCAATGGGCGTATATATATGCTAAATATTTATTTATAGGTTTCAATTTCAAGTCTCTGGTTTGATATTTCCGATTTGCCATGCCCCTAGTAGGAGTGGATATGTACATTTTTGATCGATCTTGAGGAAGTTATTTGGATATTCTAGCCCTCTCAATATACCATATCTCGATATCGATCTATCCAACAAAAGCTATAGGATATAGTCGTCCGAGCCGGATCATTCTGAAATTTACAATGTCTGCAGCTGAAAGAAGATTTTGTGTTAAAATTAAAAGTCTAGGAGGATATTACGCTGATCCATAGCATAAAAACTTGTAAGTTTTCTAAGATATCTCTTCCAAGTACAGCTTCAATATGTTTCTCGGACGTTGGAAATTGAACAAAAGATGTCGCCACTGCATTTTTGCTCTTCTTATTTTGTTATATCTTGGATATTGAATTTATTTTCTTAATTTGTATTCCTTGTGCAACGTCATTAAATTATAGACTACAATTCTGATGAACACTGATATCTGGGCAAAGATTTTTGAATATCCTATCTGTGCCACAAACACAGTATTCTCCGGGATATTTGCCGATGAGGTATGCTAGACGGGTTTTCTGCTTAGTACAGCTAAATAAGCATATCATCAATTGGACTTTCCAATCATTCTCGGTATATGTCATAATCGCGCAGCCCACTCGACTACTTAAACCGTTCATTAGTTGCAAGAAGTGTGAAATTTCGTATCTGTCAAATTCAAATGGAAACTCAATATTCTACCTGAAATCTGAAGATATTTTTAATAGTTTCTTACCCTCTGCTCGAACTACCCAACAAAAGGCTCTCCGTAGTAACATATGGGTACTGATCGTACCACGCCTTTATGTGCGAGGTCAATATCTTGTTCCACCCCTGTTTCTGGTCCTTGGGATACTTGGTGAAGATAGCCGCGTAGCCAGGCTTAGCAGATACTGGCGTTGAGAAAACTTTCTCGATTGGATCAATGGTGCAACGCATTACAGCAAGCCTGGCCAATTCCGCCAAATATCTATCCCAAAATAATATATGCATAAGTCCCGCTACCGGCAAATTCTTATGTGTTCCCTTTGCCACAATGTTGCGAAAGGTATTCATTAGCCTCAATAACGATTTAACTTCATCCCATTTCATTTTAAGCAATTCACTTGAATTATGGCATCCCTCGGCCCATTCCTGAAAAATAAATTCTTATTATTATAACAATTGATTAAAGAAATCGATTTACTCACTCCATTGTTATTGCATCCTAAATGCGGCTGTTCTAATTCGCAGTAGTCTGGTCTGTTTTCGTATGAAGGTTCCCTTTGTACTTTACATTGTTCGTAGATATAACTGCTGACAAGGGCAAGGATTGCAGCGCAACTCAACAACAGAAGTTGAAACTGCATAGCTATGTTTTATATTGAACAAGATCTCATGCAATTGGGTCTATTTATGAACATCTCAAAGATCCTTAATAAGGCAGCTGATTTGTTCAGTTAACGCCTTTTAGACATGGTTCTTATTTATTTATACTATACGTAATACTAGAGAGGAGAATAATATTTACGCTGAGCAACTTGATATATTTCAATAATTTAGCAAGCAATGCAATGCCAATTTTTGTGATTATATTCAGGTTTTTGTAATGAAACTAAAGTTGAGTCCCATTAAAACCGGACCGATAAGTATAGGGTATAAAACAGACTTATTATTTATAATATTTATTATTTCATTATCATAAGGATAGACACAAAAAAAACAATTCAAAGTATGTTTTTAGTAGAACAAATTAGAAGTCATTGCATAACACAAAGTTATCGATAACAATCGATTCTTACATATAATTTTATAAATACTCACAATATAGTGGAAGAGTTCTTAGAAAGGCTTAAATTGAGTAAACGATGAGATATTTTCTATATCTAAAAAGTCCACATCAATAATTCCTAATATATGTGGCAAATATTATCGATAACAATACAAATTGATGAATTCATATAATTAGTTCACATAACTCGAAATAAACAAAGATCTGTTGATAGTTGCATAGAGAGCTTATTAAAGTGGAACAATATGCAATGCAGCAAAATCTTCAAAATCGATGCCAACTTATCGATAACAAGCCAATCGACTTATGCACTTATACATCTACATATATTTACATATGCATCATTAAACAAATCTCTTCATATTAGAAAAAGATCTAAGCAAAGAAAAAGTTAGTTCGCATTGATAGCTGCCAGTTATCGATAACAGCAACAATCGATAACACACACACACGCACTGAAGCACGCTCACTATAAACTGTGTAATATATCTTTCGTTGCCTCGTTACAAGCGCCAAAGTTTACATCAACATTAAATATTTTATAGATGCAAATCAGTTTATATTTTTAAGTTCCGACAACAAAGTGTGGTCTCTGCCTCGCTTCTTTTCTCTTTACGCCAAGCTGTTGGCAGCGCATTTTTTACGCGGTTTATGACACAAGTGAAATATAATTCATATTGTACCGAAAAAAAAACAAAAATTTTAATGCCGCCTGAAAAATAACGTCCAATAAATAATCCTTAATGTGCCTTTGTGTCCCATGTCCTGCGCGAACAACATGGGTGTAAGTGTGCATGGGTGGGTGTGGATGTGTGCGTGTGTGTGTGACCCATGCCTCAAACTTCATCCCTTCCTCTACTCCCGCCTCTACACATTATATGGCGCTCGTATGTTGGACCGCGTGTGATTTCGTTTTACACGTCTCTTGTTTTCTGTTGCGGCTTTCATGTTGTTGTTGTTGTAACCACAGTCGCCCAGTCATATAGAAGATACATACATATACACACACAGCTCTACATATATATATACATATGTATATAGGTCTTGTCAAGTCGTGACAGTGTTATGACGTGCCTTGTCGCCGTTGCCACCTAGCATGTGAAACATTGCCACGCCAAATTTGTCAGCTTTTCATCGCGGACAAAAAATAATAAATTGCCCGATTTTCCGGTTATATTTGCTTCTTTTTTTATTTTAAATATTTTTGCATAATATGCATGACTAGCTTTGAAAGCATATTAAAGTTTGACGCGAGCTAAATTGCTGTCCGATTTCAAAATTTGACGGAAGCTTTACAAAGCTTTAAGACTTAACTGTGAAAGCACATAAAAGCTTACGGTGATGGAGAATTATATTAAATACTGAGATAATAAAGAGAGCTTTAAAATCAGCTTAAATTCTTCATATCATATCTAAGCCCCAAATGAAAATCTAAAAACGAGCTTGATAAACATCTTAAAGTCTTAATCTGATTAAGTCTAGCAAAAATAGAAAAGCTGAGAAAGCTCTGCTGAAATAAACTTCAAGCTTTTAATGAACTTCTATGCCAGAAGTCTGGAAATGAGCTGAAATAGAAAACTCGCAAAAAAGATTTACACAAAGCTTAACACTTCAATACAATAGAACTGTGCTAAGCATTAAAGCTAAACGAAAAATGAGCTTTGTAAAAAAAGTTCCCTTAAATTAAAACAAACGATTTTATTTATATTTTGATAACTTACATTTAACTTTACTTAAAGATCAAAGCTAAACTGAAGAATAACACAAAGCTTCAAGAAAACTTAAATGTATTAATTGCTTATAATTAAGCTCACTTAAAGCCTAAAGGTGAGCTTTAATCAGTTCAAGCTTTACAATTGTTTTCAACTATGCAGTTCAGTTGCTTTTTTTCCTGGTTTCAAAACGGCACCAGAAAAGCTCCCGAGGCTCCATGCGGAAGCCCTCGATGCTGGCCATCATGTCAAGCACGGTTCGCTCGGCGGGCAGCAGACGGAAGTGCAGCACCATTTGATAGATGAGAGACTTCACCTCCATCAGGGCCATTCGATTGCCAATGCAACTGCGCTGACCCACACCAAAGGGCAGATAAGTAAATGGTCGTATCTCATGTTTGTGCTCCTCATCAAAGCGTTCGGGTCTAAACTCTTCGGGGTTCTCAAAGTTATCCGGATCGTAATGCAGGGCCACAACGGGTATGTGGACTAGATCATCTTTGTGCAATGTCAACAGCAACTCCCCCGCTTCGTCTTTCAGCTCAAAGTCCGCGGAGCACATGCGATCAATGACAACTGCAGGCGGCCATTTGCGCAACGATTCGGAGATGATGCAATCCAAATACTTCATGCCCATGAGGCTATCGTAGTCTAAGGGCTTGCCCGCTAGCTGCTCCTCCACAGCTAGGATCTCCTCGTACAGCTGCTGCTGCACCTGGGGATTCATAAGCAGCTCGTAGCTGGTAAAGCTAAGGCAGGTGGAGACTGTCTCAAAGCCAGCGGAAAAGAAGAGCAGACATTGTGCCAATAGATCCTCATCGTTGAACTCAGCGGCGTCCGATTTGTGCTCTTGCTCCTGCCCCTGCTTTTGCTGCTCTTTGAAGAGACGCTGCGCCTCCATCAGCTGCTGAATCATATCGGGACGCACAATATGCTGTTCCCTGCGCTGCTCCATGGCGCCAAAGACCAAACGCTTGAAGTAGGCCACGTTATTCAGATCCATGACAGGCACGCGCAGAGCCTAAAGCAGTAAAGAAGAAGCATATGAGAAATTATAAACCAATGAAAGACCTTAGCCTAAGCCTTACCTTCATTATTTTTGGCATAATCATATAGAGCAACACCTTCATGCCGCCCCAGAAGCTGAATTGGGACACGCGCTGTCCGAGCATAAAGAATTCATTCTGCTCATCCACATAGCTGTTCACCTGTACGCCAAAGGCAGTCGAGGCAATCACATCGTTCGTGTAACGTGTAAAAAACTCCTTGAGCTCCAGTTCAATGCCTTCGCCTTCTCCACTCGCCTGCAGCTTACGTTCCACATATTTCATGGCTTCCACATTGCAGCTGTGGATCAGCTCGAACATGAGACGGATCTTGTTACCTGTAAATGCAGGTGTCAATGTGCTACGCATCTGTTTCCAGCGACGATCTCGCAGAGACAACAACGATTTAGACATCACCGAACTGTCGCCTGTGTCGTGCTCATCTCCAATGCCCTGGCGATGATTCGTAAATATATCGAAATGCTTGATGCCCACCTGGCGTATCAGTTCGGGGTCCGATAGATAGTAGAGCGGCTCTCGTAGATTGTATACTCCATAGACTTTGTGCTGCTTCAGTCGCTGATGCAGCTCGATGCTGTGCCGAACATACGAATCCCTTCCGAACATTACGGTTAACGGCACATTGCCGAGCAGCGGCAATGGGCGCTCATGTGCCACGCCCCGTCGCTTAAAGTATGCAAAACTCGACACGGACCATTTGTAGCACAGAGCGCCAAGAAATGTCAACACAAAAAAGAGTTCCACAAGCGCCATTAGAGGGCTGAAGGAAACGGGGGTTGTTAAGTAGAAACGCGCGGAGTTCAAATATCAAGCACTTTTCTTAGCGTCTGACTCAGCCGCCCGCTGAAACGCCACTAAACGTAACAGCTGCTAGACGTACGTTAAAACCGGCAAATACTGTGCTTGTATTGGTGAGAGCACTGAACGAAACGAATGCAAAGAGCGTAGCAGCGAGAACGAAGTAAGAGCGTTGCAGCACGAGCACATAAAGAACTGAACACCAGAAACAGAAGAGCGTAGCAGTGCGAGCACTTAACGAACCCAACAACGCGAGCACGTGATGAGCGGGAGTGATAGAGAGAGAGAGAGCGCTTGAACGCACAAAATTAGCAGGTGGTGAAATAAAGCAAATAACAAATTTTTATTGTGTATTATAGCTAGCACATAAATAACAAATAATTATTTATTTAAACAACTTATTATTATGAAATACATGATAATGAGTAAGCCATTGATAAGCAGTTGCATTTAATATTTCAAATAGTTAATAAATATGTATTTGAAAATAGCATAAGACCATAAATCACTGGATTAAACATTTTTTTTGTCTAAATGCACAACTGATCGAAATTGCGTATTTATGTATGAGTGATCAAATGCAGTCGACGCTCTTAAGCACACTCTCTCTCAATATTCGAAATGGTGTGTGTGTGTGAGAATTGTGGTGGGAGTCAGGCGCTAGACAGGCCATAAGCCCACGATTGAGTGATAGTAGGTTACGCACACTGTTAAAAGACACTAGGTTACGCAAAGACAAGTTCCGTTACTTTTAATGTTAACTAACAGACCTCTTGTGACGTCGCAAGTTCAGTTTGTGCTCTGTTAAACTATATGCAGTTTGGCGCGCACTTGATAAGATCTCTCGCAAATGCTTGTAAATATTGAAAATTAGGTATATTGTGTTTTAATCTAATAGTAAGTGTGGTGCGAATGGTCAATCCATTATTCAAACTTAATTTAAGCTCACAACTAAATAAATAATTGTTTGAACTCTGTGGCATGTCGGCAGCAGCGATCATATGCCCAAAATGGATATTGTATGTGAATGAATGCTTTATAAACAAAGTTCAATGCGATCTCGGTACGCGTAATCTTAATTCAAGCTAATATATCCCAACACTTAACTATAATTTCCCTAAGAGTCACATCAAAAAACCTGGTGCCTAACCCTGCTGCAGTGCTAAAAGCAGTCTCAAAAATTACTAAAAACATATGAATCAGCTTAAAAACCGAAGTCAGAGTATAATTGTTGGCATATTGCTAAAAGTCAAAAAGTTTCAGCCTCAGGAAGTTCAAGAAATCTTAGCAAATATTACGAACATAATTAATTATAATTATAGCTTGTAGTCGTCAGATATAACAGATAATTTGAAAAAAATTGTAGATAATCTGGTGTGAATAGATGGTAAACATATAATGTTACCAAAAATATTAAGTTTTGTCAATTAAAGCCAGTAAAAGTCATGCAGAACAAAAATAAAAGCATTACACGGATTGCACGATATATAACTGGATATAAAACAGTTTAAAATAAATGAAATGATCAATCAATAATTTTATTAGCTCTAAGCATCTATAAGCTGCTATAAATTAATACAACATCCAGTTTTTCTTTTGTGTTATTGCTTTAAGAGCAATAACAGTGTCAAAGTTGCTTAATTTTCATACAAAATTTAAATTTCGCGCGCAAGTTTCTGAACATGTGACGTCACACTGTTAACTTAACAGACCGCTTTGCGTAACCCACGATTGAGTGATAGTAGGTTACGCAAAGCGGTCTGTTAAGTTAACAGTGTGACGTCACATGTTCAGAAACTTGCGCGCGAAATTTAAATTTTGTATGAAAATTAAGCAACTTTGACACTGTTATTGCTCTTAAAGCAATAACACAAAAGAAAAACTGGATGTTGTATTAATTTATAGCAGCTTATAGATGCTTAGAGCTAATAAAATTATTGATTGATCATTTCATTTATTTTAAACTGTTTTATATCCAGTTATATATCGTGCAATCCGTGTAATGCTTTTATTTTTGTTCTGCATGACTTTTACTGGCTTTAATTGACAAAACTTAATATTTTTGGTAACATTATATGTTTACCATCTATTCACACCAGATTATCTACAATTTTTTTCAAATTATCTGTTATATCTGACGACTACAAGCTATAATTATAATTAATTATGTTCGTAATATTTGCTAAGATTTCTTGAACTTCCTGAGGCTGAAACTTTTTGACTTTTAGCAATATGCCAACAATTATACTCTGACTTCGGTTTTTAAGCTGATTCATATGTTTTTAGTAATTTTTGAGACTGCTTTTAGCACTGCAGCAGGGTTAGGCACCAGGTTTTTTGATGTGACTCTTAGGGAAATTATAGTTAAGTGTTGGGATATATTAGCTTGAATTAAGATTACGCGTACCGAGATCGCATTGAACTTTGTTTATAAAGCATTCATTCACATACAATATCCATTTTGGGCATATGATCGCTGCTGCCGACATGCCACAGAGTTCAAACAATTATTTATTTAGTTGTGAGCTTAAATTAAGTTTGAATAATGGATTGACCATTCGCACCACACTTACTATTAGATTAAAACACAATATACCTAATTTTCAATATTTACAAGCATTTGCGAGAGATCTTATCAAGTGCGCGCCAAACTGCATATAGTTTAACAGAGCACAAACTGAACTTGCGACGTCACAAGAGGTCTGTTAGTTAACATTAAAAGTAACGGAACTTGTCTTTGCGTAACCTAGTGTCTTTTAACAGTGCCATAAGCCCCATAAAGATCATGACGCAATAGTTAAGTGTGAAAGAGATGGCGACATAAAAAATAAAATGAATTGCATGTGTATTCATTAAATGTATGTTATATATGTATTGCACTTCACACACATACTATGTCAATAATAAAGTAAATTTAAATTCTCTTAAGCAAATTTTAGTTTTCTCTTATTTAAGCATAAGTCTTATTATTTCTCTTAATTTAAGCCCATTTTAGTTACAAGCTTCTGCTCGAATAAAGCAGTTAAAAGTTTGCAATTAACTCAATTTAGAATTATCAAAGAAAGCAATGAAAAACTGAACTCAAAATTAAATTGAATAAATCAATCAATAAATCAGCTTACCTTTAAGTACCATAAAACAATTTAATTGATTTCAATTTGTGAACTCAAACGAAAATAATTATCCTCTTTATATTTGACCAACTAAATTCTATATTTATTCGTTGTTATTTAGATATTTACTGTTATATTCAACGTTATAATATTCATTTATTAAGCTTCAATATCTTAGTTTAATACCAAGCCAATCTGCCTTGAATTTTAATGTCATTTGCCAAGCTGACAGGCTTATAGCTAAATTAATTTTGCAGTTTATATCAAAGGAAAATTACCGCAAATTATGAAAGTCTTCTGCAGTTGACAGACTTCATTTCGAAAGCAATACAAATTAATCTGCGATTCTGTGGTAAATCTAATATTCAGCATGTGTGGCAGCTGCTGCTGCTTTGGCTCCTCTCTTGCGGAGTCCCAACTGATTTGTCATCGCAAACTGTCAGCAAGCGGCATCAACTAATTTCAACATTAATCCCCCTAAGTGACTCAACTATTTATTATAAAGGACTTTGCCAAACAAAGAAAACAACATACACACACACACACACACTTGCTGAAACTGTGGCTCAAGCAGCTGACAGCAGGTGCACCACCGCCGTGTGGGTACGTGCCCAAATATAAATCCGTTACCTATGCGACGACCTGTGCTCCGAAAAAAAAATGACATAAAAGTTCTGGCAGAGCTTTGACACTGATCCAATACCTGAATATGAGTGGGCAGTATCAATAGTTTGACAGCAATAAGAAAACATAACCTTAAACAAAATTGTTAGATGAACTTAGATTACAGATAATGTAAGTTGTCATACAGATTATATAGATAACCTGCTTTAGTTATTGTTGTAGTGATGACAATTTATGAGAGCTTAATATTTATTTGAATATATCTATGATGAGCTTGTTAAATATTACCATATCTAGAAGTCCTACTCCTACATAGAACTTAATCTTAAGCGAAACTGTTATATATATGAACAATTTTTAAATAGTTTTACACTTTTTTTTAAGTTTGTTTTTAGTTTTTTTTTATTTTTTAAATTTTTTTTATTAAGTTTTTTTTTATAAATTTTTTTTTATTTTTAGTTAATTTTTTGACTATTATTTTCTTTATTTGCAACTGTCGCTAATGATATCAAGCAAATTTTTCGGTCACAGAATTTATTTTATTATTACGCACTGAACTCAGCTGGGTTCGAACCTCTATCTAATGACTTGTCAACAAGGCCAATATTATTTATAAATATTAATTTAAATGTAGGATTAATTTTTTAAATTTATATTTCCTATTGTATAAAGTTACTATTTGAGATTTATAATCAATAATGGCCTGGACTTGTGAAAGCATTTTTCTTCCACTTAAGAGACCACAATCTTCAACAACTTTAAACAAACATCATTTCATTTGCCCATACAAATACACTACTTTTATAGCCAACTTTGCAGCTTTAAGCACATATTTCTCTTATAACATAGCAGTTTTTCTTCAAAATACCCACGTATATTGTAATATCCTTTAACTATTCAGTCTTAGTGCCGCGGACAGCTTTCATTTTAGCACTAAAACTAGTCAGAGTAGAAATTTGGTCAACTTCAAGAACTTTGAGCAGGAGAACTCGAAAATCTTTTTGTGTAATCAAATCACGTCTGAAACAAATGACAAAATTTGGTTGCATTTAGTGAATATTTAGTGGGAGTATATATGTATGTGTGTGTGTGTGTGTGGGAGGAGTGGTTGCGCGCGTGTGTATGTGTGTGGCAATTGGACACGCGCCAAGCGGTTGAAAATGAGAAATTATTGGCATGATGGGCAAGAAATGAGCGCAATCCAAAGGAAAATCTGCAAAAATGCAAATGTCATTTGATTTGCCTTCCCTTTAGATTCGCTCCACTTATTTGTTCTTTCTTTGCTTTGCTATCTCTTTTTGTCCATCTATTGCTGGCGCGTGCTTAGCTCAATCTCAATTCACAAAATGCGTAAAAATGCAAAGTAAGAGTGCGTTCAGCACACCGGCAATAAGTGATTGTGTATTGCGTGCTGAACGCATCCAGCTTCCCTCTATCTATTCCAGCTGGCTTTATTGTTAGGCAAATATATTTCTGTGAAATAAAACTTTAGCCACAAATAGGGCCAGCTCGTTGAGCATGAAAGAGATGCAGTGCGAGGGACAGAGAGAGAGAGAGACAGATAGAGATATATCTAATGTGTTTACATTGGCAGCAAACCAACAAAGAGCAAGAGAAAACTTGCTAAAAAACAAAGATGAGCGAAAAAAAAATAAAGAAAAGAAAATTTCATCGTGTACTTCAAGTTTTCTTCGTTTTTTTTTTGGTCTTTTTTCTTGTTGTTGTTCACTTCATCGCCATGTCCCGTCTGTTCCGTCTGTCCATAGCCATGTCCTGCCGGCTGTCGCACGTTGTCCTCCGGGCCAGGCCATGCGAATTGGCTCCGCTCCTTGTATTTTGGTTTTCTTCAGTTTTTCTGTCTTTTTTTTTTATACCCTGAACCCATTGAAAGTGGTGTTAACAGGGTATATTGTTTTCTTAAATGTGTATGTGGCAGACAGGGGAATGCGTGGGCGTACTCTATAGAGTATATACATTCTTGGTCTGAATTAATAGCCTTCTTGATTTAGTCCTGTCTGTCTATCTGTCAATCCTTCTGTACAATAAAACATATAAGAGCTATAGACATGAGTAGCTCCTCCAATATCAAGTTTGCTTTTAAGCTATCAATATCTTTTTCCATTTTCATGAAATTAAACTTTAGCTATGTGTATATGTATGTATAGAAGGATATAATATATACATGATCTCGTCCATACGTATATGTATATATATGCTAGACACTTGAGCAGCTCCTTCAATATCAAGCGCTGACTAAGTTTATCTTAAGTTATCGATATCTTTTCCATTTCCATGAAATTGATAAAAATCTCAATTAAACTTTAGCTATATTTATGTCTATATGGATATAATATCCTTCTCCTTCTATAAATACATATTGACTCTTCCAAATATAAGCTAGACATTTGAGTAGCTTCAATATCAAGCACTGACTAAGTTTATCGATATATTTCCCTTTCCGTTAAATCGATCAAAATCTCTATTAAATTAGAAATATATATATATATATTCATATTAATATATACTACATAATTTATAAGAAATAGAGTTAGTAGGGTTCGAACCCTATTTCTGACAAGTTTTGTTCGTTTGTTGAGCTAATTCGCTTTATTTCCTATTACGACAGTTGCAAATCAAGAACAAAAATAAAATAAAGTATGTATTTATAGGGTATCTCCTAGTCGAGCAATTGCCATTAGAACACTCCTGTTTTTTCTGCTGTTTTATGTGCCATTTCCATTAGAATTCAAGTGCCGCAAGACTTGAAAGTGAACTGGCCCTCAAGGCTGCTCGTTAAGTGCGGCCACATCTTGCTCCCACTTCATCTCTCTCTCTCTCTCTCTCTGTCTACCTACCTATATATCCACCTCTCACTCTACAGCTGATATGTGCTTTTATCAGCTGCTCTCACATATTTGCCTGTCCTTGGTTTTGGCCAAATCAAACATAGCCTCGCATCAAAGCAAATGCTCTTTGCCATTTCTACCAATTAGTCCAAATGTTTTGCTTTAATTAATTACGACTAATAACTGCTCTTCAATACGAGTCAACAGCAGTAACAACAGCAAGAACAACAACGACAAGCCACAACAGGACAACAACAAGAAGCTCAACAACAAAGCATGCGACAGCGCAAACATTTGCTTAGCTTCATGTAAATTTTACCCTCAGGCTAAGTGCCAGTGCCTATGTGTGTGTGTGTGTGTGTGTGTGTGTGTGTGTGTGTGTATACGTGTATGTGTGTGTGTGTATGTTTTTATGTATAAACACGCACTTGGCATATTTCTTAAATAATGTTTATCTCCTTTCCAGTGCCAGCTGGCCTTAAACATTAATGCCTCACATTTCAAATGTTTTCCTCCTTCCCCTTAGCATTCTCCTCCTCCTCCTCCTCTCCCCGCTTCGATTGTCAACGACCATTTAAACAAGGCTCTTGTATAATTTATTTGTGAGATTTTCATTAGAAGTGTGCGCACAAATCTGCGCTTGGTCAAAGAATTTAATAACTTTTGCTTGATTTTCTAAATAATAATACGTGCCTAACCTCACTTATGACAGGGAATTTCTTTAGGGGTCTATATATTAGTTAGATTTTATAACGCATTACAGACTTCAGCTATTTTGGCTTTAAATAAATGCGATTTTTTGTATGTATGTTGCTTATTTAGTATGTTTAATTATTTAAACTTATTTATTTCTAACCTAACCTCACTCTTTGTCTATTGGGCCTTTTTGGACGACATATTTTGAAGCAGTTTTCAGGACACTTACAGAAATTGTTCAGACTTCTGCTGCTTAGGCATTCACAATTTTGTTTAGCAGCTTTTAACAAATTTTTTGATTATTTATAGCAACCTAACCTAACTAATTGATAACGTAACCTAACTTTTATTATTATTTGTTAATTTTATAATTTTTTTATAATATTATTTTATAACCTTACTAACTTAACCAATCTTTACCTATTGCATAAAATAAGATATTTGAAATATTATTTTCATTAACAATTTCCATTTGAACACCAAACTTAACCTAACTTTTAAGCCAAAGTTGTCGCTCACCATACTTCACTGTCTTTCTAAGCTTAGTACAGAATTTTCGCCAGCTGTAAAACATTTATAGTTTCCTTCTACGTCTTAGAGGCAACTGCATAAGAGATGATCACGGAATTGCTCCCATTTTTATAGCAAATGACTACACAAAATGCGAGTATTTTATTCCGATTTTCCACATTTTCCGCCATTTTCTTCTGAAGCTCGTTTAAGCCGTTAAAAAGTGTGTAAAACTGTGAGACGAGCACAGTTCTTATGCCCATTTATAAGCACATTACGTATACGCCAAGTGTTGCGCAGCTGACCAAACGATGCCAAATCTACTTTGAATAACTGCTTATTGGAATGCCAAAAATAAGTATATATTCACGTTTATATATATGGAAAGATGATTCAATGATAATCACGCCATAAAAAGCTTACAGACTACATCATGAAAAAATCCTTTTGCACACACAACCAAAGTGTGACAGTGAGAAAGAGAGAGAGAGAGCGAACTATATATATTATTTGTATAGAATATTAATTTATTGCTCGCTGTGGCAATTTTCTCGATTTTATATGCATATATACATATATATCATGGTATCGCAGACAAACAAAAGAACAGAGCAAAATGCCAAAATTGCATTTAAATGTTTATATGGGGTTTGAATTTCAAATTTATGATGCAAAACAAAAGCCAGACGCACAAACAGACAAAAATGATTGACCACATATTGTTTTTATGATACCCTAAGGCGTTTCGAATGGTAAAAGAGGGTATTTTAAAATATAGCTGATATATGTAACAAATAGAGGAAGGTTAACTATATAGATATAAGATTCTCTGTTAGGATGTAGACACTTTTTGATTTTGAAGACTTTTTAAGGAATGCTTAAAAAAAAAAAATTAATAACTAAAGGCTAACGAAATGCTAATGCTAATGCTAATATTAGTAATAAGTCGAAGAAGATTAACTAAAGCTGTAGAGATTTTGTTTACCTCTAAGAATACTTCGATTTTTCAGATAACTTTATATACACTTATATACTAATTTATTAAAGAAGTTGCAATTATTATGATATATTCTTTACATATAAATATTTTCTATATTGTGATACTGTATTCTACAATTTCTTCTATTATAAGTATATTTAAAGACTAATTTCTTATATCAGTTAAAATAATTGTGATATAATCTTTCATAAATAGTATTATTGTATTCTACAATTTATATGACAAGCAGCCGATATTATCAAATCAAAAAACCAAACTCAAGTTAGGTTAACTATAGCTCTCTGTCTTCTTCTTCATTTTCTTAAAACCTTGTCAACCTTGAAAAAAATATAGAGGTGATTCAATTCTTGAACATTATCAGTGTATAGCGACATATAGCTACAAATTTGAAAATGCTGTTAAAATCAAGAATAATATTACAGTGAGCTACAAACCAATATCAGTTCCAACATTCAAATCCCATTCATTGAATTCAAACCCAATATTCTTAAAATAAATTTGACTTTAAAACACTGTATGACAAAATTTTATAATTAATTAATAATGTAAAAGTAGAGAGTAATACTTTAGAGAATTATATTTGATTTCTATCACTTCGAATGAATATATATTTCTGTTCTCGTTAACATTTCAGGTTCGTCTCTGTTAATGAAAGTGTTGGTAAATCTAATTTACTTAGACATGTCTGTTAAGATTGGTGTTGGTGAATCTTAAGCTTATCAAACTGGCCTGTTACAATCAACATGTTACAAAAACCTAATACAATCAGAACATTTTGATATTCAACAGTTCTTAAGAAACAGTTCACAAAAATTTTGAAAGACGTAATGAAAAATATATATTTTAACACATTTTCTAAGAATTTCAACTACAATCACATAGTAAATTACATAAGATTACAGAGCGTTTTCCAGCACTCAACTCCTCTCAGGTGTTTCTGTTTAAGTTTTCCCCTTTTTTCAGTTCTTTTGAACCCAGTAAATCCTTCTTGAGCAATAAATTGCATACAACATTGCCAAAACATCTGCATTAAAATATTAAAATTGCAATTTATAGTGTTAGCTATGTGTTTTGAGAGTTTGTTATTGATTTGTTGGCTGCTCCACAAAGTTGAAAGAGAAGGACCCTCTCGTTTGCTGTAGGCACACACACCTGTGAATACGTGACCTTTCAATTTATGCGAGCATCGAAGCAAATCGAAAACATTTTTTATGCCCGCATCAAATTTATGACCACTCCCAGAGCCTACGGAAACTGCACATATATGTACGGCCACGACTGTGCCCCCTCCACATCTGGCTCTTGTGTGCCACATTTCGATTTTCCCGTTTTGCCTGCAGCATTTTGAAATTTGTCTGACAAATATTTGTCTGCCAGGGCAGGCGATGGCGATAAAGCGTTTTTCGCGAAAAAAAATGCTGTCATGGTCAGCGACTCGAAAGCCCTGTTACTGGAGTGGGGTCCTAAATATAGATGACTATTATGCGAAATTAAACTCTCGCGCTTAAAGCCTACAAAAACAAAAACTTAATTTTCGCCTTTAACTGCATTTTCCTCTTATAATTCTCAATTGCTTTTTGGGTTTGGTCACGCTAAACTAGTTTGCTTCAAATTGACATTTGGTTGGCCCAGTTCAGTGAGGACTAGTCGTTAGTTCGAGTCACAAATCACAGTCACATAGCCAGCTTAACTGCCCAACACACACACACAGAGTCACATATGTACTGTGTGACTGGCAGATGTATGATAAAGCTCTCTCTCTCTCTCTCTCTCCCTCCCTCACTCTGTGTGTGTGTTCGCGTATGCACACTCATTCAAATTTATGCCTAAGCGCTGATTATGACAAATATGCCACGCTTCACTGGCTGCGATTCGCTGGAGGTTTGGGCTACGACCCAAAACTCGACCCGTAAAGCGCTTATTGTGTTTCGCTTGGCCTGTTTTTTGCCTTCTGCTCGGTCATTTTACGCAAATCCCAAAATAAATACGAGTCCTTATTATTAGCATCAGTATATGCGCACACACACACTCGCACACTCACACACATATACACACGCAATCGCAGCCGCGCCCCAAATAAATAAAATAAACCAAAAGCAAAATAAAAGGCAGCAAGTTTCCCTCTCCCCCTATCGCTCCCCTCTCTTTACCCCCACTAATGACATATCAGCTGGAGAGAGCTTCCTCCTTCTCTTCCTCTTCTTCTACTCTGGGCATCCCTCGACATGCGAGGCGATGCGTGTCAACAATTATAATGTGCAAATTGTTTGATGTATGTCACCTGCCACATTTGCTTTATTGCCGCTCATTAGAAATGCTCAGCCATCAGCTTTAAAGAGGGAGACAAATAGAAAAAAAAAATACAAATACAAATATAAATACGAACCCAAATACACACACACACTGACACCCATCCGCACACACACATACACACACGTATCAACAACGGCTGACAACAATGACACCTTCCATTAATAGCTGTTCCGTTGATGTGTGTAATACTGACGTACACTGAGAGAAAAACTAAGCTGAAAAAATGTTGAAAAAATATTTCAATCAATTCTAGTTATGAATATATACAAATTTTTGTATAATTTAATTTATATGAATCAAAATTAAATTTATATGAAAAAAACAATTTTTTTTTTTAATACAGATTTTGCAGACTCTTTATTATATAATAATAAAATATAATATAATATAATTATATAATATTGCTCTGCTTAAAACTCTGTAAAAAAAAAACAAATAATATTAGATCTGAGCAATATCATCAATATGTATGATCAATATATATCTTAAATTATAAAAGACATATCCCGAATATAATATAATTGGATTTTTTAAATTTCTTTTTGGAGCTGTTCACAATGAGAATAGTTTTTGGATAGCTTCGTTGAGCACAAACAAAATCGAACTAATCTTTAAAATTTTAAAATATTCGTATTAAATGTTATTATTATTTAAGAATTTTGAAAAAGTGTTTAAAATTTTAAATTATTCGTATTATTTATTATTATTATTTAATACGCTTTATTACCCCATAAAATAACTATGTTCTTTAATCTATTTTGGTATACAGAATAGTTCAGAGTTTTAACAAATTGCTTTTCTACTGTGATAAAAAAAAACTTTTAATATTCATTTTTGTATGGAGAAAAGCATTATCATGAAATTTTCATAAGCAGCTTTCCTCTTACAACTTTTCTTCATCATTTCTCCTCAGCGAAATTCCCCTTTAGCTGTACAAATTTTAGCTACATTTTGAGCAATGTATGTGAGCATTTGCCTTAAATACGTATTAGTTTACATCTCCGCCTCTGACTCACAGAATTTTTAGCTGCGATTAATGACAGCGCATCACAAAGATTGTGACTTGGTTGGCTTATGCGGGAAAAACAGGGTATACGAAGGCGAAGTCAACTGTTGTGACATTTTGATGAATGGCAACAGAATTTATATCTGCACTAAATTCGTGGTGTGTGCTGTGTGTGTGTGTGTGTGTATGTGTTGCGTGCGTCCGGAAGGAATAACCAAAAAGCAATTTGGACACATGATTTTGCATACAAATTATTCTGACTGGACAATTGTGGCGATATTCCAGTAATTTGTTGACTTATGTCGAGTGGAGTCGGCTGTTAAGCACAAATATTACGTATACGCATTTTCTGAGCATGAAAACAATCAGCGAGCTTAGCCAAATGATGGAACCCCAAAAAAAATAGCTGCCAACAATGGCATCCATAACTAAGCCCAGCTCTAAACCCAACAAAAGCAAACAGAACAAACAAACAAAACAAGCAAACAGACGGGCCGAAGCAAGTAAGAAAGTTTCAGTTGGGCATAACTGACTGCACAATACTCGTTCACGGTATGTTTTCTGATTTGCCAAGTTGAATAACCTGAATTTATAGCTCCATCTGTAGAGCCAGTTAATAGTTTATTCCCCTTTTCAACTTGATTTTTAATAATTTTCCAAGCACAATGGTCTAAAAGTAAGATTTTTTGGCATAAAGTCCAGTTTTCGAAGAAGATATATAAGCTTGATCTTTGGTCTTTTTATCACATGCATATATAGAAATCTCAGAATCTAAACACTTTCTCAGTAATATATTCCAAATATCAAGTATTTAGAGAGACACTCCACAGAAACCAATACACTCTATTTGCTACTTCGTCAAAGCATATAAAAATGGGGGCAAAAAGGGATTATTTTTGATTATTTTGCGTGCCACAAAAACAAATTCGAAGCTTCTTTTTTTGGCCATTGTTAGTGCTCGGCCTGGTTATAGAGCAAAGCCAGATAACATTCAAACCGACTTTCTGCCTAAATACAAAAAAAAAGGGGAAAAAATAAGTATAGCGCTTTTTAATGGAGCTGGTAACAAGTGAAATGAATGAGCCGCAACTGGGCTGCTCTTCATTTCAATGAACCGCCTTTCAAACGTAATTTCATCCCGACCCACGCATTTTATCTGTCTGTCTTTGATGCCCCTTAAAAATAATTTCTTATCAAAGGGTTGTTGCCATCTTAAGTGTTTTTTTTCTTTTTTGAAGGTTACGCAAAGTGTTGCCATTAACTTAATTAATTGTACTTAAAATAAACGTATCAGATATTGAAGGCAGTGCTAAAAGAGTGTTGTGTAACAGCTGCAAGGTGGCTACATATAAAAGAGTGTTTCCAAATGGTATTTAGTAAAGAACAGTGCTGGGCAATGGTATAATGAATAAATACAAATTATGGAACAACGTTGAGCTACTGTATTTAATGAATGTGTACGAGTATAAGTTATGAAGCAGTGTTGTGTAACAGTTGCAGGGTATGCTACTTAGAAAACAGTGTTTGTAGTTGGTTTTTTATAAAGAAATACAACTTATGGAACAGTGTTGAGTAACTGTATACAATGAAGGTATGCGAGTATAAGTATAAGTATGCTATATAGAAAACAGTGTTTGGTGATGGCTTTTAATAATGAACAGTGTTGTATAATGAAGTAATAAAAATTATGGAGCAGTGTTGAGTAACTGTATATAGTAAAGGTATATGAGTATAACTTATGAAACAGTGTTGTGTAGCAGCTCCAAAGTATGCTACATAGAAAGGGGTATTTGGTGCACGTATTTAATAAAGAGCAGTGTTGTATAATGGGATTGAATAAAGAAATCGAAATTTTGGAATAATAAATAGTATTGAGTAACTGTATATAATGAAAAGTCAGAAAACAGTGTGGATAATGGTATATAAAAGAGTTATTGAGAAATGGTATAACTTTTACAGATGCATGACAAGAAATTACTAGAAATCGACCTAAAGTTAACTGTTAGCTACTGTTTTTCACTGAAATGAGCTACTATAGTACCCACTCACTTTCCCCTAATACACGGTATGCTCTAGTCGTGTTTCTTTTACCATTTAGATACACACCAGCTGAAAACCAGCCAAGTAATATGAATAACAAAAAGTCCTTATGCGTGTCGACTCAGGCGGTAACAAATAACCATAACAACAACAACAATAAGAAGAAGAAGAAGAGCAACAAAATGCTCAGCATGTGCATTAAACAAATCTAAGACAACATTTCATTGGGCATTCATGAAACTTGTTTATTTTGGCTCAATATGCTAACCCACTTCTCTCTCTCTCTCTCTTTCTATCTCTTCCACTCTCTCTCTCTCTTTCTATAGACTTACAATCCTTGTGGCTAACGAGCTGGTTTGGCTCCTCCAACAACAACAGCAATAGCAACAGGAGCAACAAGAAAAAGAAGCAGCAGCAGCACCAACAACATCTCGGAGACGGCTTCGGCTACGTCGATGCTGGCGTTTACACGCTACAGCAGCCGCATAAATTTCCGCTTCAATTGGACGTGTACGGCGGTAATTGCAGCTTTGATTACCAGCAACACGAGCTGCCATCCGGACATTACCAACAACAACAACAACAACAAGAGCAATCAACACTTTTCATACAACAGCAAAAGCAGTTGCAAAATCGCTACAAAAGGCAGCGGGAGCAGTGGAAATTTTTAGGGATATCCTCGAATATCAACGAGACCAGATTTATTGAAAGTTCGACGGGTAATGCAACAACATAAAGAGAACAACAACAACAAGAACAAATCACAGCTGTAGCTGCCTTCACGCCTTGCCATCAATCAGAATCCAAATTAATTTTCTTTTATTTTCATTTTCATTTTCAATTTTCATTTACATATTACTTTTCTTTCGTGAAACAGCAGGCGTTGATATTCCTCATCAGAAACAATTTTTGACTTTTAAGGCTAACGGAAATTTGCATATTTTTATTATTTGCACGCATATTAAATGATTTTGGGCCCCAAAAAGTAGGCAACAATATTTTAAATTATAAAATTAGCAGATGAATTTTTAACTTAAAAAAAAGTAAGCTGAAAAGTAAGTTGCGAGAAGCTTAGGGAAAAATTTAAAGGGAATAAACTTTTTGTTGAGCTGGCAAAGCAGCTTGGAAAAAAAGAGAGGAAAAAAACAGAAAAATGATAGTTGGGCAGTTTAAAGAATTGTTGGAAAGATGCGAAATTCTATTAAAATAAATTGTATTTTGAAGAGAAGAAATTTTTAAATTATTTAAAATAATACTTTATTTTTTCTGTAACAAAAGAAGCAGAAATAGAAGTTTGAATGCAAATTTCTTAAAGATTTTTGATGTACAACTTTAAAATCGATTCTCTCAAAATTCTTTTGAGATCCTTTTAAACTTATATTGTATTCAAAAAATTAAAAGTCAAAAATATTATTCTATTATTCTATTAAAGTCTAAGTAAAGGAGGACAATTTTATGAAATTTAAAAAGCACTTTTTAAAGATTTGTATAGAAGTTTTTAAGAACTCTTCCGATTTAAAAAAAAAATAGTTAGCAATATCTATAGATCAAAAAAATATTTAAAATTGTAAAAAATAAATTCTTATCTTTATGAATAATCATGATAATCTTATCTTTATGAATAATAAAAAAAGTTTCGTCTGCAATTAAATGTTAAAAATAAAAGACCATTGTTGACTTGTATTACTTATCTTAAGCAAATATTTTCTCATGACTATAAGTAAACCTAAATAGATTTTTGTCAAAACGGCCAAACTTTAGTGAATACCTAAATAGTTTCGACGGGCTTTCAAATTATCAGTGAATTTTTTAAGAATTTCTTTAGTTTATAAAAACTAACTATTTAATATTTAATATTATTATTGTACAATTTATATTTTTTTTATGCAGCTCCAAAAATGGACGATATGGTTTATCAGTGCAGCAATCAAAATTCCATTTACGTACTCAATGCCGGCTACAATCCAGCATATGCCGTAAGTTTTTTAACAAACATATTCTAAGGTCGAATTGGTCAAGTCACGATATGCTTGCAGGACTTTGGGGCACATGCGATGGCAACAGCAGCAACAGGGCGTGAAATGAATGGCAACGGCAGCAACAGCAGCAGCAGCAGGACAACAGGCAACAGGACAAGCAATTCAATTGGGGCAAGTTGTTCGAGTGCCGCCTGCAGTTTGCAGCATAAATTCAAAACTTTTGGCTCAGCCAACGGCAACTCGTCAGCAGCAACACTAACTGCAACAACAGCAACAGTTGCTGCCACAGCAACAACAAATCCGGTCGCTACATCAATGTCAACCGCAATGTGTTCACCGGCAACGGCAGCGCTTCAGAAATTGTTCAATTGCAACGTGGCTTCCATTGGCGATGTCTGCCAAAATGTCAGCCACAGAAATCAGCAGCAGTGCCACAACAACACCAACAGCAGCTCCAACAGCAGCAGCAACAACAATTGCCCAGTTGGGAGCCATAACAATGGCTGCCTGTCAGCGACAGGCTTGCATAGATGCCGCTGCGATACGCACGAGGGGGCAGCAGCTGCAAATATGGCATCTGCAACAGCAACAACAACAGTTGCCGCTGCAGCAGCAGCTGTTGGTGCCGTGGCCAACAGAAAGAAATGCACCAATGTCAAATCAACGCTTATTGCCAAGAAGACAAAGTTTCTGAAATTTCTCGAAGAAGAGAAATGGCGCAGCAACCAGCAGCAGCAGCAGCTGACACCGGATGAGGCGGAAGCCTGTGGCGCCACACAGTCCAGCAGGTAGGTACTTGCCACAGAACCTTTGCCCCCATCCCTGCCTGCGCCCTTTACTACTCTGTGGCAAAAACTTATGAATTCTCATAAATGTTATAAGGCATATTGCGGTGCTAAAATTGTGGGCAACTTTTTATGGGGCACAAGTTTATTGGACTAACGGAATTTTGCGAGTTGCTCCCCTCTCTCTCTCTCTCTCTGTCTATCTTCCTCTCTCGCGTTGCAGGCAGCAAAGTATGCGCGAGTATGACAACAACTTTGTCATTAAGTTTGCCACGCAGATATGAAACTTGGCGCAAGTGATGGCTACATAAAAGTGGCTGAAGGAACAACGAAAGCAATCGAAAGTAAATGATTTATCGAAATGAAAGATTATCGATAACAGTAATCAAGTGAAAATCACTTACCGTAAAGAAAGATATTGTATATAGTATCTAGTAATAATATAGAAAATATCATTGACAAATCTCAGAGTACTTAAAAGAAAATTATAGATATAATACATTAACCAATTTATCGAATATCGATAATTGTTCAGTGAAAATTCGTCTAAAAACGTATAATTCTTATAAAAAATATTGGCATCCTGTAAAAAATGTTTCCTATAGAAATCTTTTGAAAATCAAAAGAGCTTGTCTCAAAAGAGTCAAGATTTAAATACTTGTATGTATTTTAATGCTAGTTTTTCAGCCTTTTGCCTATCAAACAACTTCTTTTTAGTAAAAACTATATTTTTTAGTGTTGAACAACACTTTAAAACAGTTAGTGCTAAACATTAAACGAGTTTAAAGCTTTCGTGTGTGCTCAAAGCAAATTTGTCTGTTTTAATACTGTTGCATAGTGTTGAACAACACTTTAATGCTGATTTTAGTGCTGAGCAAAACATAAATTTATGGTTAACATTAAAGTAGCTCCAAACTAATTTGACTGTTTTAATACTTTTATACAGTGTTGAACAAAACTTCAATGGTGATTTTAGGGTTGAACAACACCTTAAAATAATTAGTGCTTAACACTAAACTACTTTAAAACTCTTTATGTGTGTGTAAAAAAAAACTTTTCTTTTTAATACATTTGTATAGTGTTGAACAAACTTTATTGTTGATTTTAGTGTTGAACAACACCCCAAATGAATTTATTTTAACATTAAACCAGCTGAAAGCATATGTACCCAAGATATACTTGTCTATTATAATACTCTCTTAAAATTTTGACAACACTTTAATGCTGACTTTAGTGCTAAACAACACTTATTTACTATTTTGTAGTATTGATTAAAGCTTAAAGCTTTCATGTGTGCTCAAATTGGTCTTTATGTTAATCCAATTTTTTAGAGTGTTGAACAACACTAACAGCTACAGCTGTTTGATATAAACCACACGTACTATGCTTTCATCTAATATTTATTGCTAATAAACTCCATTTTAATGGCAATCTCATCAAATTCCCCATAAATATTAAGTTTAAGCCACCGATTTAATATTTATTCGAATGTTTGTAGACGTAGGAGACATTGGGAGTAGGAGGAGCTTGGTCATCAACACGTTTTGTGCCTTGGGGAACGCATCGTTTATGACAGTCTGTGCCGCTGAAATGAGCTCAACTTGTGCGTTAACTTGTTTTCCACTGTCCGCAGTGCCCCCGATGGCTGTTAAACGCATTCAATTAGCTGCCCACGATGTGGCAGCTGCCTCCAGTTCCTATCCCTGCCCTACCTACACCTACCACGCCCCTTGTTTAGCTGCGCCTCACTTTTGTTGCATTGTTCATGAAGTCATAAGTTTTGATCACCAGATGGAGCGAGGGGCCGAGGGCGTGGCACTTTGCAGTGAATAGTCCACGCTTTAGTTCAGCCATTTGTGAAATTGAAAAATTAACGCGCTAACAGAAAGTTGTTGAAGCGGTTAAAAGGCCGATACCCTAACTTAAACAAGGGTGCTACAAAATGGGTTGGCTTGGCCTCATAAACTTGATTAAAATGCATGCCACACATGTGGCAGCCAGCAAAACTTGCAGCAACACCACCCCGAGCAGCAGCAGCAGCAGCAGCAACAATATTGAAGTGCAATAATCATATTTCAATAGCTAACGAGCTGCTGGGGATTGCTGGGCGTGGCAGCCATGAAAAGTTGCCGACACATAAAAAAAACTTTAAAAAAAGACACGTAAGAATGTTGCAAACGGGCGTAACCGACTGCGCAATACTTGTTTATGATATGAAAAAACAGCTATATTGTAGTAGGTAGAATTCTCTTTATTTCGTTCTGCTCACCTCGGCTGTTGCTCTTTGAATGAATACTTTGCTGTTCTTCTTCTTGTTCTCTAGTGATTATACATATTGCATTTCAGGTTAGGCATTAGAGATGGGCGTCGGGATCGGGTTTTTGGGGACCCGAAATTGTCTCGAAACGATTTTCGGTATATGGCGGGTTGGGAAAGATTTTAAAAAAGCCCGGGACGATCGGATACGTGCTTGGTCATGAGATCATGGTAAAAAATTCTAGAGATATGCTCTGAGATGGCGGCATTTCAGAAATACCCGTTCGGGACCCGCGGTACCTGAAAATTTCGATCCCGATATCTCTAGAATCTCTTACTATGCCACCTTGATGTAGGGATCAAGCACTTGTACGATCGACCTGGAATTTTTTTGAATATTTTCCAACAAGCCCGAAAATTGTTTCGGGACGATTTCCCAAAAATCCCAATTCCGACACCCATCTCTATTTGGGATAGTACATTTGTACTTATCGGTTTGGCCTACTACAATGTTGACTATAGAAGTGATTTCAATGTATCAATTCCCTAAGAGCGGAACATATAATTTATAGATCTATAGGATACCAGTGCAAAACTCAAAGACCCTAGCTCTCAAACTTTGGGGGATATAGTTGTCCCATTTGCTACGCTCATAGTAGACTCATCTGAATAATATTAACGCTTCATTGGAGAAGTGTTTAAACATATATATACATATTTTTAAATTTCAATTCTCCGCCTTCAATATAGGCAGATTGATGAACAGAAACACTAATATACTCTTTTTACATTTCGTAAACGAGTATAAAAACAAAAAAAAATTATAAAGAATAGGTAAAAGTTGCATTTTTCTAGCAGCCCAGCCTCCTGGCACCTCCTTTTCCACTTCCCTTTTCTCTCACACACAAAAGGCCCAAAAATAAATTTTCCCTAAAGAAATGCCAGCGAGTCCTTGCGTAATAACGATGTCAAAGTGCAAAGCGTTGAATATTTCATTAATTGCAACTGAGCAGAGGAACAGTGAGAAAGAGAGTGAGAGAGAGAGGTGGGGTAGTGGGGGCTGCTAGCAAAGTTCCTTTGATTTATTAGCAACTTTAATTAGAACTGAGCCTCTCTGCAGGGAAATGCAGTCGCTGCCACTTTTTCACAGTTGATTACAAGAGAATTTCGCAGCGCACATTCATCAAGGCAGAAGCTGGGTAGCGAAAGGGAGAGAGGGCAGTGTCCTGGCGACAACTCCATCAAGCTGCCTTCAAGTATGCCCCAAAATAACTTTCTTCATATTTCTTCTTTTTTTTTTGTTCAAAGTAAATATTTCGCAAAGTTTTGTCGCTCCCTTTTACAACTATTTTGCATTTTTACGCAGCACCTCGACAAGCTGCCTAGCCCCCGCTTCCTCCCTATCTCTCTCTTTCTGTCCCTGATAAGAGGCTCTCTGCACAAGGACGGGCAACTCCGTTTTTTAATGTCCTGCAATGCAGTTGGTTTTTAACTAAATGGACCAAGTAAAACAGGTTGACAGGCCTTAAACTGCATATTATGACAGTTTTTAGCAGTGTGACAGCACTGGAGATACCAGACACTGAGAACATTTAATGTTAAACAGATATGTGCTTAAGGGCATAAATATAATATTAAAGTAGTAGCTCGCTGAGAAGGGTTCTCAAGGGTTTTCTCTCTTTTTTTTATATACAAAATTAAACTTGATTTATTTTATAATATTTGAATACTTTCTAATACATATTTCATAAGATTTCTGAGCTGAAATATCAATCAAATAACAACCAAAAAAATGATTTTTAATAATATTTTAAGCTGATAAATATGATATTAAAGTTGTATCTCGTAAAGAGTATTCGACTTTTCTGTCTTTTTTCATTTATCAAATTAAATTGAATTAATTTAATAATGTTTAAGCATTTTCTAATACAAATTTCTCAAGATTTCTGAACAGATTACTATAACAATATATTTTAGAATAGATAACAAACAAAAAAAGAATTTTAGATTTTAAAATAATATTGAATTTAATATAATATTTTTGATATGACAACCTTTGAAAAAAACTATAAATAATAATTTTGATTTGGCACAGCAAAATATTTGGGTGTATCCAGACTGAATATGTTATTTCCATAAGAACTATTTAATTTTTAAAAATTTATTCTATTAGAACAGTTTAATTTAAATCCAGCTTTAAAAATCTTTCTCGTACAAATTAAAGCAGTATTTATAAAGCAAATTATGCTTAGGCTTAAATAAATGCGCGCTGAAAAGTATGCTACGCTTTATTTCAATTTGCATAGCTCTCTTCCACTCGTCCTTTCTGTCGTCCACGACTATTACGCCCCATCGAGGATACGCTTCCTGTGCTGTTGAGTTCCTGTTCATTTGTGCATTGGGCGTTTAGTTTAGTCAACCAAAAGCTAAATACAGGACGAAAAATAAACTTTTCATTTTCATTTCAGGGCGAACAGCAATGAGGCGGAGCCTTACACAGTAGCCATGACGGCGTCCAGTTCAGCGGCCGCATCATCATTTGCCGCTCACTCAGCCAGCAAGCATAACAACAGCAACATGAAAAATCACAACAACAACAACAGTCAAACAGGAGCAGAGCAAAATAAATTGAGCAATTGGAGCATGCATAATGACAGCAACAACAAGCTAGCCGAAGGCGAACGGAAGCTGGAGACTCATAAACAACTAGCCAACAAGTCCTCCAGCTATGAACTGTACCAGGAGGCGGCGGACATACTTGGACTTAGCTGCAGCCTCTGTGATAATTGCCGATGCTTAGACTGCCAGGTGCGTATTTGAAGAAGTTAAGTTGAGTTAGAAACCCGTCTCCAACTCGATCTACATTCACAGAGCGGATACTTTGATTGCGCCGATGATGATGACGAAAGCTACTCGGAGCATTCGTTCATGGATGAATACGATGAGTACGATTATGGCTATAA
This sequence comes from Drosophila gaucha, assembly GCA_035045545.1. Classification (NCBI taxonomy): domain Eukaryota; kingdom Metazoa; phylum Arthropoda; class Insecta; order Diptera; family Drosophilidae; genus Drosophila; species Drosophila gaucha. The sequence continues at coordinate 1,987,821 of JAWNOY010000344.1, forward strand.
CTACGAAGAGCAAATGCTGTTACTCACTAATGCCCAACATCAGACTGGACAGAGGGAGATGCAGGAGCAGGAGCAGGAGCAGCAGCTAGAACTTTGCTATGCAGTTGATTGCCAAGAGAATTGCAACAAAGTTGAGGAGGAATCGAAATCCACTTCCGAGCATCGTTTGGCCATTGATTTTGATTTAATTAATGCAACTAGCAGCCAAGTGCTGGAAAATTGTTCAACATTCAACGACTTAAGCTTATTGGATGCCGAGCAGCAAGTGGAGCCGTTTACGTAAATTTGAGGTGGGTGTAACAAGGACTCTCTGTGTCTGTGTGTGTGTGTCTGTGTGGTAGTACCTTTTGCATGCCAAAAATACTATAAGCTATAATCCACTAACAAACATTGTCTACAAAAGGGCACTAAGCACACAAAGTCATGTTTCTGGTTTCACTTTTGTTTCCACTTTCCACTTTAAAATGCATAGCTGCTTTTTTTTGGCTATATACTTAACACCATACCACGCTGCATAGCAAAAACTGTTTCAGCTACATGCCTGACCTGGTGCAAATTTTCCACAATTTTGCCAAATTTTCATTGCAAAGAGCAGTTCAAAGCTTTCAACATAGTTTCCATCATTTTAGTCATATTGTTATTTTATAGCATACTTTTTGGGGTGCATGGAACAGCATACTAGTTTGCATTTGCGATTCGAAGCCATGAGCACTGAACTAATTTGAAATAATTTTCATGGCACTCTATTCCGAAATTTGTTTGCGTGGCTTATCAAAATATAAATTATATTACTAGTTTCATTTCAAATTTAGTTTTCGTATACTAATTAGCAAACTTTTTCTTATGGCATATGTAACTGCAGCTTGCATATTATATTTCAGCATGGCTTAAAATTTGTTAGTTGAAATACAAAAGTTTTGGAATGGATGGAGCTATGAGGCAAAAATAACTTGTCTTACAACTCTTACATATAGCCAACTATATTTGATAGATTTAAACTTTTGCTAGAGAACAAACATAACATTTTAGATATGCAAATATTTTCAAATTATAATGGGAGATATATTTTGATAAATTAAGCTGGCATTTTGCTATTTTCTTTTATTTGTGTGGAAAACTTAGTTTGAGAGTCGGGTTTTAAGGCAGGGAACTGGTTTCAACTATAAATCAACGCACTCAAATGTTTTTAGTTTTATACTTTTTTTCTTATTTTCAAAACAGAGCCTATCATAAATTCTACTTTAATAGAATAGAAACAGCAAATCCAAAAAAGAAAACCTTTTAAAGCAGCAAAGAGAAAAGAAATTAGATTCATTTGAAATCTACTTCAATAATATTCATTTACTTAAATAATTAAAATTAATACTTTTTAAAAAGTTCAATCAGTTTTTGGTCAAACTTTATAATTATACTTACTATATTTTTATTTTTGATATTTTATAATCATTTGCATATCTTTAATATGAGTTCAAAGAAAATATTTAATCAAAATTTGCATTATTTTTTGGTCAAAACTTTATTTTCTTTACCATATATTTTTTTGATTTTATTTTGAATATATAAATGAATATTAAAATTTTAATGCATTTCTATTTCTTGTTTAAAGCACATAAATTTTCATTTTGCAGTCTCACTTACGAAACAAATAGTTAATTGAAACAATTCAATTAGTTCTTTTATGAACTAATTCCTTTTTACGAGTTTAGTCCATTAAGCAGCATAACTAACTGCACAGCAAACTTTAGCTGAGTTTCAAACCCTCAACTTACAGAAGAAAAAATGCACCCTAATGATAATTTGCTGACTAGTTTTTGCAGCTAGGGCCAAAAATTCATATACCCCTTAATAAACGCTTTATAGAGTATGAGAGGCGAATACCAACAGCAACAGCAACAACAACAACAACAGCAACAATGAGGTTTTTATGCAAAAGTAGCAAATTGCATTTTACACAAAACTAAATGCCTGCTGAGTTGGCAAAGCTCCACTTCTCAACGGACATGCTAGAGAAGAGTGGGCAAGGAATGGGGTTTATGGGGGCGTGACAGTGGCAGTGGTGAGCAACGGGAACCGCAACACTGGCAATGCCAAAACCACTTGGCCAACTCGACCAGTTTATTGCTTTTAACCCAGTTGTGTTTTCTGTTATTGTTGTTGTTGCGGATTTTTAGCCGATTGTTGTATACGAGACGCAACATTTTTCGGCTACACCCACAGCCCTAACGCCCCTCCCTCTCTCTACGCCCTTATGGAAGGTCAGCAAATTTGATTTTACACAGTTCCATGGACAAGTGCCATTTCCATATTTGTGCGGAGCGCCACAAAGCAATATGCAAAAACAATTTTGAAGCCCAAGTGCTGTGCTTTTTGACAAAATAAAAAAAAAGAAAAAAGAGAAAAATATGGAAAAGCCATTTTCAAATTTTCAATTTAATTGAGAGCAGCAAAATCAGTGAAATTGCATAGTACTGCGTGCACTAGCAAACGAATATTTTCGCTTAAAAATTCACAGCAAAAAATAATCAAATGAAATTTCAATCAGGCGCAACAGAAAAGCTTTAGATGAATCCTTTTGGATTCCAATATAAAAAGCCAGTTAAATTGATTGAAATTGCAAGCAGCTTGGAGCTTTTTTAGGATGCTTAGATGGAATGCAATTTAATCAGTGATCAGTGATAATTTGTTTAATTTTATCTTTTAGTTTTAAACCACAGAATCAGTTTTAGCTAAATATTTTAATACTAGTAATTTAAAAAAGATTTTATTATTATACTATAGCTAAAAGAAAAATTTTCAAAAATTAGTTAGCATTGACATTTTCATGAAAAATTGGAAAAACATAGTTTTCCGAACCTGAATAAAATTTAAATACATAAATAGTCTTTATGACAATCCTTGAAGTGAATGACGTCCCCCGCTGAAGTCGGGGTATGCGTTGGCACACAAGTCATCAGAAACAGGGTTCGAACCCTACTGAGTTCTTAATGAATACGATCAATTCGCTTGATGTCACTTAAAAAGAAAAATTTAACAACTTTTTGAAATAAAGTAAAGGTGACGCAAACTGAGTGTAAAGTAAAGACCATTAAGAAAATGGTATCAAGCTTGAAAATCGGTTGGGATTTGACTAAGTTATGTCAGTTTAAAAGTTTTATAAATAAAATCTTTTGCGATCTTAGCTAAGGTAACATTGTTAATCCAGTCTTACCTCGAAGTTCTTTCAAATAATCATTATTGATTTCTATAAATAAAACAGCATCACTCAGAAAACTCATCTACCCAGGAGTATAATAAATTATAAATTTAAAAATACGGCAAACAAAACATCATCATGCACTTTAAACCATATTTATTTATGCCAAAATAAATAAAAATAAGTAAGAGAAATGCATTTTATATTTATCTACTGCACTTTGCTTTTGTACAATGAGCTAAAAGCTTCAAGTAGGAAAAAAGAGAAAAAATCGTTGCTATGAAAAATTCATAGCTATTCTCACAATGGCAGACGGCAAAAAGCAAATGGCTAAAAGCAAATGGCGAATGCCTTAAACTTAAATCGAATTACATTTAGCAAATGAAATTTCAAGCGTTCAAGAGCGGCAAAGTCCTCGGCAGTGAAAAATGGCCTCAACAAGAGGCGCAATAAATAGAACGTTGTGAACGTTAAGCCCATTTAAGCCAAAGAAAAGGGCGCTTCACACTGTGCATAAGACTGCGTATGTGTGTGTGTGTGTGTGTCTCAGTCGGTTGGATCGTGTGTGTAGCTCCCATCCCATTCACCCAACGAAAAGCCCTTACGAAGTGCATTTGCTGTTGTTTAAGCCAACAAGCGCAGCTGGCATCCCTATTGCCCATTTTGGACTTGGCCAGCTGCCAGACTTTGGCCAAAGACAATGCATTTTAGCTTTTGAAAAAAATGCACTTGCATATAAAACACATAAGAGAAGAATGCAATAACAAATTTTGTGTTGTCTTTTAATTTATACGTGCTTAAAGTAAATCTTCCGAAAAAAAGAGCACAATTTCCCTCTCCTCTCTATCTCTTGGGCATTTATGAGCAGTCCTAAGGTCAGACAAACATACATGCAAATGTATGTATGTATGAATAATGCATTTGCTTATAATAAATGTCCCGAAAAAAATGTCCAGATTTCAGTCTACTCTCTCTCTTGTGCATTTATGAGCAGACTAAAGATCGAGCGTGTGTTTATGTGTATATAATACTTATATTAATTAATTTTGCTAGAGAATAAAGCTGTCTCATATTAAAGACATAAATAAATTTCCCCCAAAAAAATACCCAATTTCCCATTCTGCTGCAGTAGACTCAGTGCTACGCTTACGCATGTATGTATGTATGTATGTTCGTATACTTACAATAATTTTCAAATTAGAATTTACTTTGTATATACAACTAACTTACTTGTTGTGCGCCTATCACACAGCCTAAGGCTTGATGAGTAATGATGCCGGCATTGCTTTTAAAGTCCAATTGAGCACTTAACACACACTTTAATAGAAAGTACAATGCAAACAACAACAGGCAATGCTATAAAATTACACTTCAGCAAATGAAATTTTACGTAACAAGCCGCGGCGAGGGTGGCGATTTTCAATTACACAGTTGCACTGTGGTCACAATTGCACATTTGACGCAGTCAAAAAACAAAAATTAAATGGTTGCACTTTTTCATTTGTGATATAAGACAATGCGCAATATTTCCGATATTCACACATTTTGCGCGCGACGCTTCGACTAAAAGCAACAGCTGCAAGAGCACAAGTAAAGAAGAATGCAAAAACAACGGGATAAACGTGCGGCATTGCGATCATGTGTGCGAGCGAGATGGCAAGCAGTGCTTGGAGAAGCAACAAAAACAAAGGCAGGAACTGAAGTCAAGTAACGATAACCGACTACTAATATTGAGATCGTGCGTGCGAGCGAGATGGCAAGCAAAGCTTAGAGACGCAACAAAAACAAAAGCAGGAACGGAAGTAAAGTAACGATACCCGACTAGCAATATTGAGATCGTGCATGCGAGCGAGATGGCAAGCAATGCTTACAGACGCAACAAAAACAAAAACAAGAACTGAAGCCAAGTAACTAGCCTGCTAGCAATACTCAACATGCTGCCGCGCGATCGTGCTTGCGAGCGAGATGGCAAGCAAAGCTTAAAGAATCAAAAGCCGGTACTGAGTGCAAGTAGCGACATCCGATAGACGATTAGCGATACTCAGTGCAAAATTAAACATCGATTGCACACTGTGCCCCTTGGCGGCAAATCCAAATGCAACCAATGGCCACGGCCACGCAGTGTCTGCTGCCATAGTCGCTTAATGATGCTTGATTTAATTAATGCCACATTGGCCACGTGCACACGCCAACTGGGATGGAGTGGGGGGTTAGCTTTGCAGGAGTCTGCGGCAATTGGAAATTGTAAACGCAGCGAGAGGAGCCACAGGCAAGAGCCACAGCCACAGCCATTTGCTGATGATGATAATTTATGGGCCCGAAGGGTTTTGCGGATTTCGCATTGAAACCTTATTTCCTCTTTGGGCTTGTTCAAATATTTGCTCCGGCATTTCTAGACAGAGAAAGAGCGAGTCAGCGAAGGGAGGGGGGCTGGGAGTGGTGGCATTAAGCATCAGGCACAACAAATTGTTTACAATATTTATTGTTTGCGACTGCGACTGTTGACAATGATGAAACGGCAACTTAATGCCCCACTCGTCTTATTGGCGCAAAATCAGCGCCAAGGCAACTTGACTTGACCAACACACACACACACACACACATACACACAATTCCGATTGGAAGTCTCCAAAGCTCGAATGCCCAATGCCCAATCCGCCAGGCACAGTAGCAGCAGCAGTGGCGTCAATGCTCATTTCCTTCGACATATTTTCATTTCCTTTTACATTTTTGTATTTTTTTGCTGTTTGCTCAAGGATTTACAGGCCCGAACTCCTGCTCCGCTGCCAAATTGTAATTCATTAAAGTTTATTGTACAACATTTTTGTTGACCTGTTTTTTGTTTTTTGTTTTTGGGGCCTTGGCTATAACTCGACCGCTTGCCCATTATTTTTTTTTTGTACAATCTGCTCACAGTGCAAACTTTTTGCCAATATCCTAAAAGTATAATTAAAAATGTTGACTGATAAACAGAACAAACAAGACGTGTTACAGGGCGACTACGGTATACTCTGTATTATTTGCTGAATTGCTGAATATTATAGAAATTTACGTGATTAGCTGAATATCATTTGCTGAATTTAGAAATTTCTTAAATATATAAAAATTTGCTGAATGTAATAGAAATATGGTGGATAGCTGAATATTATAGTACTTTGCTCAATTGTTATAATAATATAGAAATATGCTAAATATTATAGAAATTTGTTGAATATAGAAAAAGAAAAAAGAAATTTGCAGATTATTATAGAAATTTGCTGAATATATGTATGTAGAACAAGTTGTCATGATATTATACAAATTGAATTGCTGAATATTATAATAATTTGCTGAATCTAGGAATATATTCTGAATATAATAGAAATATGCTGAATATTATAATAATTTGCTCAATATCTGAAAATTTTCAAAATATAATAGAAATATGCTAAATATCATAGTAAGTTTTCTGAATATATAGACATTTGCTAATTCACTGATTAAATTACTTCTATAGAAAATTTCTAAATATTTGATTGAAAATTAAGGTAAAAACAATTTCAGTCAACGCCTGCGGGTTGTTTAGGCCATTGACGTCAAATTTTCGGAATGTTTTCATTTATAACAACATTCTTCAAAAGAGATATAACTCTATTAAGCTCCGGTTAAAGCCGACTAAGGTAGCGCCCTTTTTTTATTGGATGTCCAAAACAAACAAAAGTAAATTTTGTTGTTTCATATTTTTGTTGAGCTAATTATAAATTGTAATAAGCAGATGCTGTATGTATATATGTATATATATATATATATATAAATTTATAAATATATATATGTAAATGTATGTGTGTGTGCGTGTCTTTGGTTTGTGTGAAAATTACTTGCATATCTCACGCGCCAACAAATTTTACCAAATACATTAATGAAATTATTCAAAAAACTTTGTTCGAGCTGTTGTTGCTGTAGTAATTGTTGTTGTTGCTGTTGTTGCTGCTGCTGTTGTTGTTATCAAAAATAAGCAAACAAAAGCGGCAACAATTCGCACACTTTGGCGCCAGCGGCTACGCAATTAATTTTACTTAACTTTATTCATGGACAAAATGAGGCACGTACCCGATAATGAAAGCCGCAACTGCCACGCCCACAGCCCCCAAAAACTCATACCCAGCTACACCCACGCAAACAGCAGACAGCAGCCGCCGCCACGCCCACACTAATTGTGCCAACAACTTGATTCCAGCTGAACGACTTACAACGAGCAAATGGACACAAAGTCAGAGAGAGAAAGAGAGGGGGGAGGGGGAGCGAGGGGGGTCGCCAGACTATTCATAAAATTTGCACCACATAAAAAGGTTTTTATGACGTGTGGAGGGAGACGCCCGAAAAAGTATGCTATGCCATCTAATTGTAAAGGCATCAGCCACAAATTTGTGCGTGTGTGTGTGAGAGGGAGAGAGGCAGAGATGAAGAGAGAAATGCCCATACATATATATTAGCATGTGTGTGTGAGGGGGAGAGGTATGCCCATCCATATATTAGTTTGTGTGTGCTCTTCTACTGTTGCAATTTCATAAATTTGAATTTCAAATTTAAGACATAGCTAGACACACACACACACACACAAACGCACACAACAAAGTTTTGGCTGCGGAAAGTTACAAAGTTTCAATCCTCATGCAAATTGATTTGTGTCTTGTGCTTCTGCCACAATTTGCTGTGTGTGTGTGTGCATGTGTACATTTGATTAAGGTCTTATATGTTTGACATTTTAGTTAACATTGTTAGCTTAAGAAAAACAACAACAACACGCAACTATTAACAAGAGAACAACATTCGCAATTAAATTAATTAAAATGTCACACAGAATGCACAAACAATGCGAGCCCCATATTAAATCAAGCAGATGTCTAAATTTTCATAGCATACTTTTAGGTATAGCATGAAAATGTACTCTAGGCAATTTTGCATATGCTCGTAAATCAGTGCCAAATCATAAATAAAGGAAATTATTTTAAAGGAAATTATTTGGTAGCAGCTCTTATGCCCTTTATCACTACGTCCGTCTCACTCACACTCGTCTGCACCGAAGCGTGAACAGCAATTCGTTAGAGTTATCTATGAAATTTTTATGAAGTCTGATTAAAAAAATAAAAAAAATTTGTAATAAATTATTTATACAATGTGCATGACTTTTGTGCTACACTGTTCGCAATTATTAAAATAAATATTAAATACATATTTTCATATATATTTTTTTACATTTATCTCTTGCAGTTAGACGAGCAATAAATCAATGGAAAAAATAGATAAACTATATACACACATATATAGCGACAAGATTCAAATAAAAAATTCAACAAAATGCAGCTAATTAAATTTCAATTTAATTGAAGCATGTTAATTGCATGCAAATCGGACACTCACACACCCTGTAATTGCAAGTGTTTGTATGTGTGTGTGCTTTTCATTTAGTTTATGTGCAACAGGCAGACTTTATTTAACTAATTGAAAATTTAAAAAAATAAATATATACCTATAAAAGAGAATTGAAATCAAATAGAAAAAGTTGCAATCTATAATCGTAATATATATACATACATACATATATATATATACACTTATATATGTATATACATATGTATTCCATTGTTTGATTCTCTTTTATTTGTTATTTTCCAAATACTGTGCCAAGTCTTTAGAAAACTAGAATGTAATATAATAACAAAATATTAACTAATTAATAAATGAAATTGATGTTAGTCATACATATACATATACAAATATATATATAACTATATAGTTAATGTGAGTAATTCGATTTGTTGTATGGAAAATGAGAAACAAAACTTTTTCGTGTCTGGTGCTTTTTTTTATTCGTTTTATTGATTTTAAATCGAAATATATATGTTTGAAAAATCAACGGAAAATGTGTTTTATTTAATCAAAAATTAAAGTTGGATTGATATATGAGACTTGGGCTGATTGCTATTCTATACGTTTTCCTATATATTATACCCTTGCAAAAAGGGTATATTAATTTTGGTCAGAAGTTTGCAACGCACTGAAGGAAGCAGCTCCGACCATATAAAGTATACATATTCTTGATCAGCAAGACGAGCTGAGTTGATATAGCCATGTCCGTCTGTCCGTCTGTCTGAGATGAAGGCAATCTCCTCCGAGACTATTAGAGCTACAGAGCTGAAATTTAGCACACACAGGTTCCAATCTGCTGCAGGCATTGTATATCTCCGAATCATTCGGATCGATCCACTATATCATATAGCTCTCATAGGACACATCGGTTTTAAGAAAGCTTTTAGTGGGAAAATTTAGACGTTATTAAAGTCAGAGACTTGAAATGTGGACCATATATTTGTGTATCTCACCTCCATTCAAAAATATATAGTATATATAGTATATAGAGCGATGTCAATTAGAGGCGTGGAAAACCGCGTAACACTATATCTTCTACAGTTTAAGAGCTAGAACGAAATTTGGCTACTGATGAGCTCTCCTTAAGATCAATCAAAAAGTTATATATCCACGCCCACTAGAGGCGCGGCAAATCGGGAAGTTTATCTAGTGCTTAACTTAAATCCTCTAATATTTTGGGAACTGTTAGAGCCAGAGTCTTGAAACTTAAAACCTATATTTGTATGAACCATCCCCATACAAAAACATATAGTATATAAAGCTACGCCCATTAGGGTCGTGCCAAATCGGTAAAAACTGTATTTTACACCTAGAAACTCAAAAATTAACAAATACCTTAAACTGAACTGCTGGTACAAAATTGAAAATTGTGAGGTGCAATAGGAGAAAACTATACCTTCCAAAGTTGTACAGCTGTAGCCCGAAAATTTAACATATAGGAAAAACAATAATTATATCTTTTACAATTACAAGGGTATTACCAAACTTCGGCATGGTCGAAGTTAGCCCATCCCTCTAGTTACGATTTTTTTGGTTACATAAATTGAATCAGAAGAGCTCAAATCTTGTGTTTGCTTTCAAATTTGAAATCCTTCTGCTAATTTTAGTCTAAAGCGATTTATCCTAATGCCAGACACAAAGAAAAAATCACAACCTCAAATAGAACAAACACATTAAAAGCCAGACACAAACACAGACACAAATACACACACACACACACACAGACACGCGCTGCATAATGCAATAACACAAACAACAGCAAAAGGTTTTTCGTTCGCCCAGGTGCTCATTCGCACCTGCCATAATTTATGTTCGAGCCGCGCCGTTATGCAAATGAGAAGCCACACGGCGAAAAATCGCACAGCACAATGCACAAAAGAGCGATAATCATATGCGAGTGTGTAGGTGTGTGTGTGTCTGTGTGTTGATGGCTGTGGGCCAGGTCAAGGTGCATCTCAGCCAAAAAGGCAGAGCGGCCATTCACTTTAATTAACGGTTAACGACTGCAACTGGCTGCTGCCTACGCGCAATTTGCTTTTCACCTGTTGTGGGGGAGAGGAGGGGAGGGGCGCTAAGGGGAGTGGCTGTGGCCAAACAGACAGCACGTCTCGCCTGTTGGCGGGTTTGCACAGCGATAACCCAAAAAAGTCATAAAACAGGCAAAGCGAAATGCAATCTGCTTATTGAAGTGAAGAGAAGGCTCCCAGAGCAAAAATTGCGATAACGCAATGGCATGAAGAAGAAGAAATTAAGTGGTTAAAGGGTTGAACACACTAGAGAATACCCTGGCAGATAGCTTGATTGAAAAACACTTTCTGTTTTTTAAAAATTATATAGGATATACTACAGATTATATAGAATTTACTCTTCTAATAAGATTTTCTTCAGAGAATAGTCTGGACATTTTCTGATCTAAGTGATGATAAAATAACAACCTATCTTTGCTATACAGCTATAGGATATAGTCAGCCTATAGCCTATATAGTCTTAAGTATTATGAAGCCAGCATATGCATATGTAGTCAAGTTATATTGGAACATAAAAAGTTTTTCATACAGCAACTAAATTTTCAAGCTCTAGTTTCTATGGAAACAATATGATATAGTGGACCGATTTCAAAAAAATTTATCTCATATGCGGAAAGCATCTAAAATCTGCTAAATATCAGAGTTCATAAAGATATGCTCAGAAACAAAGAAGTTATATGAAAAATAACAAAGTAACCTATGAAATTAAAGTTATATTTATACTACAACTATGAATATGCCGTTATCTATAATGATAAAAATGAAAATACCCGCTGCAAGCGCATAAAAAGAGCTTAATAATATTAATTATTTTTATTAGCACGCAACAGCCAGCGAAATCCATTCGCAATCCGCAAGCCAAATCGAGTTGTCCTCACATAATTAAGCGAGCGCCCACGCAGCACGAGAGAACGAGAGAGTGCGTGAAAGAGTGAGGTAGCCAGAAAGCGAATCGATTTGTGGTGCTATATAATTCTTGAACTACTGATTAAAATGTAATCAAATAATTCGCATATACATATAAACACATATATGTATTCAGTGTATCCATTCGTATCTTATCGTTGAACATGCGCCAGGGCTTACTGTGAATCATCAAGCTACTGAAAATCTTTGTTTTTTCCACGCAATCGAATTTAAAATACGTTACATTTGTTAACAACAAAAAAAGTGCATTAAAAATGGATTCATCGGGCTTAGTAATCACTTTGGTCGTCATATGCTTCTGCCTGTTTATCATACGTGTAAGTATCTAACTTTTGTTATTATCTCTTATTGTTTTTAATTTTTGTTATTATATTTGACATTTGATTGCAGTGCATTATAATTGCTTATCGATTTTATATTCTCAAACAATTGAAGGAAATGTCGCAAGCCGATCAAGGTAAGCAAACATAATCGCAAATATTTGCACTAGTTTCTTTTACACTCGACAATGTGCTTAGAGATGGGTGAATGTCGTGTTTTTTACTCATGAGAAATCGTGATTTTTCTTCAGTGAACAATAAACAAAAGCACTAGAAAAGATGGACCTATAAAAATTAACTGTTTAGCGACCATAATTACATATGTAATTACACATGTAATCTTTAATTACTTGAGTAATTCACATCAAATTCCTAATTACTTTATTAATTAAACATAACGTCTTCAATTACTTAAGCAATTAAACATATAGTTCGCAATTACTAAAGTAATTAACCCTTACCTTTTAATTACTGAAGAAATTTTACATTGAGTACTGAATTACTAAGGTAATCTCAACATTGCATGCTCAATTACTTTAGTAATGACAGCAATTACTCAAGGAATCAGTCTTAAGTCTTAGTTACATAAGTAATTAGACTTATTCAAGGTAATTCCACTTTGAGGATAGAATTACTTAAGGAATTAAGCTTTTAAGCCACAATAACTTAAGTAATTGCTAGCGTTATAATTCCTCAATTTTAATTACTGTATAACTTCAAATTGATTAAATTATTTTTACATTTTATTAAATGAAAAAAAAATAAAATAAAATTAAAATTTAAAAATTAAATTTTTTTTTTTGTAATTTTAGTTAAAAAAGTAATTTCAATACATTAAAATAATTTATTTAATTACTTTATTTAAAATACTAGATTTATGTTGGACCCAATAAAAAAGGTTTTCTTTTAATTATACTTTTTAATCACAAAATTACTTAACTTAACAATGAGGCTTAAAAACATAAATAGATTGTCTGCTTGAGGGTAGCAAATATGATGATTACATAATTACCTTAAGAAATTATTAAAAACTAAACTTTTTAGTTGCATATATGTTTCATATAAAAAAATATAAATATATATAACTTTCATATATAAAATTCGTATATTTAAAAAAATAGAAAAATATTTAATATCAAAATTATTATATTATTAAATTAAACTCAATTCCATGCCGTTTATCTTAAATTACACAAAAATCCATTTCGTTGCGTGCGTGTTTCTCATGAACGGAAGTCCACAACTAAAGCTAATATAACACCTCCCAAAAAAAAAACAAGGAACGTCTTGACAATGGAAAACTTGCTATAAATCATAAAAACAATAGACAATTACACACACATATAGATATCTTACATATATATCTTGTATATATTTATATATCTATAGATAGGTAGACGTTCACGCGTTTGTGTGTCATTTGCACACATTTATCATAGCGCCTCATTAGATAAAGCTGCTTCGTAGCATATGCCTTGGCCGAGGGGCCAAAAAGCACACCGAACTTAAGCCCCAGGCCTAGGCACTGGTTTTTGTTGTTCTGTCAACCTTATCAGCTAATGATTACAAAGCAAATATGTGAGCCCTGCCTGACCCATGGATGAGTGGTCGGCGGCCCATCAATTTTGCTGGCCTCAGTTCAATTTGGCAGACACAACGAGTGGCAACTAAAATCTGAATGGCACCTGCAACAGCAGCAGCAACAGTAGCTGCAACAGCAGCAACAACAGCCGGACCAACCATAGTCTGGTCGAGCAGCTCATATAACATCACCAGCACAGTGCAACCGTATTACAATGACGGTCCGAACTATCCCTATTACAATCCTCAACCGGACTATGTGTATTTCTATTCGGGCTATGCCTTCTATATAGTGCTACTTGTGCTATTTGTCATACTGATGCCATTTGCAGTTATAATGGTAACATAATGCTAAATCAATTTCTATGCTTCAAGAGCTAATCTAACTCTATATCTCTATTAAATATAATAATAATAGAGTTCCGTGCAGCGCAAGCGTCAGGAGAAAGCACGCAGGCTGGTCCTGCAGAGACAACGAGGTAATTGTTTTTTTTTTTTATCCCATTTTAATTTGTACTTCAATTCAAGTGCAATCCGTGCTAAAGCACCTGCTTGAGCGCCGCGAGAAATCCAAAGTTAATCAAGCCCAAGTAGAGGTAGTAGATATTCAATTTGAATAGCTCCCAGCGTTCGCGCAGCTGCAAATGCCAACGTTTCCTCGCCTCCGTTTGTTGGGCCCGCTGCTCCGCATACGAGGATTGCACACAGCACTTGGACATCACCCAAAAGGCAGTCATGCGATTCTGTGTGCGCAGCGTGGACTCAATACCGCGTATCAAATCGTTCGTCTTCAGTATGAGCAGCATTTGGCGATCCACCTGCTCGAGCACATCCGAAATGTGGGGCAGCACAAGCGACGTATTGCTCTGCAGCGTGTTCTTCTGCAAAGGGGAAGAGATTAGAGATTTGCACAAGAGATTTGAGCTAATTGAGAACGCACCTCTTCTTTGGAATATTTGACTTTGTTAATGCCCTGCATTAGCGTATCCCATGGTCGACCCGTCACCATGCAGACAAACAACCCGTACAGATCTCCTTTGATTCCGAGCTGCTCGCTGTGCTGTCGCATGGACTTGCGATCAACCTTCAGTATGCTCAGCCAGAGCTTTGAGTATTCATAGCGAAACTTATCGCTAAGATTCGCATACAATCCATGGTCTAGTAAAACGATTTCCAAGTTGTTCTTGGGCGTCTGGCGGACGAGTATGTTGCCCGGATGTGGATCGCTGTGCACAAATCCCGTGGTGAATATCATCTCTGAGTAGAGTTGGCCGATTTTGTTGGCCACCGCAAAGGAGTCAATTTTGTGCTTCTTTATGTAATCCAAATCCGTGACGTGTCCACCCTCCAGATATTCCATGACCAGCACACGAGATGTGCTCAGCTCCCAATAGATTTTCGGCACACGCAACCAACTGTATTTCTTAAACTGCTCCGCGACCTTTTCAGCATTTTTGCCTTCGTTCAGAAAGTCCAGTTCAATGGGCAGATTCTAAAAGACAGAATTTTAACTCCATATCTATAAAATGTGTAGACTAGGTGCCTCACCTTCTTGGACTCCTCGACCAGCCATTGTATTTTAAAGTCAGGAAATATGCGCCCCAGCACCTTGACAGCCAACTCCATGGTCTTCATATCCACACGCGAGTTTCCCTTGACATATGGATGCTGCACCTTGACAGCCACAATTTCACCTGTCTTCAGTCGCGCCTTGTGCACCTGTGCCAATGAGGCAGTGCCCAGGGGCTCACGTTCGAAGCTATCGAAGAGATCCTCCGGATTGCGTTTCAAATCCTGCCGGATTACCTTATATAAATCCTCAATAGGGTTCTGTGGCGCATCCGAGTGAAGCACCTTCATTGTCTGGACAAACTCCTTGGGCAGCAGATACTCCAGTGCACCAATATGTTGGCCCACTTTGATATATACACCCTTATTTGTGCAGATCAGCTGCAGCAGCTTCTCGGCAGCGATTTTGTGCACGCGACTCTTCTCGGCCTTGTATTCCGGCGTCGTCTTGTCCCACTCCTTGTAGTATAGTTCCCGCTTGTAGGTGAGCGCCACATCCACCACAGCATAGGCAGAACGCGTCAAGCGTACAATTCCCAGCGAATTGATCTCATAGTCATTCGTATGAAGGCTCAGCCCAGTGCTGACGAGACCAGCTCCCAGGGCGCCAAAGCCCAGCACGCGTCGCAGCATCTAAGACAGGTGTGACGCACGGCTGAAGCTGCAAAGATGCTAATGAGTTCGTTTCACTTTAATTCAGACTCTTCTCTGCCAGCCCGAGCTGTGCTCAATGAACCGTTAAGTCAACAGGTTGTCATTCCGTTTCAGTGTCAAGTTGACACTGTCAACCTTCCACCCCCAAAAAGAACTAGATCAAAGATTCAACTAAGAATGATTCACTTAAATTTCACTGTGAGCAATATACCGTTACATCAACAGTTTGCCATTCAGTTTTTAGTGTCAACGCTTCACCCCAAAGAACTAGTTCAGCAAAAAAGAACCTTTGGACTGAGCAGCTCAAAAAACGTGCATTACAAATGTGCTTGAACTTTGTTTGCATTTCAAATGGTTTTCCGTTTTCATGTCAACTTCATGTTATTTAAATTTCAATTATTGAACAACATCGAACAGCTTACACCAAGTCTTTGGCCCTTAGTCGCGAACTTTCACTTATAATTGAGCGGCCAAAAAATTTGCAACAGACCAAAAACAGAAAATCATTTATCAAACACTTTACACTTTGTTAATATAGGTTTCAATAATTAATTAGCTACGGGGGCTTCTGCCAATAAAAAAACCTGTAGCTGCTGCATTGAGTCACAATTTACATATTTTCCCATTCAAAACTTTCACCTTTTATTGGCTAAACAACGTCAGCAATTGTTTGTCTATTACATAAATGACCAATCGAAGTTTGGGGCCAAACTTCTGGGCCAAACAGTTTCACTTACAAGGTGTGTGCGCGTTTAGTATGGCTTAGTTGCAATGCATGTGCTTGCTTGTTAGTGACTGTTGTTAACACTTACACACAAATATTAATATAAAAGCAGCTTCAAATCTGTTGCTGTTTGCTCAGCTGCGCGCAACTGAACTGAACTGTCAGCTGTTCAAGGCGCGTATGCTGGTCATCAGCTAGAGTGTGATAAATGCGCGTTAGCGCAGTTATCGATAAGTGAGTGCAAGTCGATAGATTACAATTTGAATTTAACGCACGGCAAAGATAAGATAAATTTAATAATGAAATTAATTATAGTAAAGTTGATAAGAGAAATTTATTTATGTATAAGAACTTTTTTATTTATATTGATGATCTATTTATATATGTATATATCAATCATCTTATATACTATTTCCCCATTTTCCGACTATGCAGCAAGACGTGAAATGGAAATAAGCGTCAACAATAACAATCCAGACCTGGGCAACAACTGCGGCAATGCAGTCGTTTGTCTTGAAGCGGACAACAACGATATGAGCATATTGCCAAAGGGCATGGATCTACCGCCCAGCTACGATGAGCTTAACATCTGCAGCGATGTAAAGCAGGATCAGAATCTGGGCGCCTCCACCTTAACCATCACCACAGACTTAGGGTGCAGCAATCCGAATCTGGCAGCTGCTTTGAATGAGCCTCCACCAGATTATCAAGGAGCTATAGACATTGTCGAGACCCCGACAACCACCACAACTATATCCACAACGACGGTTGTTTCGGTTATGCCCAGAATCTAAAATTAAAACCAGCATTTCCAGTGTATTTCTATATTCTTAAATTATAATATTTAACTTCATTACAAATTACACTTTATTAAATTTAACGATAAACAAAAAAGGGAAAAATAAAGCATTTCCAGTGTATTTCTATATTCTTAAATTATAATGGATAACTTCATTACAAATTACACTTTATTAAATTTAACGATAAACAAAAACGGAAAAAATAAATTTTAGGCTAACAACGTAAAATTTCAGCCAAAGGTGGCCCAAATCTTCCATACGGATCCTTGGGTATTATAAGTATATTATCGCACCACGAATATCCAATTACACGATTCTCAATGATCTTCTTGAAAGCTGCATTCTCATGGATGAGATCACGATAATTATCATTTGAGACAACCGCTGCATTGCGCTCATAAGCTAACTGAAGTATAAAACTGAAATAGAAATTGTGGAAAATAAATATAAATTGATATATACATATAGAATCTTTAAAATCAACTTTAATACACACCGATCATCGTAGCTGATGGACTGCTGATTGGGTAAGTTTTTGCAGGGTGTAAATACTATTTTGCCGTCTTTGTGCAATTGATCGAGCAGCAGTGGATTCGAAGATTTGTGGGGATTGCGTCGAAACAATGGAATAACTGCCTTAACATCATGTCCCATCTTGTGAAAATACTCCACACAATATTTTATGCCCTCCGCAGAGAATATGTTGGAGCGACCATGGCTGTGGCAGCGAGAGAATTAAAACAAATGAGATTAGATCAGATTTAAGCAAGTGCTGAGGAATGCTCACCCAAAGGCCACATTGCTGCCATCGATGATAATGGGACGTTTGTGAGTAATCGGGGCATTAGTGTCTACACCTGGATTATACGTGTTGCTATTATAATCGGCAAGTTTTTTTCGCTCCGTTGAGGTAAACAAACTCTCATTCATACGCTGTGTGACCAGCTTTGGCGTTTTAACTGCCCTTAATCCATGTTCTCCAGATTTCAGATTACGCTTTCGCTTTGGACTAATGTCATCGTCATTACTGTTGCCATTGGATAAGGGTATAAAGTCTTCTTGTACAAAAATCACACTATCCTCTAATGAGTCATTTGCAACCGTCTGCTTACGATCTACACTGCTTTCAACTTTGTTGGAAGGATCGAAGCTGTCATTAATTACAATGCATGACGAATCATTAGTCGACAATGGACTCGCATTGCTTTTCGAATATGCCACTGTACTTTGGCTTGTGTTTCTTGCAAAACTCTCCCACAGTCGGTGCTCTCGCTTTGTATCTACTTCAAAGCGACTTACTGAAGGAACATCATCCTCCACTTTGCTACTGCTTGGTTCATTCGATGGCTCTTCGTCTGTCTCATCGTCTGTATCTATGATAATTTTAGCCAAATCCGGTTCCAAGACAATGCAATCATCCTCATCACTACTCAAAATCTCCTCAATCTTCTCGCCCTCCTTTATTGTGGTATTAAGCAAATCACTCGAACTAGCTGCTTGCTGCAAAATTTTAAAATATGAATGGACTATTATTGAATATTGACTGATTGTTACTATTTACCTGGTTAGTGCGATAAAACTTTGGTTTGGGCAGTGACTGATTTAGAAATTGCAAATTTCTTTTGGATCTTTTGGGGGAAGTTGGTGAAATCCTGCTTTGTGTATTAAGTGCACGACGTTTTATGGACTTGGCGAGCTTCACTGAATAGCTTTTATTTATCTGCGATTTTCGCTTATTCGAGCGCTTTAGCTTGTTCTAGAATATGATCAGCGTTAAGTTGCGAAAGTAAACAGAAATTAATTTTTGTGGCTTACTATAGCTCGATCATCCTTAAACTTTTGGAATTTCTGTTGAATGGGCGGCATTGTGGCACAAGCATCGGTGATTAATTTTAACTGTTGTCAGATGAGAAACATGTATGTATATGTATATATTTATACATATGTATATATTAATATGAGTTGTTGAAGTTTCAAAACATTGAAAAGTAAGCAATTAGCTACTTTTCCTACTTACTGCGATTACAATTGGAGTTTACTTTAAAGTGCTTTTGAATAAAACTACAATTTCCTAGTTTTTGAGTATATATACATCGATTTTTATTATTGAATTGCATGAATAGCTTACGTATGGCATGGATATCATTTATCATATATCATTATAAATTTATTTTGATTAAAATACCTCTATGGTTAGACATTTAAAAGAGAGTTCGAAGCTGTAGTTAACTAAAATATGATTGGCGCATCGCTTGTAAATTCAGCTAGCTAAGTTCGTTTATATCACTGGGATGATACACTATATGTAAATCGACTTCTTCTCAATCAAAAAAAAAAATACAAATATTTCGTTCACAACATTTAGTTATATAAAAAGACAACAAAGACAAAAGACAAAAGCCGTATATTGTATACTCGTGACAGGGAATCCTTGATGCTTAATCCTTGACTAACTACATCCTGGCCAAGCGTTTACTGCTTCAGCTCGCGAATCTCATTTCGTATATTGGCACGGGCCAAGTCTTCGTACTTCTCACGGTATTCAGTTGTCGCATATATGCACGGTATTAGCAACAATGTCTCCAAGACTTTGACACGCATCATTTTATAGCTCTCATCATCCAGATTGGCGTATTCATGACGCAGCAGCTCAGTATAGTGTTTATATTCCTCCGGCGGAGAACTGGACGTGGCAGAAGAGCAGTGTTTAGTGTCATGTTTTCCAGTTATCTAGTCGAGAGCGTTCGACTAGGTTAAAGACCTTGTATCCAACAATCGAATAGACTTTATAATATAGTAAAAGCTCTGTTAATGAACAGCTGCATCTTAATTTATCGGACAGACTGAATAATTGAATTGAGTAAGTCTATAAAGTCTATAAAGGACTAACATTTGCCCAAATCAAAAGTATGTGAAATTTCTATATACAGACAGACGGACTTTATAAGTTACCCGACTAAAAAGTCTCTTTACTTTATAGATCCATAGATGCTACCTATTGGCTTTAGCATACATTTTAAAAAAATTTGGATACAGAGTTACATTCGATGTAGTACATACGCTAACACAACCAAATCCACATCCTGCAACAGATTGGCTTCGTCATCATGGGACCAGTGTACCTCATTGTCAGGTGATTTGCGACCCAACAGATTGCAGACAAGCGACTTGGCATGCTCCTGCATTATGTTTGAATATAATTTTGAAGTACTCATAATTATATATCTTACGGGACTCTACTCACATCCTCAATCATGGCATCGCGACAAAATTCCTCAAATACCTCGCAATTCTGTTGCACACAACTGCGATTGCCATCGAAATGATAATATTGAAAGAAGGCGGCCAGAGCAATGCTCGGTGCACAGTCAGATAGATGGTCATGTTTGCGCTGCATCATCTCCTGCCAGTTGTGGTAGGCGCGGGTGGGACTTTCCTCGCTCAGATGCTGCTCGATGCGTGCAAACCAGACATTGGTCACATCCTCGGGCACATCATAGTGAGTGCAGATATTACGCCAGATTTGCTCCATTTCCTTTAGTTATTTTTTTTTCTAATTTTTTAGGTGGTTCTAGTTGCAGTTTTTGGCCACTTGTTTTATGGTTTTCACAATTTGCAATGATTCAATTTGCTGGAAATTTTGTTCTGGAACTCGCGCACAAATTTTCACCAAAAAAAATTTCTCTTTTTGGTGTCTGGGGGACTGACGCGTGCGCAATAATATTTACAACAACTGCATCGGCACCCCCCTAAAAACAATCACAACGAACCGCCAATAACCCCGACACGTAAACTAATCCATACACATATATGTACATATATAGCTAATAATAATTGATTGCATTCAATACTCACACTAATTTCCCGCGTTGCAACAGTATTTGACACTCCTGGAAGATTTACAGTTCCTTCTCGGCACGTGTTTTTTGCAGCCAATTGACTTAGCAATGCTTTACGAAGCTTGCGGGGCGAATGCTGCTTGTCTTTCTTAAAGCGATGCTTATGGATTTTACCTCGTTTCTTGCCGCCATTTTTATTTTTTTTAACCATTATTTAAAAGCGCAACAAATTGTAATTACAAATGCGACATATGTGGTCTACATGGAAAATAACGCGAAATGCAACAGCTGATCGGCGATGCCACCATGTCGAAAAATGATCAAGCAATTTATTTTGCATTTGTATACAATTTTGCATCCGCACTTTGATTATCAACATAGAGTTACAATATAATAAGCAGCTTAAATGTATGTAGGAAATATGGAAGGAAAAAATAACAAATACGAGAAGCCTTTGCCACTCTGTTGTTGTGATGTTGGCAACCCTAGCAGTGTGAAATGTCAAACGTACTTGTGAAAGTAATCATTTCCAAACCTGAATTTTACTTTATAATTTCCAATAGTTGTTAGTTACTAAAATTGTTGGGTCGTTACAGTGCGCAAACCGTTTGGAAGTTTAGCACTTTAAAAACAGTTGTCGCCACTGACTGTTTATCCACAATTAATACCAAATTAGACTACATTTAGAGTGAGTATCGTTGGTCAATATTTGTTGGTTGGTTTTTGCCCTTTGTTCCATGTTTCAACGTTTTACACATGCATTCGGCAGCTTAACATGGACATCGAAAAATCTAGCAGCAGCTCCTTTGAAGACCTAACCAATGCCGATGACACCAATGACATTCGCTCAGCCCGTGCCGATATGGACGAATCTGAAACATCCGAAGCCGAATCGGGCGCCGTGCAAAGTAGCACGAGCGAAGATAATGTAAAACCGCATCAGAATGATGTGGATGAAGAAATTGAATGCGATATTTTGGGAAATAAACAGCTTTTGAAACGCATTATCAAAAAGGCACCAGCCAGTGCCAAACGTCCCAATCGCGGTGATCTGGTAACCATAACATATACTGGAAAACTGGAAGATGGCACCGTTGTGGAGAAAGAAGAGCGCTTCCAATGTCATGTTGGCGATTTCGAGGTAGTCCAGGGCTTGGACATGGTGCTACCAATGATGCATGTTGGCGAAGTGGCCCAAGTGAGCATCGATCAACGCTTCGGCTATGGTACCATTGGTCTTAAAACTGAAAATCCACCAGAAATTGTAATACCACCCAACGCTCATGTAAGTGCAATGATAAATTCCCGTCTTTCATCATAAAGAACTTGTTCTTGTTCTTGTTCCAGCTAATTTATGAATTGGAATTGGTTGATGTTAAGTTTGAGGACTTTGCAGATTTGAAATCGTTTGATGTGCTGCGTAAATATGGGTAATAGATATTACATAATAATTAAGTAGATAATAACTAACGCTTCTTAAATTGTTCCTAAATGCAGTGCCAGAAAGAAGGAACGCGCTAATTACTTTTACAAACGTGTGGAATATAATAATGCCATACATCTGTATAGACGTGCCCTTGACTTCTTAGATAATCGCGACGGTGATCCCGATGCTGAGTTTGGCAAAGAAGATCTGGAGGTAACTTAAAATGAATAATGAATCACTTATCATATATTAAAAATGTATTGTATTCGGTTATAGCTCTCCAACAGTGACCTGCAAAGCCTTTTAGAAGATCGACTGATTGTTTATAATAATTTGGCGATGGCTCAAATCAAAATTGGAGCCTATGATGCTGCCTTGCAATCCGTCGAGCATGTACTGCGTTGCCAGCCCAATAATCCAAAGGCCCTATATCGCAAAGGCCGAGTGAGTTGAATATAATTGCCTACGTGGCATTTTATAAATCTTAATCTCCCTCTCGCTCGCTCGTTATCAGGTGCTCGAGGGCAAGAATGATACGCAGGGGGCAATTAAGCTGTTGCAGAAGGTCGCTACGTTGGAGCCAGACAATCGATCGGTACAATCGGATTTGGCCAGATTATTTATTAAGGCACGCCGGGATGAGCACAATGAAAAGGAAATGTATCAGAAAATGTTAGGTCAGGCAAAGAAAATGGAGCAAAAAACAAATATTCGGCAGAAAACTCCCTTGGTAGATAACTCAAAAGTAAGCTATAAAAAATGTAAAGAATTGAGGATATTCCATTTCTAATTATCTTGCTTTCTTTTCCAGTTGAAACTAATTGGCTTTTTGATGGGTACCATTTTGATAGGCGTGGCGGGCGTAGCTATTTACCGCTACAAGTACTGAAACAGGATAAAGAAAATATGATGTTTTTACAACACGGTACTTTAAGCAATTCTAATGCATTTTTAAGAATGAGCTATATATATATACGTATATATATATATATATCAACATCCAAATTATCAATGTTGGGAAATAGTTGCTTTAATGTAAAGATCGCCCTTTCGACATGCACAGAGAACAATTACTATGCACTCTTCAACCAGTAACAATAAGTCAATACGCTACGGTTTTTGGATATCGTATGTAAGATTAAATTCAACAATTTATTTGCAAAATATACATATACAACTACACGACCTTTTGAGAACTAACTGATGTGCCAATTATAAACAATTTAATTCAGAAATATTCAAAAAATATAAAATTTATCAAGTATATTCATCTATTCCAATAAAAGAACTGATTCATACAATGAACAAAAAACGCGTTTTGGCCCTGGTTAGCGGCTGTATATTTCTGGTCAAATTTAGGACATTTTGTTTGCTGAATCATTTTCACTGCTGCGCCGCAAATATTTAATTAATTGCAGCAGAAACAGTTGAGCTCCCCAATCAGTCAAGAGAGTATTTCACAAGTTAAAACAAAGCAATTGCTTGCAGTAGTCATGCAGAAATCTTTGCTGCTAATTGCTGCGTGCCTGGCCGTAGCCTGGGCCACGGAACCACAACTGTTACGAGTGCCGTTAAGTAAATTCCAGTCTGCACGCCGGCATTTTGCAGATGTCGGCACCGAGTTGCACCAATTGCGTATTAAGTATGGCGCAGGCGTTTCACCCGAACCGCTGTCCAACTATCTGGATGCCCAATACTATGGCCCCATATCGATTGGCTCGCCCCCACAGAATTTTAAGGTAGTTTTCGACACGGGCTCCTCCAACCTCTGGGTGCCATCGAAGAAGTGTCACCTGACCAATATCGCTTGTCTGATGCACAACAAATATGATGCCAGCAAATCTTCCACATACACCAAAAATGGCACCGCATTCGATATACACTATGGTTCGGGCAGCTTGTCGGGTTACCTATCCAGCGATACGGTCAACATTGCCGGTTTGGATATCAAGGGTCAAACTTTCGCCGAGGCTTTGAGTGAACCAGGTCTGGTCTTTGTTGCTGCCAAATTCGATGGTATCTTAGGATTGGGGTACAGTTCCATATCAGTGGATGGTGTGAAGCCGCCATTCTACAGCATGTTCGAACAGAGTTTGATCTCGCAGCCCGTGTTCTCCTTCTACTTGAATCGTGATCCCAAGGCTCCAGAGGGTGGTGAAATCATTTTTGGTGGCTCTGATCCGAATCATTATACAGGCGATTTCACTTATTTGCCCGTTACACGGAAAGGATATTGGCAAATCAAAATGGACTCGGCTCAACTCAACGATTTGGAGCTGTGCAAAGGTGGCTGCCAGGTGATTGCTGACACAGGCACTTCGCTAATTGCAGCGCCTGCTGTCGAGGCTACCTCAATCAATCAAGCTATTGGTGGCACACCCATTGTGGGCGGACAGGTAAGCACACAGTCTACTGTTTATATATTGAACTAAGCAAATCTCATATTTTGTCTACTCTTGCAGTATATTGTCTCCTGTGACTTGATACCCAATTTGCCTGTCATCAAATTTGTGCTGGGCGGCAAGACCTTTGAGCTGGAGGGCAAGGATTACATCTTACGCATTGCTCAAATGGGCAAAACTATTTGTCTGTCTGGGTTTATGGGCATGGATATACCACCACCAAATGGACCCCTCTGGATTCTGGGCGATGTCTTCATTGGCAAATATTATACCGAATTTGATATGGGCAACGATCGTGTTGGCTTTGCCGATGCCAAGTAAAGCAGCCTATCAAAAATTTTACCTATTCTATTATACACATAATCTAATATTTTTGATTGTAATCCAAAACATCCATGTAGATCGAAAGACTTTTCTTGCAATTCGAGAAATTAATTAAAGCATTATTATAGTCTTAAAAAACAAGAAATATAATTTGTCTTTGTTTTGTCTGAGTGCTGTTTTTGTTAGTCATGCACTTTTTCTTATCATTTGGTCAATTATTTTTTGTTTTTTACTTTCTTTGATAATTTTGTATGTAGCCAACAGCTTTGTTTACGTCTTATACATACATATATATTTACATTCCAATGCATATTCTATAGAGAGCCAGTCGCTGTTTGTGCTCGCATTGCATGACGAACAGCTATAAATTAAACTGATCTGATATAGGAACAAATATAGTATAACACATTTGATTGTTGACTTATTTTTGTATATACATACATACATACATATACATTTGCTTGTTTATACATTACAATGAGCTTTGCTGATAGCGCAAAGCCTGGAAATGGATTGCTAAATATATATATATATATATGTATCATATAATTAACACTATCCAACAAGGCACTTAAGTTTACTTTGTATACAACTTTTTTAAAGTTGCAACGCTCGCATGAATTTATGCAAAACGTAGAGAGCAGGAATAGAGTGTGTGTGTGAGAGAGACAACTGTACTGTAAGATAGAGCTGACATGCAAGAGAGAGCGAGGTAGTAGAAAGAACGATATTTAAGAGAGAAAGAGCTGATATGAAGACGAGAGAGATTTGGCATATAAAAAAAAAAAATCTGATAAGCAAAACAGAGAGCTGGTATGTAAGAGAGTTGAGAGAGATTTTATGTAAGAGTGCGAATAATATTATTAAAAAAATGAAAGAGTAAGTTAATAAAGGAGCGAGTGGTGAACAAGGACAAGGATGTAGATCGACAAATTGAGTAAGAAAGTAGTAAGAGAGCCATTAAGAGAGTAAATGTTAGAGCGATTAAGAGCACAAATTAAGTAAATGAAGTACACAAAAGTGAAAGTAAGGAACAAGCTAATAATTATTGAACTTTTTAACGAGAGAGCGATAAATCAAGCAAAGAGAGCACCTGAGTTGCTTAGTAAATGAAATCTGCTTTGGTGGCATTAGCTCTTGAAAACTTTTAAATACTTTTAAGTACATTCCCATATTAGTGAAGATTGCAGGGCATGATTAATTGTGATTAGCTAAGCTAAAAGCTAAATCAATTCTGTTGTCTAGGCCACTGGGTTAGGTCGATGACTGGCCGCATGTGCTGGACAGACGTCAAAGCTGATACGAATTAAATTGGCGAACTGAAGCGAGCTTTTGGGCGCTATTATTAAATAGCGAACAAATGATTTATCACAATTCATTGAGAAGTCGTTAGAATAGAAAAATTGAACTTTGTACAGAATATAGCACGCATAATTAATCAGATTCGAGTACTGAATCACGCAGTGATGATTGTGGCACAAGGCAAAGATAGTGTAAATTGAATTGAATGACAATAGAGAATAACAACTAAACGACTAAGATAAGACAACATTTAATACTAGGCAAAAAACGGTAATAATATAAAAAAAAATAATAATAGACACAAAGCTAGTAGAGCAACTTTTATAATAATTTAAAGGCCGGCAAGAAAATTTATTGCTCTCTTTTTCATTTCCGCTTCACATCGGCCAAATCAACAGTTGGATTCGTTGACTCTTCGTTTTTGTTATTCTTCGTCTTTGTTGTTGTTGTTGTTGCTGCTGACTTTTCAGCTTCTGCAGCCACCTCTCCTGTCGTTGCTCCAACTTTTGTTTCCTTTGTTGTTGTGGATGTAACGTCTTGGTCAGCATCCGCCTCTGGCATGATCTCCACGGATGCCGCAGCTGTATTCATATTCGGCAGATCGTGCTCCTCATCCGATTCAGTTGAGTCGCGTATCAACTGTATCGTTGCTGCTGTAGCTGCTGCTGCTGCTGCTGGCTGTGGCAACTGTGGCAGCTGCTGCTCACTCTTACTGACTTTGTATATATCACAGGTCTCGTTGACATAGCGATTGAATACGTCCGGCTTGTCCGCGTACACATGATGCCCGGCACCGGTCACGATTTTGATATCAACCATATTTGTGCCGCGTTGCGATTTGATTTTCTCACCGGACGCGGAATCAATCCAGCTACGTGAGCCATAGATGAATGTGATGGGTATGTCGCTGCGTACGTCCTTGATGCGATGGATCATGGGATGCTTGGCCCAGCCAAAGGATTGCATCATGCTATGAAATGCAGATTCGCCACTCGGCCTCTGGGCATTGCATTGGTGTATGTACTGGGGCAACAGATTGATGTCCTCCTCGATGGTTTGCTGGAACTTTCGCATTATATCCGGTCGTGTCTTCTGCACCACCCACTGGCCAAACGGACCGGCTGCTCTCAGCGCCCACAGTGGATTCAGTGGCGTTAAAACACGCGCAATTGCACGCAACCACAATGGAATTTGTTTAGTATTTGTCGATTCGGCGGGCTTCTCGGGGAAGCCCCACGGATCGGCAAGTATTAGATGTCTGACCCGTTCGGGATAGCTCAGCGCATAGCTTGAGGCAATAAAGCCGCCCATGGAGTGACCCAATAGAATCATATCAGTTATGTTCATTTCGCGCCGCCATTCCTCAACTGATTTAACAAATTGCTTCTCGCAGACCAAGGCATC
Source organism: Drosophila gaucha (assembly GCA_035045545.1). Taxonomy (NCBI): domain Eukaryota; kingdom Metazoa; phylum Arthropoda; class Insecta; order Diptera; family Drosophilidae; genus Drosophila; species Drosophila gaucha. Next base: position 2,015,722 of record JAWNOY010000344.1, read on the forward strand.
TTTGGCGAATAGTGGCCGAGAGCTGCGTCCAAAGCCAAGCACATCCATTGCATAGACAGGGCGATCCTTGCCAAACGCATCCAAATTCATCACCCATAGAGCAACGCCAGCGCCAAGGCCATGCAGCAATACGAGGGGCACCTCCTTGGACTCTGTGTTCATGCTCACCGTCCAGATTTTATCAGCATCGCCCACAGCCGGTCCAATGTCCACAAAGAAGCCTCGATAGGGCAACTTTAGATATGATAGTATCTTCTTTTCTACGGCCCGCAACATTGTTGGCGATGATGCTGTCCAGTTATGCCACCATTGCCATATGCAAAACCCGTTATTTTTCGAAACCTAAAATACAATTTTTCATAAAGTTAAATACGAGAATTTTACAACACATAAAACATGACTATCAGTAATAATAGAACTGGGAGTAGAAAAAAATATGTGTCCTTCAATTATTAAATTTGTCAAATGAGTTTTATACATAAATTTAAAAGGGAGTTTTGTTTTGATTTTTCTTCGAGTCTGATAATAAAATATGTAATTTAATGATTTCACTATGAAAAAACAAGTTTCATTAGAAATAAACAAAAATATATATGTACATTTCTAAATTTGTTGATATATGTAGATGAGCAATATATGTATGTATGTGTATATGCCCTACATTTTAGAACAACAACATCGCCAAGACTACAACAGCTGTTATACTCAATTGCTATTATTAGACAGTATAACTACTGTTATACCTCAAGCTGACGCGCAAGGAGTATTGTTATACAATTTTACAGGCGAACAGCTACAGCGATTATTTGCTAGTTTACATGTACATACATGTATATACATACACACGTACGTCATAGATTCTCTGGCATATGCGGAAGTGCCGCCAAATGGGCGTGGATTACCTAACGGACACAGCGATCGCGCCCACAGAAACTGCGCACTTTGCTATGTACATATGTGTGTTTGTAAGTATGTATGTATATACATATATCATGTTGACAATTTGTTGTTTGACCTTTTCGGTACTATTATCAATTTGTCAAAGTTATTCGAAATCCTTTTTCGTTGTCATTTCGCTTACCTCAACGTCCATTGACCGAACCTCTAGCGAAGCATCTGCAGGGCCTTCGGCTTGGTTTGGCAATGACAGTGTGCCACTCATTTAGTTTTTTTTTTTTTTTAGTATGTTTTCTTTAAATGTTGTTGTTAATTTTGAATGCTTGCCAGAAGAGCGAGAATTTAGAATAATACTAGCAAATGCCTGCGACGTTGCAGCATTTGCGAGAATTTCGCAATTCTAGCATAGGCCAAGTTAACCCTTTTTAATGGTCGAAAAACGGCTCGTTTAGTGTCGAGTTGTGATGACTATGAATTTTTATTCTAAGCTGGCTAGCTGATACTGTGTGTCTGTGTGAGTCTGCGGCTGCCACTTATGTGTAATTTTTGTCTAATGGTGAAATTGAATATTGTTGTCATTTATTTATATGTGCTCACCAAAAAGTTGACTAGAGCAACAGCTGTTCGGCATACCGCAGCCCTGACATATGTTCTCTGTTTGGTATTAAATTTGCCATGCAAATTACTATCGGTATTTTTTGTTTACCGGCTGAGCCAGTGAAAATTTATGTATCTAATTTTTTCATACTGTTACAGTTACTATTCGTTAGTTATTCACTCCAGTTGGTACATTTGCCATTCAAGTTACAGTTGAATTTTTGAAAAAAAAAATACCAACTTTGTTCACCTGCTGAACTAGTGAAGAGTCACTGAATACTTACAACTCTATTTGTTTTAAACTGCTATGCATATTTATTACTAACTATTGAGTTTGCGCCAATTGATAATTAATTTAAATAAAAAATTCAAATATTTCTTAGTCCTGGTCTTTAGTATTTTTTTAGTAGCTACTAACTAGTATATTTTAGTTGGACCAAAATGGCAAAATATAAAAATATACCAACCATGTGAATTAGCCGGTCAGAAGCAACGCCTTTTGGATCTTAGCACGCAACATGGATGGAATTAATAAATATAATGAATTTGTGGCTCTGCACAAACCCCAACTGGAATCCTCGGCAGTTCCTGTGCATTTCTGGCCAGCGCTCTATCGCAAACTCAGCACAGACCACTTTGATGCTGGAGAGGCGTTGCAATTAATGCTCATCGACTACGATGAGGAGGAGGAGGAGAAGGAAAAGCAGGAGGACGACGACAATGCAAAGGCCGCATTTGCCCTGGAAGTAGTACGCGAGCAGGGCATCAAAGCAAGTGATCCACAGGCGATTTATTTGATAGATCATGCCTGGACATTTCGGTTAAACAGCGCCCGGCAACAATTGGAGCAATATCCACAGCTGGCAGATCGCATGTCCGCCATCACGGGCGTAGATCTGGAGCATGAGCAGCGCGTTGATAAGATAATGAGACGGTTGTGGAGATATTGTCATGCCTACTCCATTGCTAGTGAGGGATTGACCGACGAGGAGCGTCTGCCCATTTGGTATGTGATGGATGAAGTTGGTTCAGCTGTCAATCATTCGGATGAGCCCAATTTTCGCCTGGTACCGCTGCTCTTCCTAAACACACAGACCACCTATAGTCTCCTCTTTCCCATACGGGACTCGGTTCAGGGTACTCCAGTGACTCGTGATTTTGTTGAATATGTATCCAAGGATGCAAAGCAGCGCTCTGCCTTGCTGCTACCCTGGCAGGACATTGATTTGAGTGCAGAAAGCTTTTTGCAGGTGGAGCCGAGTGTTGATTACTTTGCAACTGGCCACATACCTGAAACGTATCCAGAGGAGGATAGTACTGAAGTTTGTGCTCCTCCTGCTCGCTGTGATCCTCTAAAGGTGTATGCTCAGTATGATGTGCTACGTGAGCATCTAAGAGCGCCTGAATTTGTGCTAACCGACAGCGAGGAGGATGCAGATGTGCTCTGGCTTACCTGCCACTACAAAAATTTCGGAGAACTTGCTCGGGAGACGCCGCACAGATTCATCAATCAGTTTCCATTTGAATATGTGATCACCATCAAGGATCTGCTGGGTGTTGTTGGACGTCGTGCCGCACGGGAACACCATAATGCCGAGACACTGGACACTTATCCTGCGTGGCTGCCCACCACGTACAATTTGTCCACAGAGCTGCGCGAATTTGTGGCCTACTATCAGCAGAGAGCAGCGAAGGGCTTGGATAACCATTGGATAATCAAACCCTGGAACCTGGCACGCGGTCTCGATACCCACATCACGGATAACATTAAGCAAATTGTGCGTTTGCCCACAACCGGGCCGAAGATAGCCCAGAAATATATTGAGCATCCTGTGCTGTTCAAGCGTGCGGAGCTCAACGCCCAGGTCAAGTTCGATGTGCGCTATGTGCTGCTGGTGAAGCGAGTGAAGCCTCTAGAGGCCTATGTGCATCGCAAGTTCTTCTTGCGCTTTGCCAATCACGCCTTCTCCCTGGACAACTTTGATGACTATGAGAAGCATTATACGGTAATGAATTACCAGGAGCAGGCACAGCTCCATCACATACAATGCGATGACTTCTTGGATATGTGGCAAGAGCAATATCCTCAACATGAGTGGGCTGCTGTGGAGGATCGCATCTGCAGCATGCTGCACGAGGTGCTGCAGTGTGCCAGCCAAGCGCCGCCGCCCTGTGGCCTAGCGCCTTGCGCCCAATCTCGAGCACTCTATGCTGCCGACATCATGTTGGCCTGGACGGAGCAGGGCCAGCAGAGCATGCAGCCCAAGCTGTTGGAGATCAATTGGACTCCTGATTGCAAACGTGCCTGCGACTATTATCCTGATTTTTTCAATGACATCTTCAAGCTGCTGTTCCTCGACGAGCAAAACAACGAGACCTTTAGATTGCTGACAACGAAGGAACAAAGCTCTTAGAAATTAAAGGATAAATCATATTAAACTTTTGTTAATCAAATGGTATATATACTAGCGTAGTCAGAAAAGTTAACGATCTTGAGATCTCTCTGAGAAACGATAAATATTGGTTATTATATTAAATTATTTGAAAATAAAGTTTCTGTTACAAATTCAAAATCTGTTAAACTTTCAAAACCATGGGATTCATTATAGTAAGTTTTAACTGAGCTATCAGAAATGATCTAATTTGTTTTTTACTTAACAATTAGGTTGTATTTTATTTGTTGATAGTATCTTAAAAGTCATTTGTAAACTACATATACAACTTATTTAGCGCGCATTTGTACAGTATACATAATATTGTATATAGATAAATATATATATATGTAAATGTGTGTGTATATATGTATCTGCTATATGTAGTTGGGAACTATTCATGTACATGCATAATATTCACTTAACTAGGTGCACAATATGTTTCGTGTGTTGTGTTGGTTTGATTGTTTTTTTTTTTGTGTTTGTGTTTGTGTCGCCAATTGCTTACGTTCTCAATAACTCTATCATAGCTTGATAAGAAAAAGAAACTATATAGCTGCTTGGATAGCTGTTCGCGTTCAGTTGTGTGTGTGTGTGTCTGTGTAGAGGTGTAAAATGTGTAGGACGTAAAAAGTGAGCTTAATTGTAATGTATAAAAATGTTTTAGCTTTTTTCTTGCTTACCAATTCTTAATTGTAATGGCACTTGAAATGAAAATGATAAATTTTTATAAATGTAGGCGATTCGCATAACTTATATAGATGATACTTCTAGTCAAATCGGTTATTTTTGTTTTACATTTAAGGCAATTTGAAAGGCACAAAACTAAATATCGATTAATGCAGCTACAGACTAACGAGACGAAAAAAATAAAACTTCAATATATGTATGAAATGAAACTTAGCCTGGTAGCAAAATGAACTCAACTAATGTCGCTTAACACTAATTTAAGATTAAAACTTAAGTGTCTAATCATTAAACAAACTATTAAACGCACACTTCATCAAAGTCTAAGCGTATCTTCTCATCAACGGAAGCTAACTTATGTATAGTCTTTTTAATACGCAACGCTGGCAGGCGAACATTCGGGTTTTGGTGCCAGCATTCCTTCATTAGCTTGGACATGCCAGCCAGGAGCTGTAGATGAATATATAATTAGCAATTTCAATTGCAGTTATATGATGTCTAATACCCACCGAATCTGAGCTCCAGCGATTGGGTATGGATGGTCGATAGTTGTCTATGCAGACAACTTTTCGCATATCCTCAAAGCTGGGATCCATCGGCACCACATCATAGAAGGGAACCTTGTACTCCTCAGCAATGCCGCACGAATTGGTGCGACGGCAAACCTCCCAAAGAACCAAGCCAAACGCATATATATCAGTGCGACGCAGTGCCTCAAAACATTCCATGTCAATGCTGAAAGGAACAGATAAACAAAGTTAAATCAGATGTTCAATAGTTAGTAGTAATTTCTCCCTCACCTCTCATCCAGTACTTCGGGTGCCATATAACGTTTGGTGCCCACTTTCGGATTATGTCCCAAATCCAATTGTCCCGTAACATGCGAGTGTGTAACTGCTAGACCAAAATCAGCTATGACACAGGTGCCATTTGCAGTGACCAATATGTTCTTCGATTTCAAATCACGATGTGCCATCGCCGGCTTGCCCTCAGTGCCGAAAATCTCCGTGTGCAGATGCACGAGTCCGTTCGCAATCGACAAACAAATCCAGATCATGTCATTATGACTGAGTGCATTGCGATTCAGATGATCAAAGAGCGAGCCTTGCGGATAGTAGTGGGTCATTAGCCAGAGCTGGGTGCAGGAGTTACGAGAGGTCATGTCGGATCCAATGAAGCCAAGGATGTTCTCATGGCGCAGCAGAACGGTGCTAAAACAGATAAGATAAGATTAGTATATATAGCTTGAGCTAATTCCAACTGATAGCCCCAACCTGTAGATTTCGGTTTCACGTTTCCAAGACTCTTCGTCACGACTGAAGAAGATTTTAACGGCAATGCTCTCGCCGTGCCAGTGACCCCGCCACACCTCGCCGTACTTGCCACGCCCAATGCACTCAATCAATGTAACCTGTTTGGCCAATGTGCGCTGCACCAGCAACGGCAGCCCACTGCCTGAACCGGAAGTAACCGAATGCTGTAAATATTCGCGCAGTGTGCTATCCCCAGCACTGGTGGCGCGCAGCAGTTCATCATTAACCAAATACGATTCGGGATCCTGTTTAATGCGAGTTGCCGCAAGCCGCTTGCGATGGCTGCGGCGCATGAAGTAAACAGCCACAGCCCCCATTAAGGTGATAATTAAAAATGGTCCCAAAATGGCGGCGGTCATTTTGCTTATGTTGCTGCTATCGGCTGTGATCACCACGTCGCCGCTAACAAAGGGCGGCAGCTCCGGAAATTCGCCGTCATTGCAAAAATCGCTGGCACAGCAAATGATATTTATGTATTGAGCCGTGTTGGGTTTCGACTGGCCATTGTGATTGCAAATCAGCGGCACCTGATCCTGTGATATGGTGCAGCCTCGCGACACCTGCTCCTGGCCAACGGCATCACGTGTTCGTGATTTCCAGCACTGCAACGACAATTTAAATAATGAATAATCAAATAGATTAGACAGCTTTTAATTACTCACCTGGATGGCATTCTGGCATGTATGGGCGTGTTCATTCGGATCGAGACAGGGTGGCTCACACGCAAAACATTTTAATCTGTGCATGCAAAAAATATCAGATTAGCACTATAAAAAAATAACAAACAAACTATGTATGTGTGTGTGTGTGTGTGTGTGTATGTGTATTGGGCGGTTAATGAGAATAGGCGGGCAAATGCATTTTACCTTCTTTTCATGCGTCGCTTACTCTTAACATGTCTTCTATTAAGGAGTGCAGCGTGTAAAATGAGTGGGAGGTAGTAAATATTAGGTGTTTGGGTATTAGGCTATAGCAATAGTCGTTAATTGTATTGATTTAGCTATCAATTGAAAATGGAAGGTGCATTTAATGGTACTTAATTACCTGGGATGCGTTAGTAGCGAGTTTTGCGGTATTGCTGGAAATTCCTTTCCATTAATGTGCGGCGGCAATTCCATGTCCATATCCTGTTGCTCATCTAGCAAAAGTCCACTTATTTCCGCTGCAAGAACAACAAAAACAAGAACAGCACGGCAAATAAGTTACACACACACATACTCGCAAATAAGCTAGAAATACTCAACGCACACACACGCAAATATGTTTTTGTATACACAAATCAAACACATACGTGTGTATTTATGTTTGTGTGTGTATGTATGGATTATAAATGCACTTTAATGCTACGCTCGCCCACATAAGCATTCTTATGCGTTTATATAATATATATTTCTACATTTGCGCATTATTTTAATGTTGTTTAATGCATTTTGTGACATTTTTGTCACACATTTGGATTAATTCACGGCGTAATTGGTCAGAACAGTAGCATATGAAAACAAATTGTGGTCTAAACACACACACTCATACACACAAACAAATAAGCAGCGCGTAGGCATCATTTTTTCTGAGCAATATGCCGCTATATAAGTAACACATTTGTGTTTACATGCAACCGCTTGTGATTCACAAACATTATGTGACAATTGGAAACATAGTTTAACACACCTTTTCCATTTTTATATAAAAAAAACGACAACAGAAAAACCAAAAATAAATTTGACTCCATTGCCACTGTTTTTTTCCCAACACTAACACGGTTGCGTTAGCCAACACCAACAGGTATACATTGACAAATGGGGTCACCCTAAAATAACATTTACATTTGCTTACAATGTTATCAACAGTAATTTTGGGTGCCCATACTTATAACTGTTAAGATAATACCAAAACGCTGTTAAATATTACTATTTAAACCCCTCGTCGTTATGTTGTTCAGGTCACACTGAGCCGGTCCTCAGCTTGCTTCGCCTGGAAAAAATTGATCAGCTGAAAAGTTTCTAGAATTTCTGAAAACAACGTCAAAGATAATTTCAAAGTAATTTAACATAAAAAAATTATTAAAGAAGTTCGATACGGTTAATAATTATCTAAGTGCATACACGTTTGTATTCACATATATATTTTTTAGGTAAGTGTGGTCTATGTGTGCCTTTGCAAGTGTGAATGTACATACATATGTATGCATGTGTAATGCATGTAAGAGCTGGAAGAAAATGCATTAGTGTGTGGAATAGGTCTATTGTTTTTTCTAATTGTCATTGCTGTAAAAGCTGTCTACTGGTCATTGACTTTCCTTCTCGTGTTCAAGTTCATTTGGATTATTAACTGCATCTTACAACGGCGCCTGTGCAATTCTGTCTACAAATCCTGTTCAAGTGGGCGTGTGCTAAGCGGCTGCTTAGTTCATTTCGGACCGGTTTTATCTTGTGGGCCACACACTTATTGCAGAAAATCAATCAATTTTTCTACCATTCGTATCGATATTGATCAAACGCCGTATTTTGTATGTACACAGACGCACATACATACATGTGCTCCCCTTGGTCACGTAACTGTAATAATTTTCCACATTTTCTTTTGCGCGTGTACACACAAACACGCACACAGACGCCAAGGGGCCTAAACATGTGCTTGTTTGTTGTCCCTTTTCTATCATTTTATTGTCCTGTTTATTTGCGCATACTTGTGTATTTGGACATCCCATCTCGTCCGGGCTGCGCAACACTAACAACGCATACACATTATTTATATACAGAACCTCGCTAAACAACAACAATAACAACGCAGACACAAACAATTGAGGGCAAGTGGTTGGTTAGCTGCCTCTGCTTATCTATCGTGGCCCCCGCCATTCCCTACTTCGCTGTCAGCGTACGGTCTGCTCTGAGTAAAAAACATTTGCCGGCATTTCAATGCTCATTCGCAAAAGTTCGCTCGCGCCACAAACATCTACACATACACACACACACACACCACTGATACGAAACGACGGCCACAACAAAACAGCAAACTACGCAGTACGTTTTCGCTGAATAATAAAACGATTGCTCCCGCACCACGTCTATATTCTGTCCGCCTTCGTGTCTGTTACATAATCTATGTAATTATACAATTCGATGTTGCCAAAAAAAAAAACTGCATAATGCAACCGGCAAAATGTGCTGAGAGAGGGAGAGAGTGTGTGTGTATGCGAATGAGAGAGCGAGAGTTATGGCTTTATTTTGAATGCGATTTAAATTTATATAAAATGAAATGTCTGTGTACTATGTACTGTTATCTTATAAATACGGCAAAGTAGATTACGATAGGGGGGTTTGCCTTTACGTTGCAAATTGAAAGCCTACGACAATTGAGCGATTCATCAATTTAACATACGTGTATCTATGCGCATGTGTGTGTGTGAGTGAGTACGTCAGAATGCGGCTTTCATCGATAATCAGTTTTGCTTGCTATTGCATCAGCTGTCATTTGTTAAAATACTATTTTACTCTCTTTTCTTTGCAGAATTAACTAGAACAAAACAAAAACAACAAAAACAACTGTTAAATTATTTAAAAAAAAAAAAGTGCAACAAGTGTTTAAAACGAAAGCTCTGTCGAATTGCGCGTGTCCGTAAAAGTGGTAGTGAGAGTGAGATAGTGATAGTGAGTGCAAGTTTAAGGATTTGAAGCTATGTCCGCTTCCACACGCAATAAACACTCAAAGATCCATGGTAAAGAAAGCGTGGATATAAGCACTGAAGAATTTGATCGCATCCGCAAGGCCTTAGACAACGAAGAATTTCGCAAATTGTTTTTCGATTACGTTGACGAAATCCAAGATCCGGAGAATCGTAAAATCTATGAGCAGGAGATAACGCAATTGGAAAAGGAGCGCGGCGTTGATGTAACCTTTATACATCCACAACCTGGTTTTGTGATTAAAACGTCTATTGATGGCGAACTAAAGTGTTTCATTAATATTGCCAGCTCCACGGTTGTGGAACGGCCCAACAATGAGGTTTCCCTTGATTCTCATACTGGCCAAAAGGGTCTCAGCTGGTCCATTCCTATGGCCCAGACACCACCACGCGACGATCTCGATGCGAACAACAAATATTGCAAAGTCTTTGATGTTGTCTTTCATCCGGATGCCCTGCATCTGGGTAAGCGCAACGGGCAGTTCCGCCAAGCCCTTATAGATACTGCACTTGATGGCGTGGAGCGTGAATTTCAAGTGAATTTAGATCGTGCCAATCTCAAGTTTCCCAAGCTCGACTATAAGGGTATGGCCCGTCCCACTGTGCTACGCAAATTATCCAAGAATCCCACAACCGAGGAGCAGGAACCGCATCCCCTCGAGCACATGTATCCAAAGAAGCCTGATGCTAATGCCGGTCAGCCTAAGGTCTTGCCTATTAAGACGAAAGTGACGCCCACGCCAACATTTGCGGTACCCAAATACAGCATCAAACATAGCCATGACTTTGACTTGGCGGTGTATACAGATGAACTGGATGCCAAGCTGCAGATGACTGTACCACGTGCTCTGGTCGTTGAAATCGAATTGCCCCTGCTCAGCTCGACGGCCGATTGTCAGCTAGATGTAACTGAGAAGTCGGTTTATCTGTTCAGCGAGAAACACGGAGCCAAGTATAAACTGAAGCTGGATTTGCCTTATATTGTGAACGATAAGGCTGGCAATGCACGCTTCGATACGGAGCACAGGCGTCTCTGCATAACGTTGCCCGTGGTGCGTTCCACGGCGCAGGAACAGCGCCACATGCATGATACTGTGCGCACTCTCAGCCGCGAGGACAGCGGGGTGGAACTCAACTCGAATGGCGAATCGCCAGCCGAGGATGAGGAAGCCATTGTGGAGGTAACTGCGCCCAACCAAGCAAACGATTCCATTGCATGTAAGTACAAATATATATATACTATATAGATCTGTTGTAACTGGCTTTGCTTCATCCATTTAGTCCCACCCACTGCCGTTGTTTCACCCCGCTCATTCCTGAAGAGTAGTCTGCATTATCAGCTGCCCGACCAGTTTAATTGCAACATTCTGGACAATGTGATTGTCTTTGTGTTGCATGTTGCGAATGTGCAACCGGATTCTGTGCAGACACTGCAGCAGGCACGAAGCCTGCATTTGCAATTCGCCTCCATGGGCACTGGCTACTATCCCACCCACTATGCCTTCCTAATGCAGCTGCCCGCTGAGGTACAGCCACAGCTGCACATCGATCACATCGAAGTTGATGCTGGCGATGAAAATGTGGTCTTGCGGCTGTTTATGAATGAGCCCTGCATGTTGCTGCCTAACTATCTGGCTGGACCCGATAGCAATGATCTCAAGGAATATCCAGTTTTTGGTCACAACAACAACAACAACAACAACAAGGAAGAGCATGAGTTTGAGAACTGCAACTTGACTTCGGAGAAGTCACTGCAGATTTGCATGGATCACAATAAATTGGAGCAAGCATTGGAAGTGACAATCGAGCCACAAGAGAACAAAGGTCTTGTAGATATCCCGGAAGTATTCCAGCAAGACCAGCAACAGCTGCAACAAGAGCAGCAACAGCTGCAACAAGACCAGCAACAGCTGCAACAAGAACTGCAACAGCTGCAGCAGCAGAAGAAGCTAAACAAGAAGCAGCGCAAGCGCAACAAGAAGCAACGCTCCCTCTCCGAGTCCGCCTGTGAGGATCTGAAAGCAGCTCAAGAGCATCACGAGCAGGTGCAGCAGCAGCAGCAGCTACTGAAACTCCAGCAGCAGAAGAAGAAGGATGAGGAAGATCAAGAGCAGCCGAAAGCTGCCTCGCCAGAGCGCTTTAAGAACGTCTCTCAGCCGATGGATACGCTGATGCCGCCGCAGCGCAAGCAGCGCAGCTACTCGGAATGCAATGAGAGCAGCCTCAGCAGCAGCGGCGTGCAACGTGGTATCTTAAAGCGGTTCAGTCGCTATGCACCACATCCCTCAATAACCGATAGCTGCTCATCTATTGATGATTGCTCATCCAGTTATTCGTGCTCGGTGGATGCAGCTGGCATTGGGTTCTCACAATCGTTTGGTGGCATACCCGAGGAACGGGGTGGAGATGAGGCGGGTCTCTCGGAGAGCTGCAAGAAGACTGTTAGATTTAGTGATCACATCATGAAGCAAGTGTTCAGGTGCGTCTAAATATAAACTAAATTCAATTGCCAGCAATTCCATCTAATTGAAAATTCGCATCTCTATTTTTAGGCTCGACTCGAGCATACTGGGCCAGCGGAAGAAGAATCAAAAGCGTCGCGATTGCAAATTGCGCGCCCAACAACGTCGCCTCAGCGAGGGCGACTCGGTCGATTACGACGAGGTGGACCCAGCAGACGGCAATGGGCAGCAACCCGCCCACAAGGTAAACTTGTGATAGATTTGCGACTGATTTGCAACACCTTGTTAATTTGACGATTGGAGAAACTAATTGAATTAGTGCGGCAGACGTGCAAATATTGATTTTTATATTCAGCCAAGTCTAGTCGGAGTGTTAAATTATCTATTGTTTGGCTAGTTAGAAATTTAGACTTGGTCTTTAACGCGTGTAAGCTAGTTAAATATTTATCTTTAATTGCGAATTAGTTCGCAACCAAATGCGAAAATCTAAACTAAAGCAAACGGTTTAACGGTTAAACCAGTTTGCAGCGGTAATATTGCGATTTAAGCTAACTCAACCAGACCATTCATTAGATGAAGGTCAAAGTCTCAGTATGATATGGAAAAATATTTCTGTTTGCTGGCAATTTGTGTGGAATTTAACTAAATATTTAATTGAATAATGAGCATTTGAGATTAGTTTGATATAACAGTGGCAAACGCTAACAGCTGTTATACATAACAGTGAAAACTGTTAAATTAAACAAAATGTTAAATGAGAGCGGACAGTATGTACATAAGAGAACTTCTCTTGAGATGTTACAGTTGTATGATCTTTATATGCATATATTATTAAGATCCTTCTTCACTTTTTCAGACCGCTGCCAATGCCCAGTATTTCAAGCAACAAAATGATCATCGTCACAACAAGGAGAACAAGAAATTGTCGCTGCATGATAGCGGCCTCGACTTGACCAATGGTTCCATTAATAACAGCAACAACAATCACAACAACGAACACGAAACTAAACGCAATGAGGCTGATGCAAAGAATGCCATGATGTTTGAAATGGACGATGACGAGGATGAGAACGAGGATGAGAATATGTAAAAGAGCAGTTCGAGCAGCTCGAGCAGTTCTTTATCGGCAAACTGTGCATGTGTTATTTTTCGAGGCAGGCTTTCAATGGAATTTTTGAAACTACTTTTATTATACTAATTATATACATACATATATATATATTATTTTATTTTTTTTTTTTTTGAAAAAAATGTTTATGAATGTAAATGTGGTAAACGTTGTTTATCAGCAAACAGGCGCTCAATTTAATAACCATATACAATTGCAAATTGTTTAGGTACATATATTTATTATAATAATAATAATAAATGATAAATCAGGGCAAACGACAAAATCAAAATATGAACAGAACAAAAAAAAAAAAAAAATTCACTTATGTACATGGTTATATACATACATAAATATAATTGTTATTTAATTTGGTTAAACACAAATTGGAAAAATTGTTAAATTGCAAAGTTCTCGTAATACTATTTTTTAGATCATACAAAACGCATTACCATCTGAATATATTATACAAACACTCACATACATACATACATATACAAATATATACATATTTAAATTACAAAATAGAAATCTCTAATGAAAATTAATTTCAACCAATGCAAATTACAAATGGAAACTAAACAATATCAATAGTTAACAGTGCATATATGCAACACACATACACATATATTAAACACATACACACACACACACACACATGCATACATAGTGTTTAAGCTATTTACATATATACTGGCTGCCGACACTAAATGTACGTGTAGTATTTTAACTTTTTTAAACAGCCGCAAGTTAAATATACAACAAAATATAAATCAATGTGTATGTAAAACTTATTGACATGGGGATTGACAGCATAATTCCTGTTTTATTATATATGCAGAGCAAGCGTTAAAAGTTTACATAATGTATGAAATTCCACGTTTCCAAAAAGGTATATTTCGCCAAGATCGTACGTTATTTACCAAAGATATGGCAAATTTAAAGATGGCTATATATTAACACAGCATTTAAAATAAGTTACAGTTTAACTGTCTGTTAAATAACAGCAGTAGCAGCTTAACATTAACAGCAGCTTAGGTCTAGCAGCAGCTTAACAGTTTTGCCCCCTAAGCATGCAATGAAAATGTCTAATTTTAGTCTCGCTGCTGCGATTTCTGTTCGCCTAGTACTTCAGCCGAATTTTCGTTCGAATTTAATGAACCATTGAAGAACTTTTTGGTGCCGCGGTATTTGAGGACCGTTAAATTTTTGAATTTTGAAATTTGCTATTCAAAGGTGTATTTATTTTAATACTTTTTTCATAATTTATTTATTTTCCATGCATTAAATTATTATTTTTTAAATACATAAACTTTTCAATCTTAAAATTCAACAATATGTACATATATACAGAGAAGTTTAAAGTGCTTAGAAACGCTCCTCGAGTTGTTTGCGTATGTGAGGTATCTGCTGCAGCTCCCGCCGCTTCACCTCCAACACGTAGAGCACCGGACAATCCAGGGAGCCGCACTGCAGCTCACCCAATCTGCCACAACAGGCTTGGCATATCTGCTGGGTCAGTCTGTAGCCACGTTCCAGCTGCGCCATCTTCGCCTGCAGCGTGACGACACATTTGCTCGGCAAACGAGCACATTCCGTGCAGATGCCCTCCTTGGTCTGGCGACCGCACTCAATGATGCAGTTGGTCGTTGAGAAGTATTGCGATATGGTGGACTTGGCATTGCCGCGATTCATCAGTTCCCCTGCTGTCGAGAGGGCGGGCGTCATGAGCAGTTTGCGTGGCAAGTTGCTGAACCTGCGAACAATCACAAATAGTCAAAGATTATCCTCCAAGATTTCATGTCTTTCCCTTACCAATCATTCACATCGGCTCCTATGAGCAGCAGGCAGCGATTCAGGGGCGGTATTATGGCCTTGGTTATATAGTAAATTGCATTGATTTTATAGCCCTCGTTGGCTAGCACCTCGTGTGGACTGCGTACCAGACGTATTAGCTGCACACCTGGCGGTCCATTGATGATGCAGAAGGGCACACGTTCACCGCGACGTGGCACACGTCTGGGATCCTTTTGCATCCATTTACTGGGAAGGAAACCAAGACATTAAATAGATATACAAATATTAAATCTCACATCCATCCGCTTACCGCGTCATCTCCAGTGCCGGCACGCAAGCCGTTGGCTTATAGCCGTTTAGGCCACGAAATTCCTTGGCAAAGATCAGATCCTGCAGATTGGCGCGTCCGGAAAGCAACTTGGTGAACTGCCGGCACACGTACTGTTTGATCTGACTAACGTCCGTCGTTTCGAAGAGCAGTCGCAACACCTTCTCCAGCATCTTGGCCACTGCCGGACAACCATCTCGTCGCACCGTTTCAATACCTTTCGCCTCGTAGACGGGCTGCTGCTGCTCCGGCGTCTCGTACATATAGCCCACATAGCGCTTCTTGGTCTGCAGTATGCACGGCTGATAGACTTTCTCCAACTTCAATTTGACCGGATGCGGATTCATTTCAGTCACGGCTTGAGCGATTTCCTCGCCTATGCGGAAGGCCTCCGCTCGATTGCGTCCTGGCACAAGGACAAACATGGAATCTGTATCGCCATAGACAACGCGCACATTCCACTTCTCATGTGTCTCGACCAGCTTGATGGCGCGCTCCAGTGTCTCGCGACCCTTGGATACCACCGAATCACCGACCTCAACGGCGGGCATGCGTCCACTGAAATTTGCCGCCGTATAGCCATAGGTAACATTGGCCATCAGCTTCAAGCCCAATTGCCTCGAGTGCAGAACTCGCTGTAGCGCGGAGCTATCACGATGCAGCTTCATCGACTGCTTCACCATCAGACGCGTATCCAGAATCTCGCTGAGCATGCGAGGCAATATGCCCTCACGCACTTCCCGCTTCACGTAGACCACGCCACAGGGCGAAATGGTGACCAGATCGCGTTCGAGCAGCTGCTGCAGCAACTGCCGTGAAACGCGCAACATCGAGGCACCGAATTCGAATGGCGTGCTGTTGCCCAGATGCTCCACTCGACCCAAGCACGTGGAGAAACAGTAGTTGTAAGCTATAATCATGCTAGGGTACAGACTCTGAAAGTCCAACACGATGACCGGATCGGCATAGAAACGTGACTCGGGCTCCATTATTAGAGCCAAATACTCCGGGGCACGCATGTGAGCTCGTTGCTGCACGCTCGGCGAGAGTGGCACCAAATTCTTTGGCTTGGCAATGCTGCAATGAGGATTAGAATATATCATTTTAGCATTTATAGAGATAGAGAGAGAGATGGAGAGAGTCAACCCACCGTAACATCATGCTCTCCACACGAAACTGTGAGCCACGGGAGAGCACCTCATAGAACTGTATGCCAATCAATTTGGCCATCTCGCTGGTGCGTCCCAGCAGATCCAGCTGATCCAGCAACGCCAAGGTGCCCCTCACCCGCTCCAAATAATACTCGAGCACAATCCAGCGGGTGCAGGGCGAGGCATACCAATCGCTCAGAGCACGCGGACTGTGCCAGGGACAACGCTTGTGCAGAATGTGATACATCACATTCTCAAAGGTGTACGAGGTGAGTGCAATCTCGGAGCGCATTAGACGCCACACATCTAGCAGTATGCGACCACAGAGCTTCATTTCCACATCGAGATCCGTAAACGATTCCCGATCCTCATCCACAAAGTCGCGCACCTTCTGTGTGGGCACGCGCGACAGCAGCGGCGCAATATTGAAGCACAAGTGCTTGGCGCGCTCAATCACATAGCCCCAGGAGCTCATTTCGATCTCGTAGCCAGCATAGATGTCCGCATCCCAGCGTGTGCAGAGCGCAAGCAATGCCTCGAATGCCTGCGCCTCGCTCTGCACCACCTGAAGCTCGATATCCGCATCCAGGCCATGATGACGTCCCTCACTTAAGATATCCTGGCTATCGCTGACTATAATATAGCCACATGCCTTGTTGGGCAGTGCCTCCTCCGCCGGCAAACTGTGCTCAATGGCATAGAAGAGGCAACGTATCTCATCATGCAGCGGATCCGGCTGCAGTTCCCCACGCGTGGGCACAAACAGCTCTAGTGTCATGGTGGTCAAATAGTTGCACTATTAAATACAGATTAAACAAATTGCATGGGTAAACATTTCAGATTGTATCCATCACCCACCTCTATGTCCGCCTTGGCTTGCTGCAAGTTCTCCAGATTCACCTTGAAGCCAAAGGTGTTGTCCAGCGTGGCATTGGTTAGTCCAAAGCTCAGGTCATGACTATTGCGTCCGCTGCTGATGCTCCTCACAAATGAGCTGCGCTCCAGTGCCTCCAAGGCAGCGCTGCTGCTGACGCTCTGCTCACTCGATTGGCTGCTGCCGGGCTGCTCATCCTGCGCAGCTCCAAACTGAAGTTTCGTGCCTCGCTTGGAACGTGCTTTGCCCTTGGCAGCTCCACTGTGTTGTGGCGTCTGTGACATGGGCGTCAGCGTTAAGCCACTGCAATTGAGTTCCCCATCCTCATCACCACTGGCTCCATCATCGTCGTCAGCTTCGTTAAGCATCATTGTTATTTTCTGACGCTTTATTTTAATGGGACTGTCGACGTCATTGGAGACCTTCTCCTTCTCGTCTTGGCGCTGCTTGTGCAGTTCCCTTGCTTTCAGCCACAGCTTGGCATCCTGTCTGCTGGGCGGACTCATTGCTGGTTCCATGACCAGACGCTGCTCACTGCTGAAGTATTCTCGCACCTGCTGCTCGTTGCGATAACGTTGCAGCATAGCCGGTCCGCCAATTGCCACCAGCTGCTTGCGTCGCCAGGCGGCAAGCCCTTGGTTGGCTTGGAGGACACTGCTTTGAAAGGGCTCCAGATCGTTGAGCTTGTTGCCTGGTATGCGCAGCACCAGAAAACCCACCTCGGTCATTTTGCTAACATCAGCGGGATTGCTATAATAGGGCTGCTGGAACACATACTCCGGTATATCCAATTTGCGACAGCTCTGTAAGACTTCCTCGTAGCTGGGCGGCAATTCTAAAGGAGCGATCACAAATGAGTTGGGATCTGAAGAGTTGCTAGAACTCAGGCTGGGCTTTTCCGGAAGCTTAGTTTGTCCGGACAACTGTGGACTGCCTAGGTCATCGCTGAACACGGACGGACTGTTGATAATCAGCGAGTGCTCATAGAAACTTGTCATTAGCTCCGGTGTATTACAATCTATGCTTCGCGGACTGCATTGCGGTGTATTGATTGCTTCTCTCACAGATACTGCTCCATCTTTTAATTGCATAGGCGTCGCTGGCGTTGCGCTCGTTTCCACTTGACTTGCAGAGATTTTACTGATTGGTGTGCGATTCATAGACCTCACTGGCATTGGACTTGGCAGAGTTTGATTCTTAACACTTTCAGCATTTTCATTCTCTGCTGAAGTTGCACTCCTTGGAGTCTCAGGCATTGGACTTGCTGGAGTTCGACTCTTTGTAATCTTTGGTGTGGCAGATAATTTACTTTTTGATATTTTACATTCCGGCGTTGCTCGCTTGGCCAACAAGGACTCGCGAAAGCTGCGTCGCAGACGCCGTAAATTCGGCTTGGCCACAGATCTATCGCTCTCCGTATCAGACACAATTGCCTCATCATCGCTCGTTGCAGCTGGAGAGTCTGCAACTGGATTAGGGTCTGCCTTAGGAAGAGGTTGCTCCTCTACTTTATCCTGCTTCGCTTTGTTGCGTGCACTGCGACGTGGTTGCTTCTGCTCCACTGTAGACTCCGCTGGCGTTGTCTGAAAGACTTCCGATATGCGTGCACTTTTCTGACGCGGCGTCAGGGAGCAAACAATATGCGTTTTGTCCAAATTCCGAGTGCTACGTCGAGTGGTGCGACGTAGAGGAGTACTGAAAGCAAGGGAACTATTTAAAAAAAACTGTAACTAGTTGGATATATAAACCTACGACTCATCTGCCTGTATGGCTTTCATTTCAGTAAACGAGGCAGCGGAAATGGTTTTGCGGCGCAGCTCCGACATGGCCAGCTTCTTGCGCAGCGGTATAACTGGGCTACATAAGCAGGATATACAATTATCAGTAAGAGTTAAAAGCTAGCTTATTTATATAAGTGAAAACCTTTTAGCTGCCGTCTCAAGCTGTTGGCTCAGGCGCTTTTTGATAGCAATGCTGCCAGGTATTGCAACTGCTGCTGCTGCCTCTGCCTGCTCTGTAACAGAAAAAGAGTCTTAGGATTAGGGAGATTTAATTTCTAAGGTGCCACACCTACTCTGTGCAGATCTATTGGTAATGGTCAGGGGCAGTGGAGCATATTTCTTAGCTGCACTCGACTTGGGTGTCCGCGGCTGCTGTTTGCTAATGCGACTCTTGGGGGTTGTGGGCGTGCGCGGGGGAGTGCGCTGTTGGCCCCTGGTCTTGGCTTTAGTAGGCGTGCGTTGCAGCTGGTCATCAGCTCCATCGATTTGCGGCAGTTCTCGCTGCTGACTAGTCGGAGGCTGGGTCTGACTCTGACTTTGACTAAGCTTAAGCAGCAGCTCATCAATGTCATCGAGAGCAATGGAAAAGTCGTGCGCGTTGCCAGCTGTATTCTCTTCATCCGAGTTGTCGCTTTCGTCGTCGGACAGCGGCTGCTGTGTGGCTGCTGCAGCTGTCTGCTTGTCCAGCAGCTCAGGCGTTAGCTCAACTGAGAATTCACAAAATAATTAAGTACTAATCAAGCTTAGTTTATATAAGGCTTTACACTGCTTGTGCTGCTGCGAAAGCTGCGCTAGGGAGCTGTCCAAATCAATATGGGATTCATTTGCATTCTGCTCCTCCAGTTGCTGCAGCACATCAAGCAGCTCCAAATCCTCCTCGCGCACTGAATAGAGATTAGAATTAGTGATTGCATATGATGTTATATATACGCAATAAGTTTACAGGTAGCATCATGTGGCACTGGACCATTAGCTTCTTGAAGTAGCTCCTCATCGACCAGCGTGTCATCCAGAAAGGCAGCGTCATCCGCATTTTCCACATTCTGCGCTAGACTATGCGCACTTCCACTGCCCGACAGATGATTTTGTATGACAGATGCATTGATCAACTGCTGCTGAGCATCCTGGCTGCATTCGTCGGGATAAACGACGTTAATCAATAGCTTTTGCAAATTAAATTGGCGACGCTGTTCCTTTGCGCTTGTTTGCAGCGTGACATTAATATTGCTGATCTGTGTCTGTTCGGATATGGTTTGATCCTCGCTGAGCGTCTGCTCCAAGGATAACAGCTTGCTCTCTAGAGCAGCCCGATAGAAGTTGTCGCTTTCAGCTATTTCCACATTCGGACGCTCCTGCGTGGGCGGCACTTGCAGCACAGGCAGCTGCAATTGAAGGACATTTATGAGAGACATTTCATATTAGTCGAGTTTAAACAGTTACCGCATTCAGTTTCTGGCTATCATCGCCATAGCTTTCGGCCAGCTTTTGTCGTCGCACGTGCTCGTCATGCCAAATGGCCTCAATGCCTGGATTTGTGTGCGTGGAGTTCGTTTTGGTGACCAACTGAAATCGATTCAGTATAAAACTTGAGCTGATATCCACTTCCAAGGCGCTGCAGGCGATCTTCTTAACAGCAGCTGGATCCAGCAGCTGCTGCGGCTTCACATTCGCATATGCCACAACTGCAGAACAGAAGCAATTCGAGTACAAATCTGAATCTACATATAATTGATGTCTACTACTTACCATCTTCCTCAGTTTGCCTACGAAATTTGACCACCTCGAGCGGCACATGCAAGTAGCTCATGCCATACAAATTGTAATCGATCATGAATTGCAGAATGTAGGGAACGTGCGCTTCGTGTGGATTGAAGTTTCTGTTCAATATGGCGCCGCTTTGCAACAAATTAGCAGCGCGCCGCACAAAGCGCGGATTGAACATGAAAATCTTCAAGAACTGGTGCTCGGTGCGATGGTAGCCATAGAAGGGACTGCATAAGAATTCAAATATCAACATTTTCTTATGTATAAGGAGTATTTATAGTGTTATATACTCACATGCCCTTAACCAACTGTATTTTAAAGACATGCTGCGCATTGGAGCTGCCCTGGCCTAGAGATATATTGATGGCCTTGTCCAAATGCATGGCTATTTGCAATATACCCCGCTCCACAGTTTCAAAGTCCCGTTTATCGTAGGGTATATAAAAGTAGGGGAATACGCCATGCACATGCATGCAGCACTTCTGACCTTTTCCATTAGCTCCAAATATGCGTACAATTGGCACCTACTCAAAAACTTTTAATTATTTTTATTATTTATTAATGTATTTTAAGTACTTACGCGCTTTATTTCCTTGCCGCGCAGCTCGGAGTAACACGGATCAAAACCAAATACCGGCTTTTCCATATAAAAATCGGCAATCACAAGCCGCAGCGAGTAAATGTCGCCTATGTACGACATTTTTTATTGTCACTCTAGCAGATTTAATTGCGAAATTCATTAAAATATCAGCAGCGATTTAAATCAAGTTGTTTACCTTTTCACTGCTGATAAATGCCAGGGCTGGCAAAATATAATATGGCAACATTGTGAAATTCGTCTTGCGACTGCTTACGAGTTATAGTTGGCGCCAAATGGTGATATGTGCAAGGGCTGGGCAATATACGATCTGGCAACGCTATCAAAATACACTTGTAACTACTACGACTAGTCAACGAAATTCAAAACCTGTGAGTCGTGACAACTTCTCGTTGAAATTCAAATTTTTGGCGGCAATTTCTCTTTGGCATAAGTAATATCAGTATTTGCGTAATAAAGTTGAGCAATCAGATTTTTGTTTTGGTTGAAATTAACATGATTATTACTTTACTTAATAGTTAACATTTTTATAAATGTTTTCTACTTTTTAATTAAATTGAGCAGGCTAAACTGATGTCACAATTAATAAACCGTTACACAATGCCCTTGTTTAAGTTATTGACTTTCCATTGTTAACCATTCTACAGAAATTGTCGCGCAAAAGTCCCCTTGTACGTGCTCGGCCTGTGTGCTCAAGAACACCAAATAAGATAAAACTACCCAATGGGAATCCCTGGAGAATTCGGAAATTGAGCGCAGCTCAAGACAACTCTTGGGTGTATATAAACCAGGTGCTCAATCAACTGTCAACAATATAGTTCTGATCAGCAACAACTACATAAACAATGAAGTCTATCGTGTGCTTGACTCTGCTTGTTATCCTGGCTATAGCGAAGGCAGAGCCTGAAGAGCTGAAGGATGCGATGGAGACAGCTGTAATGGTGGAGGAGGCACAAGCTGCATTGCCTCAGGTAACGGATGCAACACCTGTGCTGCATCAACGTCAGAAGCGTGCTACCTGCGATCTCTTGAGCTTCTGGAACGTGAAGAACACAGCGTGTGCAGCTCATTGTCTAGCGAAGGGCTTCAAGGGAGGCTATTGCAATAGCAAGTCCGTTTGCGTTTGTCGTCCTTAAGTCGTTGATAAAATGTAAATCGAAATGAATATTAAATAAATGCAATGAACATACTTGTATATAGTAGTATATATTTATATATTTATTTATTTATTGCTTCATCCGAGTTGCCTCACTGAGTTTTAATGCTTGCAACAAATTCCAGTTGCTGTTTCGTGTCTTTGGCTGACCTCGTTCGTTATAAACTGTTGTTATAATATATTTCTTTTTAAAAAACAAAAAAAATTGATTAGGATTAGCTAACAAACGTTTTGTGAAATGGCGATTTGGTGCAAAAAACCTTTGCTAATTGTAAAAATTTGTAACATGCATTTCGTTAATTCGTTTAACTAGATTTTGTTTTCACTTCATATAAGTTAAGTATAAAAATTGTTAATCAACCGTCATATGTATAATTATTCGATTTTTCTTCATATCTATATATATATATATATATATGTGTGTATAAAGTTTTATTTACTAAGTTAACTTGGTTAGAATTAGTTTTGTAAGTATGTATGCAATAATCATATACATATTAAATATTATAATTGAGAAAAATGTTGTTATCATATAATGCATATCATAATTTTGTTTTTTTTTTGTTTAGTAAAAAAGAGTTAAGAACATAGCACAGATTTTTTTTTCTTATGATTTTTTGGTGTGTATTTAAAAGCTCCATAAATTAGAGTTTCGTTAAGAGTATATAGTATATATATTTTGAAGAAGCTAGATTTTGTTTTTGGCCAAATCACAGGAGAATCAAAAGTTATTAACAAAATCTAAAAACGTACAAAAAGTTAAGTTTTCAAGAGAGTATTGTAAACAGATATATCTTTATATATATATAGCATATGGCGTATATAGCATTGCATACACACACACGCACACATTCACATAAAAATTGTAAATATGAAATTAGTTTAAAGCTTATGAACACACACGATTTTTTGTGCTTGACCATTTTATGTGTTTTCAGGCCTCTCTCACATGATTAATATATATTATGTATATATATTTGTTTTGTATATAAGATTGTTATTTTGATTCGTTATTGCAAAGAGCATATACAAGTTTTGAAAAAAAAAAATATAAACGCTCAACTTGTTTTTGCTTTATTTTTCCATTTATCATTTTTGCTTTGAATTTTTAACCATTTTTGTTTCAATTCTTGACGTGTATATATATATATTGTTGTTGTTGTTGTTGTTGTTGTATAATAAATTATGACTATATATATATTTAAGAAATATGTAAGTAGGAGGCGCACATCTCTCTTTCTCTTTCTCTCTCACTGACTGCCTATATATATATATAAATATATAATATATATAGTCTAAGAATTATTTGTGTTTCCCTTTTGTTTATTACTTTACTTTACGACTTAGATATACAACTTTTATAAAATTGTGTTTTTTTTTTGTTTTTCCGTTTTTTTTTTCTTTTAGAAAATGTGATATTAAATTGTTTGTTTAGCGCGTGATTTTTCAGAAATATTTCTTGTATTGAATAACAACTAAATTAAAAAGAAACACGAAAATTATAAAAAAAAATTAAATAAATAGTAACTAGTGAAAAGTATTTTTATATGTATATATATATATATAAAAATGGTAAACCTATGCAGTTGCAAACGCGTTTTAGCTTCAGCTTCAGCTTTCTCTCAGCTTCATTTTGTTTCTGCTCCTCCTCCTCCTCTTAGACATCCACAACCATCTTCTTGTGTATATCCGTATTGCCGACAACCGAACAGAATTCATCGAAGGATATTTTGCCATCCTCGTCCTTGTCCGCAAAGCCAATTGTCTTGTCCACAATCTGTTGCAGTTGCGTGTCTTTCAAATTGTTGCCAACCATCATTTTCAAAACCTATCGAAAGCATTTCAATATTTATACAATTTCTAATAAAATTACGAGTCAAATTAGCTTACCTGAAAGAGCTCGCCATTGGAGATGTAGCCATCGTTGTCCATGTCGTAGATGCGGAAGGCGAAGCGCAGCTTTGACAATTTGTCGCCCTTGACACTGAACTGGGAGACGCCTTGGATGAACTCCTTGAAGTCCACCTCACCGTTGCCGTCCGCATCGAAGATGTCGATGACGCGCTGCACGAGCGGATTCTGTTGCAGTTCCGGCAGCGACATGAACTCATCCACGCTCAGTGCTCCCGAATTGTCCAAATCCAATTTGCGAAAACGTTTTCCCAATCGACGGATCTCATCTGCATCGACTGCAGAGAGAAAGAGATGGAGATAGATTCATTTAGAAACAGATTCCACAAGGCAATTGCACGTGCGCACCCTGTGTGCACGCCCTGTGCACCCTGTGCTGCTCGTGACCGTTTTTATTTATAGACCACCCCCCAAAGGCGAGATGACAATGAAAATGTTATTGATATTCATAATATGCATAGGCTAATTAAAAATAGAGCAGCTGTTAGCTAAATTGTGAATGCAAGCTGAATGCCAATGACACTTGTTTACTTTTAAAGGGAAACACTTAAATAAATAGTTTATAAAGAAATTAAACACTAATTAGCTGTATATGTACGACATTTTTTATTATTATTTCTTATGTCAGGTAAGTGTAGTTAAAATGCATATTTAACAAGTGTCATTCTTGCATAATGCATATTCCAATTGGAATACACGCACTATATAACCGTCAATTGTCATACCAGCACAAATCAAACTCAAACGCGCAATATTCATATTCCATAGCAACTCCCAAGTGACTAATAAGTATCATCCCAGCGCAATTCATAATCCAACTAAATAATAATTTTCAATCTAGGGTAATTCCTGTTGCAATAGCAAGTATGATTCCAGTGAAATTCAAATTCCAATAAGAATACAACACTCTTTGAACTAACAAGTGTCTCTATAACATAATCCAACTAAATAATAATTATTAATAAATTTAAATTCCACTAACAAGTGCCACTCTAACATAATCCAACTAAAGAATAATTATTAATCTAGCGTAATTCCTGTTGTAAGAGTAAGTATGATTCCAGTAAAATGCCAATTCCAATAAGAAGACAACACTCTATAAACTAACAAGAGCCATTCTAGCATAATCCAACTAAATAATAATTATCAATCTGTTGGAAGAGGCCTCCATCAAAATTCAAATTCCAATAAGAACCCAATACTTTATAAACTAACAAGTGTCACTCTAACATATTCAAACTAACTTACAAATGCTACATAGCAAGATTTCAATTGCAATAGCAGTTAACAAGTATCACTCCAACACAATTCATATTCCAATTCGAAAAAGCCAATTAGCAAGATAACAGTTCATGCACCAATAACATAACTAAAATTCCAACTAATTACATGACACATATGTATACATATACACATATTCCAATTTGAGTCTATTACATTCCAATTAGACACATGCTAAGCAGAAACAAACAAATGTCACTCTAGCACAATGTTCATATAACACTCTATAGATATTCTTATTCGAATAGCAACTAACTATAGCTAAGTATCACTCCAGCACATTTCATATTCTAATTTCAACATTCACATAATAATTTAACTTCATTGCTTAGACAAGTATCATTCTGGTACAATTCCCATTCCAACTGGCGCACAACACACTAACAAAACAAACAAGTATCACACCAGCACAATTCTCATATTCCAATTGGCAATAAATAAATACTGCTCCCATTGGACAAACAAGGCGTTAAAAGTAATGCAAATAACTGTAAATGCAAAGGGCCTGCAATTTATTGGCTACAACAACTGCACAACGTTCAAAATGTCTTTAAGGCATTAAAATATTACAGCTACGTGGTTTTAATGCGCGAATATGCATAGGCAGCTGGCCAAATTCCATTCAAATGACATTGACTGTATGGAAAATAAATACATATATTCACTTACAATTCGAGCACATTTCCATGGGCAGCGACGTTTCATTTCCCTGCAATGCAAAATGCGGAAATTGTTGTTAATATTATTGATGATAAACTCAATTTTCATTTTGCATCTTTAACGAAAAAGCCATAAAAGCACTTTTCTACATTTTGGTTATTTGACAAATTTTATTACCATTTTGTGTGTGTGCGAGTGTGTTTGTTTGTGCCTTTAAAATGTAATTTGCTAAAAATGTATGAACACCAACAACAACAACGACACGACCTTTTATTTTTTTTTTGGCAATTTATAAAAGATTTGCACTTTTCTTTTCGTTTTATTTGGGGACTGCGACACACTTTTGTACACAATGGCGTCTGACCATTCGCATGAAACGCGCACACAAAGTCAGCTGTTTGCTTTCGCAACAGAGTGACCAAAAAAACGCGTCCACCCTGTAGACTCCCACGCTTCCAACTGGCATACCAATTGCGAGCAGACAGTCTGTTAAGCACATTAACGGAAAAATTAACTGAGAGCGCAAAGTGCGCTATGTTAATCGCAAATATGAGGCAACTGAATAGCGCGCCAAATGTTATTCTCAAATATGATAAATATAATATTGTAACACAATATGTATAAGCAAATATAATCCAGCTATGCTTATTCCAATATAAACTAATATTAGTTTTAATGCAAATAAAAACATGCAGCACGATTGAGATGTGCTTAGTCTTTTAACAGTAAGCAACCAGAGCTGAACTGTTTACAAAAGAGGAAACGAAAATGGTGCAGAGTAAACGCAATTATGAGCATACATAGCAGCAAACGCTGTTTGAGCTGGCAGCGATAATTATAGAGAATTTCTATCGAATTTAAATGTCTAACGCCTTTTTAAATTTAAGCAAACACATTTCCGTGTATTTTATTTATTGTAATATATTTAAATAGTTGTTAAGCTATATAAAATTGAGCTGCTAACACAAATAAATAATATATATGCATATATGTATGTATGCACTGCATATATAAATATATTCAATATATAATTTAAATTGTTTACTATTTATTAATAAAAAAAGGTATAAAAGACAAACCAGAAATGCTAAATTTTCATTTTATTTTGTATTTTTCATCACTGTATAATTTCCATATATTATTATTTGATTCGCAATTCCCTTTCCGTTGACCTAGAACACAAATAGTTGACAATTATAATCGGAATGTAATGCCAACTTATCCAACACCTTATGGCGATCAAGTTGCCCTAAATTGGATTGCCCTTTGATAACTGGCATCAACGGAAAGTGAAAACTCAACTGGCTGCCGGGCGGTTGGCCCACTGAAGGGAATTGCGGCTAGACAGTTATAGAGCTTCCCTCCCCTTCTCAGCAAAGAGATAGCATTTACTGTCTTTCCGTATTATCATTAGAGCAGCAGACTTGGTAACTGGAAGCCCATTTCGTTCGCGACTCGCCCAGCGAACGGTCACAGCAACTAATATACCCACAAGCTCCAACAACAACATGGCACAGACCTCATCGAGCTATGTCTATGCGGATGGCAATGGAGCTGCAGCTGTGAGACGAAAGGTGGCCATTGTAGGAGCTGGCCTGGTAAGTCTTCTTTATCTTTATCTTCGCTTTATCTGTGGGGGATTAGCTGGCAGCCAAAAAAAATATTTGGCACTCATCAAGCTGTAAAAGCGAGATATGAAACATTTGTACACCCAACTGAGAATCGGATCGGGCAGCATATAAGGTGTCATATAAGACGCTTTATTAAACTCATCTGTATTTTATTTAATTTCATATAAGACCTTATAATAAAGTCTTCTATGGAGTAATAGATGGTCATTCAACTTTAGACTCATTTATAGAGTATAAGAGTGGAATTGATCTTTAAACTCTCCTTTTCATATAAAGTAGAGTATGTAGAGTATCAGAATGTCATATATTAAACTCCATCTGTAACGTTAAAATCATCTATATGGTATTACAAGTCTTTTATTATACTCATCTATAGAATATAAGAGTGTCATTCATCTTTAAACTCTCCTATAAAGTATTATATTGTCATATGAACCCATCGGTTAATTCTTATAGAGTAGATTATGTCGGTTATGATAATGTCATGTAACTCCATCTGTAAGGTTAAAATCATTTATATATACTCTTTTATTACACTCATCAATATTATATAAGAGTGTCGTATTACTCTACTCTAAACTTTATTTTATAGATATTTCATTAAACGTATTTATTTAGTATAAGACTGGTAAGAGTATCAACAGCGTATTATAGTGTCTTATAACTTTTTCATTAAACTCATCATTGGTATAAAAGTTTAATTTAACTCTTTCATGGAGTATAAGAGTGTTATATGACTCTTTCTTTAAACTAATCTGTAGAGTATAAGAGTTTATATATAAGAGTTATAACTCTTTCATTTGACTCCTCTATAGACTATAAAAGTGTCAAGATTCTTTCGTTTCAGTTATCTTTAAGTACTCGTATACTTAGTTTACGAGTTTACTTACGAGTTTCATGAAGTATAAGAGTGTTATATGACTCTTTCGTTAAACTAATCTGTAGAGTATAAGAGTTTCATATAACTCTTGTAATATAACTCTTTCATTTGACTCTTCTATAGAGTATAAAAGTGTCATGTGACTCTGTCGTTAAACTAATCTGTAGAGGATAAGAGATTAACTAACTCTTCTATATAGTATAAAAGTGTAATGTATCTCTTTCAGTTAACTGATAGTATAAGAGTTTATTTTTACATGTGGCTCCTTCGTTCAACTATAGAACGAGTATAAGAGTTTCACATAACTCTTTCATTGATGGAGTATAAGAGTGTAATATAACTCAGTCATCTAACTCTTGTATATATTGTAGTATATAAGTCTGATCTAACTCCTTCGTTATATTAAGCTATGGAGTATATATATAATGTATTTCTTTCATTTAATTCATATTTAGTATAAGAGTTTGTTTTTACTTTTCCGTAGACTATATAAGTTTCATGTGACTCTTTCGTTCAACTTATCTGTAGAGTATTAGAGATTCATGAACCTCTTTCATTTATGGAGCAAAAGATTGTAATAAAACTCTTTTATGTGACTATTCTCTAGAGCATACAAGTCTCTAACTCTTTCGTTAAACTAATCTGTAGAGTATAAGAGTTTCATATAACTCTTTCATTGATGGAGTATAAGAGTGTAATTTAACTCATTCATTTAACTTTTCTATAGAGTATATAAGTGTCATCTAAATCTTTCGTTAAATTAAGGTGTAGCGTATAAGAGTTTCATATAACTCTTTCATTGATGGAGTATAAGAGTGTAAAATTTAACTCTTCTAAAGAGTATAAAAAGGTCATCTAACTCTTTCGTTGAATGAAGCTATAAAGTATAAGAGTTTCATTTAACTCTTTCATTGATGGAGTATAAGAGTGTATTATCATTCATTTAACTCTTATATAGAGTATATAAGTGTCATCTAAATCTTTCGTTAAATTAAGGTGTAGCGTATTAAGAGTTTCATATAACTCTTTCATTGATGGAGTATAAGAGTGTAAAATTTAACTCTTCTAAAGAGTATAAAAAGGTCATCTAACTCTTTCGTTAAATGAAGCTATAAAGTATAAGAGTTTCATTTAACTCTTTCATTGATGGAGTATAAGAGTGTATTATCATTCATTTAACTCTTATATAGAGTATATAAGTGTCATCTAAATCTTTCGTTAAATTAAGGTGTAGCGTATTAAGAGTTTCATATAACTCTTTCATTGATGGAGTATAAGAGTGTAAAATTTAACTCTTCTAAAGAGTATAAAAAGGTCATCTAACTCTTTCGTTAAATGAAGCTATAAAGTATAAGAGTTTCATTTAACTCTTCTATCATTTAATAGAGAATCATATTTATTTTACCTGTATATTTATTTACCTGTGCAGGTTGGTTCATTGGCTGCCTTGAACTTTGCCCGCATGGGTCACGAGGTGCAGCTGTACGAGTACCGCGAGGACATACGCAAGGCTCAGCTGGTGCAGGGACGCAGCATCAACTTGGCACTCTCTCAGCGGGGTCGCAAGGCGCTGGCTGCTGTCGGCTTGGAGGCGCAGGTGTTGGCCACAGCCATACCCATGCGAGGACGCATGCTGCACAATGTGAAAGGACGCACGAGCATTGTGCTCTACGATCCTTGCAACAAGGAGTGTTTGTATTCCGTGGGTCGCAAGCAGCTGAACGAGCTGCTCCTGAATGCCTGCGATGCCTTTCCCAACATCCAATGTCACTTCGAGCACAAGTTGGTCAAGGCCAATATAAGAGAAGGCCAAATGCAGTTCAAGCAGGAGCAGGAGCAGCTGATCTCTGCCAGCGCTGACCTGATTGTTGGCTGCGACGGGGCTTTCAGTGCGCTGCGGCAGGAGCTCGTGCGCCAGCCCGGCTTCAACTACTCGCAGGAGTACATAGGCACGGGCTACCTGGAGCTCTGCATACCCGCCAAGGACAACGAGTTCCAGATGCCCGCCAACTACTTGCACATTTGGCCGCGCGACTCCTTCATGATGATCGCCTTGCCCAACCAGGACAAGTCCTTCACAGTCACTTTGTCGATGCCCTTCGAGCTGTTCGAGCAGCTGAAGACGCAGCAACAGCTGATGGATTTCTTTCGCACCCACTACGTGGACGCACTGCCTCTCATTGGCGAGGAGCAGCTGATCAAGGACTTCTTCAAGTCGCGTCCCCAGCACCTGATGTCCGTTAAGTGCAAGCCCTATCATTATGCCGACAAGGCTTTGATATTGGGAGACGCTGCCCATGCCATGGTGCCCTACTATGGCCAGGGCATGAATGCGGGCATGGAGGACGTGACCTTGCTCAGCTCCATCCTGAATCAGGATCTGTCCCTCGATGTGGCCCTCGAGAAGTTTACGGACTCACGCTGGCAAGATGCCTATGCCATTTGTGACCTAGCCATGTACAACTATGTGGAGGTGCGTAACCCTAGCATTGCCACTTGACTCCCAATCTCAATATGTCCTCCACAGATGCGGGATCTGACCAAGCGCTTGTCCTTTCGCTGCCGCAAGTGGCTGGACACGACGCTGTTCCGTTTCTTTCCCCGCCAGTGGGTGCCGCTCTACAACAGCGTCTCCTTTAGCAGCATGCCCTACAGCCAGTGCATTGCCAATCGCCAGTGGCAGGACAAGCTGCTGGGCAAAGTTCTGAGTGGAACGATCGTATTCAGCTCCTTACTCGCTGCTGGCGCCATCTATGTGCGGCGTTTCCGCTAAGCGCTTACATTTTGTTCAAATTTTAATGCACATTTTTATGAATTATGTTTTGGCTGCTTTTATCTTTTATAAAAATATATATGTTTTTATAATAATTTAAAATTTATTTATTAACTTATATTTCATTTATATTATTAACATATAC
This sequence comes from Drosophila gaucha, assembly GCA_035045545.1. Classification (NCBI taxonomy): domain Eukaryota; kingdom Metazoa; phylum Arthropoda; class Insecta; order Diptera; family Drosophilidae; genus Drosophila; species Drosophila gaucha. Next base: position 2,047,630 of record JAWNOY010000344.1, read on the forward strand.
CTAAAGAGCTTTCTTCTAAAATCCATCTTATACTAAGCAAATCGCTTTTGGCGGCATCTATTCCGCTAAACGCTTACATTTTGTTCAAATTTTAATGCACATTTTTATTAATTATGTTTTGGCTGCTTTTATCTTTTATAAAAAATATATATGTTTTTATAATAATTTAAATGATATTTATTAACTAACTGTATTTCGATTTAACATAGCTAAAACGCTTGCTTCTAAAATCCATCTTATACTAAGCAAATTGCTGTTGGCGCCATCTATGTGCGGGGTTTCCGCTAAACGCTTACATTTTGTTGGAGCTGCTTTTAACTTTTATAAAAAATATATGCTTTTATAATAATTTAAAAGATTTTTCTTAACTTACTATATTTCAATTACCTTCTAAAATATTTTAATATTTAATTCATTTATCTTATACTAAGCAAATCGCTGTTGGCGCCATCTATGTGTGACGTTTCAACTAAACAGATAACACAGTAGCTGTTTCCACTGTGCAGTGCGCCATTTTTACTAACGCTTATGATCCCGTTAACTAAACGAGCCTAGAAATGAGAAAGGAGCATAATCGAGCAAGCTTTTTAGTTATATTTAGTTAGTGTCCGTGCGTCCTGTAAAGCGGTTGTGGGATCTGTGCGTATTAGTTAAACGAATAACTCAAATATTTAAATTTAATTATTAAGATGTACGTGTGCGTATTTTTTTCTGTGTGTGCGTGCAAAGTATAAAAATCAGTTTAATGCCGTTTAAAAGACAAACGAGTTAATGCATCTAATTTGATTTCTGATGCAACGGTTTCTCACTCAACGGGAAAGGCGCGCAATTGAAGAATGAGTGAAAGTGGTAGAGGAAGATGTTTGATCCTGTTATATGCGCTGAGTGTAGGCTGCAAAATCAAGAGAGCGCGAGAATTGAGTGCAAACTGGAGCAGTAATTAAAATGTTTGACTAGGCTCATTTTGAGCCCGTTAATTGAGCTTGTTGTGTGAGTGAAAGAATTGGGTCTTTTTGTGAGAGAGTGAATGAGAGATGGGGAGTAGCATCTGTAGACTGATAAACGTGCTCTTATATTTGTTCACTTATATTACCTATTAAACCTTGTGGCGCCATCTATTTGCAGAGCTTTCGGTAAGTGTTGGAAGGAATTTGGTTAAAGTCCAAACGACTATTTCTTGTGAACTAGTAGATTCTTATCCATATTGTTTAAAAACATATTTCCATACTATATTGAAATGGTTATTTATTTGCCAAGAATGCAACATTTGAACAGAATAAACAGAAAATAGCTGCTTAGTAGCGCCTCTCGCAAAAACATAAATATGTGTACATAAACACAAACAAACACTTGTACATATATTTTTATATAGTACATACATACATATGCATTTGTATTTTGCGCGTGGTTAAAATACTACGCATCGCCTTTGGCAATCTAAACATTGTATGTGCATATATTTGGTTTTTATTTATTTCTGCTGCGTTTAAAAAGTCGATGGCATTGTGCAAAGCCAAAAATATGTCACGCTAGTGTACAATTGCATGCAAGACATACATACTTACACATAAATAAATTATACATATGTACATATGCAGATATATCTACATATTCTATGCTCTGCTTACGTATCACGTGTACCATCGAATGTTTATGGCGGAATTGAAAAAAAGAAGAACGCATTTTGTTATGATTAACCTCACTTATTTGCTAATTGGCTAGATAAAAACAAAATATACATGTGAAGCGAGCGACTGGCAGCATTGTAATTACAAATGGCAGCACTGACACGCAAGGCCGGCGCTTTCTCTTTAGGCGCGCGCTCTCTCACCCATTGTCTTTCTCTCTCTCTCTCTCTCTTTTATTTCAATGCCGACGCCGGCCGGTATTTCTCAATGACTCGCAAGCAATAACAACAATAACAAAATTTTTCATTACACAAATGCGTTGGCTGATCTTCAAATTGAAAGCTGGTAAAAGCTCACGGTCTACGCTCGCTCACGGTTACTCTCTCCCGCGCTCGCTGCCATTTGATATGAAGTTGCCAGCAGCGACCGCCGCACACCACACATTTAGCTTGACTAAAAACTAGGCTTAAAAGTGAAAACACAAGAAAACAGTGAGACGCGCAGCTAACGACTGACCCAGTGCTGTCAGCAGAGACAGAGTGCTGAGAGTGAGAGTAAGAGCAGCTCTCGCTCTCTCTTTAAAAAAAAAAACTCAACTAATTGTTGTTGTTAATTTTGCAGCGATTAAATGTGAATGTTTAAATGTACACACAAACACGCGAATATACATATACATACCTACATACATGCTTATGTAAATGTGGTAGCCCCACATGCAAACATACATACATACATACACACATACACAGATATTTGGTTATTGTTGCTATATGCCGGCGGCGACTTAGTTATTTGTGAACTTTTCGCTGCTCACTTTTTATACATTTCATTTTCGTTTTTGCCTTTATTTCAATTCTTGCCTCTCTAGAACTGTCGGCGTCGCACAGTGGTCTATAGTGCGACAATCGAATTAGAATCAAACTGGCTTTTCAGCTACAGTACAAGTGTTGTGTATTTTTCTGATTTAATATATTTTATTGTAAATCTATTATGTTTTAAGTAATTTCATACAGTATCATTTATGACGAAACTTAAACGTGTGCCACAGAACAAAATAAATTAACATTTTTGACCAATGGCATTTGCCTTTGGCCCACAGTGCATTGTCGCAGGCGACGACGCGTAGCTGCCGCGATTTGTACAAACATACGGTTTTGCTTAAGCAGCGGCCATCAGTTGCTCGTCACATGTTCGACACTCAAGTAGAGACCACCAGCAGGTAACGGAAATTGTGCAGAAAATTGGACCAAACGATCAATTCTGTGACCAAACAAACAACCAACTACAACAACAACAACAACAATAGTTCCCGTTCGTATTGTGCAAATTGAAAGTGGAGATTCGAGATTTATCCGAAAGTCGAGTACCGAAAGCCGCAACTTGTGAGTGTTCTCTAATATACAAAATATTAAACGAACTGTTAACATTTTGAGCCCGACGAGTTGCCAACGCGCCTTTGCCGCCCACAACATTCTCGAAAGTTTCCGAGCAACGTGCTTTGACCACACGCGTTTCTGTGTTGTGTTTCTTTCGTTTGAGTGTGTGTGTGTGTGTGTGTGTTGGAAAAGGAAAAACCGAAAAAGCAACAAATATAAGTAATTAGGGTTTTATTTGTCAGTCTATAGTGCAGTCATCTTGTCGATTGTTTGCTTGCTCGCGTTCACGTAATATTTAAAACAACACAAATTTAACCATCGAACATCTTTTGGGCTACCAGATCGATCATCACCTTTACACCGGGTCCGGGCCGCCGCAGCTGAGAATTGAATTGCATTTTTTTTTTAATTCCGATCTTGTTTCCGCTCTCCCGCTGTTTCCTTCATCTCTGACTCTCTCTCTCGCTCTCGCTCTCGATCTCTGTGGGTGTCGATACGCTAATTCTTTTTGCTTTCCGATTTATTTTAATACAGTGGCTGTGTGCTCTTTTCAAATTCAACAAATAGAATATTTGTGTGTTCGCGCGTATATATGTATCTGTGCTCTATATACCCACATATGTACAATCAAACATACATACATTCACATTAGTGTTACATATACACGTGAGCCAAAACGAATAGAGACTGTAATCGTGTAACCGTAACCAATAACGTCACAGTAACTGTAACGGTCAGCGACGCCGCAATCGCATCTATCTTTGTAACAAAAAAAAAGAAGCAAAAGAAGCGCGGTCTAACGGTCTGCGCGAAACGGTTTAGCGCCATCTAGCGTCATTTATTAGCCTCGTCGCGAACTTTTGGCGCTCGTCCTTGTTTTGGCCGTGATGCAAGTGACTTCTCTCTTTCGCTTGCATTCGTCGTCGCCATCGTCTACGTGTTTCGAAGAAAGCAAATTGCAGAAATAGAGATCTGCATCTTGTGAATATCTTGCGGATAAGAAACATTAAAGCACGACTTGTCGACCATTTGACCAGGTAAATATCACAAAAGAAAAACCTTATCAAAATATCGAACTGGCAATATGTAAACTACGTGATCGCACTGCAGATGGCGCTGCCGGGTCTCAGGTTGCCAAAAAAAAACCACCCACGTTAACAAACGCACTCGTTCTCTCCCTTTCTATTACACATGTTATATATACGCATCCGTGTATCTTTCTTTTTTTGGGCGAATCTGCCATTTCCGGCTTGGGCTGAAGAATATTCGCCCTGAAGGTGAATGTTTGTGATATTGGCCCTGACGCTAATTTAAACGCTTTCCTGTATATATATTTCAATATTCTGGCATTAGAATCCTAATATATATATAAATTGAAACTGAAATAGACCTAAGCATAGCATTTCATATAGCAAGCCACAAACACAAACAATAAATTTATTACAATTCCATTCTATGACAAAATATTCATTTCAGTAACTTTAAACAGCATGTAATCAAAAAATTTTTAAATTCCGTTTTGATTGAGGAGATTTCTTGGACAATCCCTGAAGCTGCTTAGCTTTTGTCAGCCATAAACAAATCGCCAAATGCGAATCATAGGCTAACCATAAAAGTCAGCATGAAGAGCTATTTAAAGTTCCAGTTATCCAACCAAGGAGATTAGACAAATATTTCAAATAATCCAACAGTCTTCAATGAGGTAAAGTTTTTTCCAACACATAGACAGTTAGTCTATGTATGTTATACACATGTATGTACATACATACATACATATGTTTATTACTATGACTAATTGCGCTTGTAGTCAAATTATATCTCACTTTCCATCATATTTATAATGACTCTTTTTGTTGATTATATACCTAACATTGACTCATTTGGACTATATGATTTTATATACATATAATTTCTGAACAAACATACAAATTCCTTAATTCCTCTTCCTGTTATTCCGTTATCTACTGTAAAAACGCTTCAAATACTTCTACCTCTATAGGATGTCTATTTAGACATATTTATCTTTTTCAAATCTTGGGATTCCCACCTCGCTTGAAACAATATTGCACTTTATGACATAAAAATTCAAATTCTTAGATGGCACACTAATTAAGCGCTTTGCCAGAGCCCAAGCCAAAAACAATTGTGAACAACGTGCACAAACACACATAAACACTTAAAATCGTTTGGGAATGCAAATGTACATACCCTCGCAAGCCTAAATACATACGTATCAATATGTATGTATGTATGTACAGTTTTGCATTTAAAAAAAACTTACATCATCTTCTTTGGGGCGACAGAGAGGCAAAACGTACACACTGAGCGGGCGAGAGTGAGTGAGAGTAAGCGAGGGAAGAGAGAGAGAAAGAGAGCAAAAGAACGCCAAAAATGGCAAGCAAATATGTTTGTTGTTGTTCTTGTCGTTCGAAAGTAATAGAAATTGCGCGTTGGAATTGGAAATGACGCTGACGACAGCAACAACAACTTCATCATTAGCAATACAGTCAAAAAAAAAAAGAAAAAATAACCGTAAACATGCCGCGCAGTTTGCTTTGCTTCCTTCCAACAACACAAAAACTTAAGACAAGTGCAAAACAAATGTGATAAATAACGGCAACCTTGGTTAATGGGGGATATACTGGCATATGCACAGTAAAATAACAGTTAATGTGGGTTTTGAAAATAAAACTAATATAGTAATTTGTATGCATCTGTTTCCATCCCTTGGCAGCATTAAATAGGGCATACATTTAGAACAGAGGACGCAGTAAGAAAAAAAGTGCATGCACCATAAGACGTCCGTCAGATCCAGCGAAAAAACAAGCAACAACAACAAAAACAAAAAAAAAACAGACCACTAAAAACAACAACAGAAAGACGCAATTTAATGAAATTTGTGATTATAAATATTTCAAAGGTACAACAAAATCTCATTTAATAAAAAATCGCGGCGTCGAGCACAACGCCAAAAGGCAAAAAACCATACAAATAAAAATAAAATAAAAGCAAAAACAAATCGGCAAAAGAAAAAATAAATAACAATTCAAACGAAAAAAATCAAAAGCAAAACAATACCAACAGCAACAACAATAACAGAACGTGGCAATAACTAAAACAGAAAGCTTTTGGCAAGTTAGTTGCAAAAACAACAACAAACAGCAGAGCAAAGCCCGCGAGAGTGCGAAGTGTATAACAGTGTGAGTGCGTACGTGCGTGAATATTTGTGTGTGTGCGTCCCCAAGTGCTTAACTACCTCACTAGAGCGACAGAGACGGTGAGAGCGAACAAGAGCGAGCGTTAGCTTAAGAGAGCGCCGAAGCAGAAGCAACAGTAAACCAGCAGCAGCGCTCGTCAAGCGAAGCAGCGACCAAAGCCAATTGCGCATAGAACAAGCACAGAGGTACACTTAGTAGAAGCGCAGGCAAGCTCCAAAAAAAAAAGAGCCTAAAATACAAGAAAAGAAAAAAAAATTAAAAAGCCAAAGCAAATTAAAAACCAAATATAATTGAAAAACGGCTGGAAAAGTTTTAAGTGCAACGACAACGGTACCGTTGTGAAAATGGTAAACAAAGCCCAGGGCAAACAGGCGAAGGCGGAAAAGGACAAACAAGCGACACAGCAACAGGAGAAGTCGCAGCAGCAGCAACAACAACAACAGGTGCTACAAACTAACAAAAATAACAACAACAACAACAGCAATGGCAACGGCAGCAGCAACAACGCCAATCAAGTGAAAAATAGCGAGAAGACCAAAAATGCAAACAACAAATGTAACAACAACAGCAATACAGCGCGTGCCAAGGCAGGCAACAACAAAGCACAGCAGCAGCAGCAGCAGCAACAACAGCAGCAGCAACAACAACAACAACAGCAGCAACAGCGCAACAGCAAAAAATCGCGTCGGCAGCGTCAGCAGCTATTCTTTCAGCCACTGACGCGCAGCAGCGGCAGCCAGCAGCAGCTGCAGCTGAACAGCAGCAACAACAAATGCAGCAATGCATCCATAGCAACAACAGCAGCAGCATCACCAACAACAACAACAATCGTTACCAAAGTTAGTTCCGCCGATATGTTAACTGCGGCCCTGACCGTGCCCTGTGCCAAATGCTCGAAGCCTGCAATGCTGCCTGGCCTGCTGCCCTCATCCGCCTCCACCAGCAGCGCCAGCTCGGAGGTCAGCAGCAGCAGCTACAGCAGCATCAGCAGTGGCAGCAGCAGCAGCAGCAGCGACCATCAGCAGCAGCAACAGCAGCAGCAGCAGCAGCCGCTGCAACTGGAGACAGCAATCGTTTATACAGGCAAACAATATCGTAAATCTAAATCCTACATGAGCGTCTCTCAATATGCAAACAAATCGACAGCTGGCAACATCAACAACAACAGCAACAATACTAACAACAGCAGCAGCAACGTGACCTATAGACGTTCGCAGAGTGATCGACGTAATTCATTTGATCGCACCTTTGCGGAACGGAATCGCGATTTTGTGCCCATTGTACAGCCATTGCGTCCCGTTCTCTCCTCATCGAACATAGCGGGAGTTATAGCCAGCGCCAGCAAGTTGACCATCATAGAACGTTTCGGCAAGGGACGCGTCGCCTATCCCATAATGCAGGTGAGTCGAACCGAACTACATGAAATATATAATTTTTTATAATTTATTTATATATATATTCATTTACTAATTGAGATAAGAAACTTGTTCGTCTTATAAATTGATCTGCAATCAAATTGTTAATCTTTATAAGCTATAAAATTGCTTGTTTGACCACATTTATATTCTATTCATAATTGAGATATAGTATACATATATTCGTCATAATTACACTTGCTATAAAACGCTCTATTATAGTTTTAGAGTTTCCTAAGTTGGGGAATCAGTAGATTACTCACTTTTCTGTTACAAGATCTGTTACTGTTATTTCACAACAATTTTTTCTTATCTTGCTTCAGCTGACTTTCTCAGATCTGGAAACTGTAATATCATTGATCTATAAATAAGATATTGCAATCGAAACAACTTCATATTCAAAACGTGATGCATTACTATTGTGGCATATAAATACTGCGTAATCTTTCGTAACTTTCCATTTGTCTATTATTATTGTTGCCACATAAAGATTCGAGAAGTTCTTTCTAATCAGCGCTACCGAAGGAAGCGGTTCTAATTAATGGCGCAAAAGCAGTTAGATGATAAGACTAAGAAAAATAGAGAGTGAGAGAGAGAAAGAATTGAATAGAGTATAGTCGAGTATAGCTGTCTTTCATTAGTCATCTGTATATTTTCAATGCAGATTGCATCACAGAATGTAAAAAAAAGATTGTATATAGAAAATATTACCTTTATATTGCATGGCAGACAGCGCCTATTCAAGAAAAGTGCCCTCTAGTTTTTGTTTTTGTATGATTAGTTGGAATTTATATAGCGAGGCCTGTTTATTTGTATTAGTTGCTTGGTAGTTAGCATTGTTATCAATGCACTTTTTGTGTCGTACATAAAAATTTGCACTGAGCTAAAGACGAACCCACTCAGTGGGGATTGTGCATTCAGTACATTACGTATACGACATGTAGAACTCATTTGTATTCTAATATTGTCTTACGATTTCAACAAATGCAGTAGTAAATGATAATATGTTTATATATAAAATATTATCTTGATCAGCATTAATAGTCGACACATATGGCAATTTTTATTGATCATAATCTATGTGAACTCAGCTTTGAGTTAAGCAATGTGGTTGGAATTTGGTACAGATGTTGCTTTTAATCTCTAGCAATACATATTAGAAGATAAACAAGATCGGTGAACTATAGCACATAGTTGTCATATAAAATTTCAAGATAACATGGCTTAACGAAGGCAGATTTCTAGTTCAAGCAGCTAGCATAGTTATATTTAAGCTTTTATCAAGAGTATCTTTTATTCGACTAAAATTCTTGTCTTGTCTTGTTTTGTTTTGGCTTTGATCTAACATTTCGTGTCTCAATTTTGACAGACCAGCTTTTTTGGATTGATAGATATTTTCTTTAATGCGGAAATTGCAAAGCCTTGGAATATATTTAAAAAATCGAAAAAACACACGGCATGTGTTTTTTTGTCTGCTGCATAGATGATAAAACAAAATAATATATATATAAATAAGATGAAAAAATAAACTTAAAATTGAAAAAAAGCCTGTTAGCCATAAAAGTCGCAACATATATTCGATATATGCTAATTATTCAAGCTTCTACAAAATCTGCATATGTGGAAAAATAGCATAGCCCAAAATAAAATCAAATAAACTGAATACTTTGATTAGCATCTGCGTCAGATTCAAATGTTGCTTGGATTGTTTGATTAACTTAAAGACATACCAAAAACTAGTTCTAAATGTATGCGAAAAGGGAAACTTGTTTTACCACTTGGGATACATTTGTTTTAAATGAACATCGAGAGTAGAAAAAGCAAAATTTAAAAACAAAAAAAAAACGCATTTTTGTTTGTGTCTTTTTTCTTTCTGAGCTTAAACAATTGACAGACATGTCAATAGAGAAGAATTAAGAAACTAAGTTTAAACAACTGTCGCAAGCAGCTGAAAGTTAAATAAAAGTTAACCTTCAGAAAAATTCTCTTCAAACAATCTTAGCACACTTTATTTTGTAAATACTCGACTATTCTTTATTATTATTATTTTTCAACAATGAATACATCGAAAAGGGTTAAAGGGGTATAATGTTTGTGTGCGAATGTACTTAACAGGCAAAAGGTGGAGCCGTTGTTGACCTCAGCTTGATCAGAATTAATAGTCGAGTCGATATAACTCGGTCTGTTTGTTTATAAATTCAGCGGTCTCAGCGACTTAGAAAATATATATACTTGATATTTGTAATATATATTCTTAAAGACCGTAAGAACAAGTAATCCACCATTCTTTTTCGATAACTCATCACATTGCTTATTCTTCAGTTTCCCCTATAGGATTTGTATTAGCACAATACAATGAGGGTTAGGAGTTTCTTATAGCCTAATATATGATCTTGTAAGGAATACATAGACTATGTATATTTTAAATTTTGAATTTTTATTTCCCCTCAAAAGTTAAAAAAAAATATGTATTTCACATAGTGGATACTTGTTTTTTTGGTACATTCTTATATTTGGATGTCATAGTTATGCCCTGAAAATTTCATTAAAATTGTAAATCTAGAACCGAAATTATTAAACAACTAATTTTCCAGCCGCTGCACAAGGTGCTTATATGTGTGTATGAGTATGTGAGTGTATGTATTTTTGTGCATGTACACATATTTATATAAACCGACTAGATCACTCTTACTTGTTTTATATGCGATCAGCGTGAATCATTTAAGCGCGCTAGCTCTTCCTATCTCTTCTATTGCTCTCCACATCATTTATACTCTCTCTTGCTCTCTCACGTGAGCAGAGCTTTGCAGTGGATCGACGCTGCACAACACGTGGCAAATGCTGATCAACTGGGCAGCGGAAATGAACTGACGTACAGATAAGATAAACAGGCAACACTTGTTGCCATAAAAACAAAAACAAAAATACTTTGCACTATATAAATAATATACTATATACTATATATATAGGCAGATATATATGTACATATGTCTGTTTGAGTATTATAGGGGATTTTTCAATCCAAGCTATCAAAAAGCTTTAAAGATTCTCGCCGTATTTGTTATCAGTAGCAAAATATAAAAAAAGTTGAATAAAATTAGAAATATTAAAATGAAATAAATGTGAAAAGAAAAGAGTAAAACAAAAAAAAAACAGACATTAGGTAGGCTTCGGCAAATATTGCAAATTTTTTTTTGCCTACGTCAAGCAAACGACTCCAATCTATAATAGTATATGCATATACAGATGTGCATACATATATCTCATTTCTATACTATATAGAAATGATTTGTAATAATGGAAGTTTTCGCTAATAAGCCTCTTCGTTGTGAAAAACCTTAATGGAGGCAGTTATGAATCGTTTGCGACAAAAAGCCCAGCAGCTCCATTAAAGTTAACAAACAGCTGCCGTAGAGCTTCAAAACACTTGGGGATTTGTAATTATAATGCCCTATATAGGCAATATGTAATTCTATATGACCTTAAACTAGACGTGCCTTAACGTAGATATTTGAATTCTTCAATGGCAATGAGGTATTTCCCGAGAACAGGTTTATTACTCATTTAAGAATCTACATTTTTTGGAATATTTTCTATATATTTCGTAATGTTATTTTGTTATAAGAAATCTGTTTAGGTAACGAAAATTCCTTTAGACTTCTTAAAGCTATTTTTAGTTTCTCCTTTTAGTCTTATCGACTGCTAAGAATTTCTTGTATTCACGCAATTGTGTGTATAATCAATGTGTCTTTAAATATATTATAGCTCTTAAAAAAGTACCATAATATTTATGACGTTCTCGAATCTGTTTTTTTGTTTACTTTTTTTTTCGTTTTTATGTGCAGATTGTTTGCAAATTTGTTTATCTGATGTGCAGCTATACAAAGTCAAATGGGGTATATTTAACCCTATAATAGTTATCGATATATTATCGATAATTTTACAGCATTCGCTTATCATTTTATCTATAGCATACTATTCAGCTGTTGGTTTCAGACGAGTTGAGATATTTCATTTATCTTTTAACTTGATTTCCGTCTTTAATAACAGATATCAGATAGAAGATAAATTGAAATCACATACAGCAATCTTTGAGTGATGTCTCTTTAGATCTGGTCTTATTTCTTGTGGTTTCCCCCTAGTTTGGGTATTTTAAAAGTCGAGCGTTTCTCGACATTAGCGCTAATTGTGTCTCATTATTTTTTTGCGTCAGCCGCAGCTGTGTGTGAATTTTGAGCTATATTCCTTCCCTCCTATCTACCCCTCACTCAAGTAATTGCTTTCGCAAAAACAAAAGTTAACAACTTGCGTTTATTATTATTATACCCATTAAAAGTTGAAGTGGGGTATTTAGGTTTTATGAGTTTGTATTAAGAGTCAGAAGCTTCTGTGATTGGATTGAATTAAAAGCAATATTCGAGCCAATAAAGAGCTTAAGTATTACAGTCTGTAATCACAGCTTTCAACTTAGGGTATATTTCTGTCAAGTACTTCCTCGAGAATACTCTTACCTGCTTTTCTTTTTATATAACAATTTGCGTCGTAAAATTTGTTGCTGACAAGGCCAAAAAATAGGTTTAAAGAAGTGCCAAGCAGCAGCAGCAGCAGCACAATTGAAGTGAAGAAATGCAGATAATGCTCATAATAATAATGATAATGATAATGATATTTATTATGGTAATGATAATGAATATGATAATTTGTTATCACGTTTTCAACGTTCTTCGAGTTCTTTGCCTTATCAAAAGTAGAAACCATGCAAAAAAAATTATTTAATCAAAAGTGTTTACCCATTTTAAATTAGACTAAAAGTGAGTTCGTGGCTTAGAAAGTGCCACATACGCCAAACTCTGCATTGTTTATGATATGTTGTTCGTCAAATAGAAATATTTACAATAGGTTGTTATTCAAAAGATTGCTAAATGTCACCTCATTGTCTTAAAAAGGTGGCAAAAATAAATTGCACAGCTTTTTTTATTAGACAAATCTGTGAAGTTGCTAGGGCAGGTGGTATTTGATATGAGAGCTACGGATGAGAGTGAGAGGGAACAAAGAGTAAGAGAGGAAGAGAAAGGTGATGGAGGAAAGAGAGAGAGAGAAAAGGGAAGCAATAGGTATGAAAAATGGGAAATAGAAGGAGAGAAGAGAGAGAGAGAGAGAGTTGAAATTGGCAAATATACCCTACTTTTTCTTAGTGTACTCAAATATAACAAAAATCTGTACAGTGAGTTTGACCTGACGTGCAGAATAAGGGAACGAGTGAGACGGAAAGAGAAAGGGGAAAATTAAGGGAAAGAGGCAGAAGGAAGTAAGAGAGTGGGAGCAGTAAAAGACAGAGTGTTGAGAGATAGTAAAAATAGAGGATAGATAGAGAGAGAGAGGGTAGATAGAGAGAGAGGGTAGATAGAGAGAGAGGGTAGATAGAGAGAGAGGGTAGATAGAGAGAGAGGGTAGATAGAGAGAGAGGGTAGATAGAGAGAGAGAGAGGGTAGATAGAGAGAGAGGGTAGATAGAAAGAGAAAGACAGAGAGAGAGGGTAGATAGAGAGAGAGAGGGTAGACAGAGAGAGTGAAAGAGAGAGAGAGAGAGAGAGATAGAGGAATAATAGCTCTAAAATACAGTTGAAACTGAAAAAATATACTGTACAGTGATTTTGACCTAACTTATACCATCTTATTTATTCTAATCTTTTTGATAGATTGCCCTATATAAGAGTACATATGGTATACATATTGTAGACAGAATATTAGGTGTTCTAATACTTGAAACTTATATTTGTTACTGATAAACTTTAATTACACGTAACGCCCTTCTCGTACTTTCTTATTAATATACCCAAGTTTCTTTATCAGTACGCCAAGCTGATATACTGCTTTGGTAACTTAATGATATACAATAATGATATAACATATAGTGGAAACACCTCTTTATATATGTATAACTCGTGTACATTTATTTTATTGATGCTCTCTTTACTATCTACTCTCTAATCTGTACTTTATTTTAATTTCTTTTGAATACATTTGAATATAATTGGAATATACCCTACATTTACCTGACTTACATTTATAATATTCCCAGACTTCTTTACTGCTCTTTCTAATTTAAATATTCCAATTCAGTGGATTATATCTTCCACTACTCTTTTATTTATATTCATATAGTATTTTTAGAAACATCTTTTAAATGTTTAATTTCTAAAAAGTATGCACTGAAAATAATGATTAACTGCTATTCTCAAAAGTCTTTAAATCTTGCCTAAAACTAGGCAGCACTTTTTACTGTTTCAACTTACATTGAAAGCTCTGCTTAAAAGCTTGCCAAGTGGCAAATGCTAATCTTTGAAGTCTGTTGAAAGAGACAGCAGAAAGCAGAGACAAACAAAACCCTAATTTGACCTTTGATCAAATTGAGCTAATTAGAAGCTTTTGTGTAATGCGAGACATGTCACATTATGTGAGCCAAACAATAAGAGACACAATTAGTGTCATTAGGAGAAAGAAGACAAAAGAGATGAAGAAGAAGAGCGAGAGTGAAAAGAGCCATAAAGTCTGACCCGAGTTGACATGAGGAGGCGAGCTGTACAACAATGTATGTGCCTTAAATTAAGTGATGATAAGAAAAGTAAATGAATGGAAGTCTAAAAAAATATACAAATATATATATAGCATAACATATATATTTATATATATATATGTGAATAAATATTTATTTATTAGCTCAATACAAATAACGAAATGCAACGAATTGATAAGCCAAAGAAAGACTGTGAAATGAAATGTTTGTGGTTTCACAGAGATAAGAGACAAAACCTCTTACAGATTGTAGAGAATATCATCAATATATATGTATATAATTTTAATTTTCAAATTTGAGCCTTGACACTGTAAGAAACTAAAGCAAATCTCTTCAAATTAATCAAATATAAACTATATATTTATATATAAATAATACTTGAAAATCTCTTCAATGGAAACTTATATAAAATATAACCATATAAAAAACACTCGAAATTCTTTAGCACTTGACTCGCATCTGAGATTATGCAAACACCTCCACTCCGTTTATTTATAAACAATTTATCATCTTTTGTGACAGATTGCATCATATTATTAAATAATTTATTTATCACTAAGTTAAGATAACTGTTGATTTTAGTGCTGCGCAGAATTCTTTAAAGAAATACTTTACATTTTTAGTATTTCTTTTTCATGTACTTCTTTTTATATACTCTTTCAGAAAATGAAAAGAGAGGTTTTGTGCAATGAATGTTAAGCTGTCTGTTCAGTTCAGTTAGAGATCTAAAAGTTGGAATATGTGTTTACTAGTCTAGTCTTATCTACTATTCAGATTTCTTTTAAAAGGAAAATACTATATCTTCCATTGTTATTAGAGCTAAAATTTCACTGTTAACCTCCTCTTTAGTTAGATCTATAAATCATATGTTTAAAATATATTTATATTTCATATTTGTCGGAACTTGAACGAGTATTATGCAGTCTGTTGCGCCCGACTTCAACGTTCTGTTGCTAGTTAAATGCTTATGAACAAGTTTGTGTCTTGTGTATTATGGAAATACGTAAATATAATTAAATATGAATATTTTTTAAAAAATTAATTATTCGCTAATTATTCATTGTTTGCTAAGTATTTGTTAATTTAGATAGGCCTTTTATAATATAAATGTATTTTTTGGATCAATAATTCTTGTGGAATTTAAATAAATTTAAAAAATGTAATTAAAATTCTTTTAAATTTAAGTTCAAGGCATGTTATCGATTAAAAATGTAATCAATATTCTATAGTAGATACATATCTGAAAGAAACTGTATAACCAGCTATAGCAACGCATATTCCCTAACTTATTGAACGCTTGCTTAAGCGCACTTAAGTGCCAAATAATAATAACTTAATTATCGATTGGTTGAGCTATCGATTATTATACAACATAGACAGACTCATCTTAAGGATGTGAATGCTCACTTGAGCTTTGAATTTAATCACATAGCGACAAATGTATGCAAGGCATGCCGCATGCAATGTTGTTGTTGCTGTTGTTGTTGTTGACGATGTTGTTTGTCTATGTTTGTGTTTTAGCCAAAAGACAAAGACAGACAAGCGAACAGACAGACGGACAGACAGAGAGTTGTTGTAGTTCTTTGTTCAAAATGCTTGCAATGCATTCGTGTGTGCACCTTTCAAATTTTTTCGCCTAATCTGAGCTCTCGACTTGCAATCGTCGCGTCGTCGTCGTTGTTGTTGCAAGTAGTTACTGCTGTTGCTGCCGCTGTTGCAAGTTTGCCACACAGAGCAGAGGCGAGAAGGCCGCAAATGTATTTCTCATTTTTTGTTTTATTATTTTTTTCTTAATTTAGCAAATTGGTAAATTGTTTAAAAATGTGTTTCGGTTGTCTTTTTTTTTATAATACTTAATAATTATGCACAAACTTTCAAAATTGAAGCCCCGAAAGAGGCGTTTCAATTGGTATTTAAAGAGACATTTAACATTTTATGCACGGCTGCAGTTATTTAGCCAGCTTTGGCTGACATTTAAGCCAGACGGCCCAAACGAGCGTAGAGCAGAAATCCAAGCGATCAGCTTATGGCTCAATGACACTAGCCGCAACTTCTACTTACTACTAATCTATGCAATATTACTTGCGGCTTAAGCAGCAACAATAACAATAGACATGGTGCTTGAGTAGATCGAGAAGACGGACAGAAAGAGTAAGAATAGAGGAAGATGTGGGATTAGAAAATGAAAGTCGAAGAGATACAGCTAGAATCTGTGAAAAGCACATTAAAGCTTTTATTAAGATAGTTTATGTGCTTTGAAAGCAAATTTAAGCTTTGTTTAACATTGGAAAGCTCCGTAATGTGCTTTAATCAACTTAATTTTAGAACTACATTTCTTTTTTGAAAGCCAAGAAAAGCTTCAATCATAATTGATTATTTAAGCCTATTTGTATCTAGGATAGGTTGTTGTTCTTTTCAGAGCATACTCCAAGTAAGTTTGGAAGATCACTTCTGTTAGCTGTACGGAAGCTTAGTTGATAAAGTTGCTCGTTACCTGGCTGTAATATTAAGCTCCATTAGATATCGAATATTTAGTATACTTTACAGTGGTAACAGCTGGTGATTAATGTCAAAGCTTTCAAGCTTAATTTCTTGAAATGAGGCTAACTTAATACAACTTAACTGATTTTAACTGACTCACCAACTACGACAAATTTTTAACAATTTACAATAAAGCTTTAATTAAATTCTTATTAAATGTATTCAGAAGCACATTGAAGCATAAAGTAATCTCAATTGTCTTAAAGCTCATCTTTCAGCTTGCAATTTTACATTTTCCCCGAGCTGTTAAGCTAGTGTCATTGCAGTTACGTACATATTACGTACATAAGCTGTTTCGCCTTCAGTCCAAGTCCGGTTCATGTTAACTGACTTTGGCATTTATAACTTTGTAGTGCAGCTTATCGCCGCATTCTCAAGGGCTTCTCCCTTTCTTTTGCTTCACTTTTGATTAGTTTAACTTTTTGGGGTAGACAGAGACAGAGACAGAGAGAGAGAAGAGGTTCATTGGCTGTGGTCGCAAGCTTATCAGCGCAGGGTAGCTTATCAGTTCTTAAGTGCTGGCAATTGGACTGTAGTTCTTCTTTATAATACTCGTTCATGAAGTGAAAAGTATATTAGTTTGGAGCAATGATAAACTATAAACTCGTCTTTACCAACTTCAGCTAAAAATATCATGCTTATCTAGCAAACCCCAATGAAACCGATAAATATCGATATTTGTATAAATTTAACAGTTTTTGCACCGCGAACGAGTATTAGGCAGTCGATTACTCATGTTCTTACGAGTTTTTTTTGCTGCTGTCCAACTAATTGTAAAATATTTCGAGTTTTGTTTTCATTGGTTTTTTTTTTCTTCACTGCTATCACACCATTACCGCATGAAATGTTGCAAGTGTAATTTGTTAACCGAATTTCCAAGAAATGTCGCCTTCAAAATAGATGCCAAAAAGTGCTGCCAAACTGCGCGTAGCACCTGATAAAGTTCTCCATTATCTATTGTCGAAAAAATGTCGAATATTTGTCGTACTTTGCGATTGTCTGTGCGTGAAAACAACTTACTTCCGCTAATTATGAAATTTTTCAGCAACTCGATTTCTATTTTTGTTTATGTCTTCCTTCTATAAACAATCGAAAATATAAATACTCGTAAAGGTTAACTCGAATGTATTTCTAACATCATCATAATAATACGCATGTGGGCTTATTGTCCACCTAAGTTGTTATTATATTCCTTTTTTTGGGCACTGACTTGCACAAAAATTGCTATATATATATATAGACTCGAATATGAACAGTCGCACCAAATTTGTAAACACTATATTTAAAATTAATTGAAGGCAATTTGAAAACGATTATGACGAGGCAAATGTTGTGGTCAAATTATATTTTTACAAACTGGGTTAGGTTGTACAGTTGTGCCCGCAAATTTTAGCTGCGAAATATATGGCATAGATAATCCTTAACTATGAACTATGGAGTTCCTTAATTTAATTGTATTTTATTTAAATAATTTTGAGTGAGATTTTTAAATACATCTTTAAGATGATTGGATTGTTGTGTATTAAATGAAAAGAAGTTAGATCAATAGGTATAAAAAAAGCTTGATAAATAAGTTAAGTTTGATTAAGAAGTTATAAGTCAAAGTTTGAAGAAGTTTGTTTAAGAAGTTAGGAAAAAGTTAAAGAAAAAAGTTAGAAGAAGAATTTAGAAGAGCCTAGCTGAAGTTATAGGAAGAAGTTAGAAGAACAACTTAGAGGATAAACCTAAAGAAGTTAGGAAAAAGTTAAAGAAAAAAGTTAGAAGAAGAATTTAGAAGAACCTAGCTGAAGTTATAGGAAGAAGTTCGAAGAACTTAGAGGATAAACTCAAGAGAAAATGTTATATTGAGAAAATACTAAAGCTTTACTTAGCCAAGAAAATTAGTGCATTAAAAGGCTCTGTATCCGAGTGCTTACCAACACTAGCACAGTTTTCACTTACACACACTCCATTATGTTATAGACTGGAAAAAAAACTAAACGTAGTTGAGGCAGTGTTTAATTGTTAAACGTCATCATTATTATTTATTTTTGTTTTTTTTTTTTTTTTTTTGATGAGTGCGCTTAAAGACCTGCTGGCTATATAGCCTCTATATAACAAAACAGTTTTAAATTGACAGCTACACATGTCGAGTTGTCAGCTTAGATATTTATTTAATCTTATTTTTTCTAATACTTGTTCACGTAGTGAAAAGAGTATATTGACTTCTAAATACTAAATGTGGATCATGTAGTAAATCGAAAAATATTAACCCGCCCGCTCACTCTTATAGTGTTGTAAATTAGGTAAAACTATAAGTCTATCATCTGTTAGATGATATACCGATCCCATAAATTATATCTATATTGGTTTTTCCAAAATATTTAGATCATTTGTGAACCTTAAACGAGCATTAAACAGTCGCTTACATCCCACCATAACATTTTTACTTGTTTTTCTCAGAGAATTATCAATTCTCGAATTCTCAAGCAGAATTTTATCGAATCGTTTTATAAGTGCGCCGCAATTCTAATTGCTTTAACGTGGCTTTAAGTATTATTCAAGTTAAGACGTCAGGGTAATTCTAACTAACTGAGTCATATCTTTCTCTATCTCCGTCTTCCTCGTTCCCTGTCTCTCTCTCTCTCTCTCTTTCGCATCACGTGCCCCGCTCTCAACTTCAATTAACATTGAAATAAAACTTCAACAAAACTATTAATCAAAAAGTTTTATTTATTTTTTGTTTCACTTTTTTTCTTTTTCTTTTTTTTTTTGAGCGCCACGTAGAATGCGGATGTTGTTTAGATTATTTGTTTGTGTTCGAGCTTCTTTTGTAGATTGTTTGCATTGTGTCTTTAGCTATATGTATCTGTTCGTATATCTGTGGCATCCACTTATGAATGGCTCCAAATATACTCCAAATCATTTGCCTTGTTCCGCTATTGTGTTTTGTTTCTCTCATTGAAAAAACCTCCGCAAGAAACCCCAACAACAAAAGATAACTAAAAAAAAACTGTTTTTTTTTATAACTTTTTAGAGATTTTTCAGTTACGCTTGCGCATTAAGCGCCGCTAATTCTTTTATTATTGCGACCGAAGCGTTAAAAAAGAGCTGCAAAAAAAATTAAGTATAAAAGAGTTGGAAGAGTTCGGAAGACTGCCTTCGGCAAGGTCGTTCTATACACAGACATTTATACTACTATCTTGTATATGTATGCACATATATATAGTATATATATATACTGCAATAACTGTCAGCAATCTTTGCAGTAATACCCTAAGCAGACTATTATATCTGCTATATTATGTTGTATGTCAGGCTATGTGGGGCAGATATTTAAAGGAGTATACATATATAAATGGTATATATGATATATATGGTATATATGATATATGGTATATATGGTATATATGGTATATATGGTATATATGGTATATATGGTATATATGGTATATATGGTATATATGGTATATATAGTATATATGGTATATATGGTATATATGGTATATATGGTATATATGGTATATATGGTATATATGGTATATATGGTATATGGTATATATGGTATATGGTATATATGGTATATGGTATATATGGTATAGATGGTATATAGGGTATATATGGTATATGGTGTATACGGTATATATGGAATATATGGTATAAAGGGTATCTAGGGTATAAATGGTATATATGGTATATATAGTATATATGGTATAGATGGTGTATATGGTGTACATGGTGTGTACATGGGATAGATAATATATGATATATACTATATATATGGAATATATTATATATTTGGAATATATTAAATATGTGGAATATAAGATATATATGGAATATATGGTATATAGGTCAAATTACTATATATGTGGTATATAGGTATAATAAAAGACAACATAAGATGATATAGGAGATTTTCATAAAAATACAGCTAACTGTAACAAATTTTAGAAATTTTCTAGAGAATTAAGAGTTCGTCTTAAATACCAGCTCTTTTTTTTGTTTGTTTACGTATCGTGGGGTCATTTCTTGGAACTTGTCAACGTCTCCTCGACGATTATCAGAAATCTTGAGCTTTTTAGTCATCAGTTGAAGGCACGTATTTATCTACCATATACATACACCTATATATATATATATATATATACATATATATAATATCTGTTTTTAATTGTGTTTTGTTATTAATTATTTTTCTTTCTTTGGCAATCGAAATACCAAAGTTATGCCATTATATAGAGTTATTTGGGCTAGGGTTACAAAAGCAACAAGAAATACCACTCGAGTGTGCTGCCTCTTAAGAGATAGAGAGAGATAGAGACACAGAATGAGAAAGAGATACAAACGCCTTATAGCAAATATTTTCATGTTTTTGTTTTGTGTCCGTAGGTAATTAAGGTTTACTTTGTTATGGGTATTTCCAAGTTAAGTGCCTGGCTTTTTAGGTATTTCAGGCTTCTAATTGGCTTTTATAATGTTGTTTCTCTTTTCGAAAGGTAAACAAATGCAAAAGTTAAGGGAGATCTCTACAAGAGATATAATATAGAATTGGAATAAGAAAATATGGATAAATGTATTTCAATTCTATTTATATAAATAAATGAAATGACATAATAAAAAAGAGAAAGATAGTTTTTGAACAAAAAAAATGTACTAGACATAGAAATTCTACTTAAATTTTATTGGAAATAAATTCTCACTTTCTAATGTATATTCAAACACTTGTCGGTTCAGCAAAACATTTAACTTTGATCTTTAAATTTAATCTGGATTGGTTTAGAGTGAGAGCTTGAGCTAATGGAAGCACATAAAGATAAGTCTCTCGAATTTATCAGCACTTTCATCAGCTAAATGGAGCTTAATATCTTTAATCTTCAATTAAAGTCGTGTAAAGAGAACTAAGTCTCAGCTGAGCTTAGCTAAATATGCCCGATATGTAAAATATCTGAATAACTTAATCTATAATTATATCATAATTACCCAAAGCCTGAAATTTATATATACATAAATTTGTTTATCTCGAATTCCCTTGAACTGAATTCGTATTACGCTCGAGTGTGCTTTATATTGATTACAATTTTTAAATATATTGATATTTATAATGAATTATATTATTTATAAGCTGATTAAATTTGCCTGCATATAGATCTATGTATGCTGATACAGCCAGGTATGCATTCAAAAATTAAAACGCCAATTGCAAGAAATGAAAGGCAACAGCCGCAGCCACAACCACACTCAAGACACTTGTAGGTTTGGTCTTACAAAAAAGCTTATAAACCAACAAAAGCTGGGTATGCTCGAGCAGCAGTTACCCTGTGTTGCTTACTTGACTGTAAAGTTTTACAAATCTATATTTTCTCACTTTAAAGTTACAAAACATTGTCAAATCGGAATCTATTTTGTTGATTTATACCTTTTTCTTTATGGCTTTTCTTTACATTGATTCTGCCTTGAAGTTATATTTTATTTCCATATTGTTTAGTTATCATAACATAAATGAGGACTTATGATCAAGCTTTTTAAATACATAGGCATAAACTTATATTTACTTCAAGCTTAACAATTTTTTTTTAAGAAAAAAAATTAATTCAGCATTTGAATTATGATTAAAAAAAATATTTTTTTTTAAGATTTTATAATTTTTTTTAAATATTAAAAAAATTCAAAATAAAAACATATTAAGAAAAAAATAAAAAAAATATTTTATATTCTTAATGCTATATTTTAAGCTAGATCAACTGAGTTCTTTATTCTGGTCAAGAATATATATGCTTTATGGGTTCGGTCAAGCCCCCTTCTGTCTGTTCCTGACATGACAACAACCTCAATATACCCTTTCTTAACCCCATTTTCAATGGGTTCGTGGTATAGAAAAGATACATCAATATAAAATAACAAAAACAACAACAATACAATCCAATAACCAAACAGCTTCAATGTCAATCCAATGCAGGTGGAGCTGCGCCCCAGCTTTCGGTTTCAATTTTTTGGTCAAAAAAAAAACAAGAAAAGAAAAACAAAATAAAAAATATAAGATACAACGGAGCTTTGATTTATCTGTAACGCTCTTTGGAGTGAACACAGATACAAATACAAATTTTTATTCGACCCGTTCGTTCGGTTAATTGTTTCGCTTTGCTTTATATCCATACATACATACTTACATATATATATATATTTTTTTTTTGGGGTATTTTGTAATCGCATTACGCTTTGTTTTTGCTGGATGCGATTTAAGCATTTGTTATATCGAGATTTTTTTATATGGGGTTCTCCTTTTCAAAATTTGTGACGCACAGATCCGGTTGGAAAGGATGTTTGTTGTCAGATCTTTTTATTGTTACTGGGCCATAATATTTATATAAATTTGTATACATATGTATATGTACGTGTAATTCTTATATAATTTATGTGGCTCCAAACTTGAACCGCACCCAATAGCAACCCAAATTCTTGACAGGTAGCAGCGAGTACACTGTGCTAAAATGAATAGTAGTTTAGTTATTACAAATAATATTATTAGCTGAAGATCTCTAGAAAATGTATATATGAAATGAAAAATATGAAAATTGAAAGAGGAACTTTTTCAAGGGGAAAGCATTTTTTAAGTTTTGGATATACCGGGGGACGAATAATCGGGATTCGTCTGTATTATATATAATATGAAACGAATTAAGATCTTAAGATCTTTAGTTCAACATATTTTGCTTAAATTGATTTTCTTAAATACTAGGGATATGCAAATATTATATAATGGTATTTCAGTTAAATTTATACTGTTTCTGTCACTTAAAGATGTTCCTTGAAAAACAAAAGAATTCATTTACTGTTCATATACATTGTTTAAGACATTGCCTATAATCTATAGCAAAGGAATGTCACAAAAAAAGAAGAAGGGAATCATAAGCCAAAACCACAAATAGTTTCTAGTTTTGGTGGTTCTGATTACCGCTCATAATTTCTAGCAGTGTAGCACTTGTAATTTGTTCAGGTGCTCGCTGAAGGATTACAGTTGTCTTAAATTGAATTCGATTGGATTGGGTTTTAGGTTGAATTGGATTGGTCTGGGCCAGCAGCAGCAGCCGCAGCAGCCTCAACAGCAGCAACAGCAACATCTTGGCAAGTCCAAGTTTTTGAGTTCGTTGTCTGGCAAGTTGCAGCAGCAGCAGCAGCAGCAGCGGCAGCGGCGACTGCACTCAGCTTGTAAACTGGAAAGATCGGTTTCAGGTTTCAAGGACTTTTGGTGGACATTCACTTTTTCGAGACAGCAGCAACAGCAGCAGCAGCAGCCGCAACGAGTGCTGCATAGAACCACTAGCAAAGCTGACTGACGACTAGTTCAGCTACCTCTCTCACTCACCCACACTCGCTCACTCGCTCGCTCGCACGTACGCTCGCTGACTGACTGACTGACTGACTGACTGGCACACTGAGCTGCATTTTATGCCATTCGAATTGCTTTTTGTGGACCACGAGCGCAGCGCATGGGCAACTCCTACTACCCTACCCTACTCTTAAACTAACCCCTGCCCCCAACTCACCCCCCTTTTCCACTGGCTGTCGCCCTTGCGGCTCAACAGGTTGTGACATAGAATTCGCAGCAGCTTAACTCTGTAACACACATAATAATTGGGAAAGTGCAGCGCAGCTTCCATGAAACTTCCACTAATTCCAGTTTCAATTTCCATTTTCATAAGCTGCTCTCCAATGTGCGTGCTTTTGTTTTTGCTTTTTTTTCGTCTTATTTGAAAGTCATAAGCTGTTCTCGGCTGCTGTGGTGGTTCATAAAAAGCAACGGTACATTGTTTGTGTATTTGCTTTTGCATTTTTGTATTTGCTTTGTTTTTGTTCATTTGCAAATGATTTGCTTATTGCATTGCAGCCGCAGCCGCAGCCGCAGTCGAAGCTGCAGCCGTTGCCACCGTCACATACTTGTCTCATGATACCCTGTAAAAGTGTTGCGCGGGCATAGGCTATGTGCGGTGTGGGAGTGAGAAGTAAGGTTAAATAGGTTAGTTGTTGAAAAAGGTTTGCAAAAATAAATAAATTAATATATTATGATATTTATGGAATATTATATTTTATAATTTTAAATCAGTAAAATTCATAGATAATACTTTACTGATATTTTTTTTTTCGGTAAACTAAAAGTAAGGTATTTTCAAGTTGTTCATTTGCTTAGTTTACTTTAAGACATTCTTGCCTCATATATTGTCGCAGTTGCGGTTTTATTGTTGTTGTTGTTGGGTAGTCATTGCAGTCATTACACAATAAATTTATAATACGGGTTTGTCAATTTGTCGTCTCCTCTCCCAAGTAATCGAAAAGGTTTGGTATGCCAGCTAGAAACCAATTGCTGAGCATTATCATTTTCATCATCATCTTCAAATCATTATCGTCATTATCAATTGTTGTTGTTGCTGTTGTTCTGTTTGTTCTAATGCTCTTTGGGAACTTGTTTCGTTTCGTTGTTGTTGTTGTTGTTTTCCATAACGTTTCGTCTCGTTTTTTTTCGACCAAGGTGCAAACTTGATTCGCATTTGGCGTCGCATCTGCAATTTTGACATTTCGAGTCAACCTTGAAATCAAATGCGAGCTGCTTGCGAGCTGCTGCCTACCTTTTTGCAAACAAAACCCCTCTCCCACCACGGTTAAGACTCTTTGTCAACTCTCGATAACAGCCGCTGACGCGCGCTTGCTTTGCATGTGTGTCTGTGTGTGTGTGTGTGGAGCTCATAAAATTGAACGGTTTACGAGGTGATTGCCATGCAACAATATGGTTTGATTAGATTTCGTGTCTGCTGCTGCTGCTGGTGCTTCTGATGCAGATGCTGAACCGCAGGTTCTGCTGTGGCTTATGGCCCAACCCACAACTGACCGCGACGGGCGTCAAATAGTTTGCCTTAAAGGTCATTTGACCGACTGACTCTGCTCTTTGGCTTTGACATTGCAGCACACACACACACACACACAGCCACACACGCTCACTTGCGCTCTCTTTACATTGGATGTTCTTCTCTCTTACACACTCTACCCCCACTCTGTTTGAGCGCATTAACTGCGCAGTTCTTGTGCTGAGCTTTCACTCAAAAACTTGGCGGCTGTTGCATTCGCACTCAAGGCTTGCGCATTGGCAAAGGTCAACAAAGGACTCGCGCATGACAGCACGCGCGCCCGGTTGTCTCACTCTCTCGCTCTCTCTCTCTCGCCCAAAAATTTTTATGAATGAAATGCAGGCAAGCGTACAGCAGGCGTGCTTTTCGGTTCCACCCTCGTGCACTAAACAAACCTACGACAATTGTGTGCGTGTGCATGTGTGTGTGTGTGTGCTTTTATTATTTTACTTTACTGTTAATGTTGTTGTTGTTGTTGTTGCTGTTGCTGTTTTCGGTGAATGAATGACGCAGTTTGCGGCATGTTGGAAGCTTCGCGACTCATTCACAATGACGTCAGCATGCGTAATTTTTCACTGTGCCAGATTTTGCGTGGGCGTCAACCAAGCAACCCAACCAACAAACCGCCAAAACCACCCACTGCAACCTGGCTGCACAGTATGTAGGTAAGCGGTAATCGCTGATTTGTAATCCTTGGCATTTATTGCGTTTGCTCTTTGCGATTAGATAACTTAACCCTTGTTTGTATACCCTTTCGCTCGCCATGGCAACTACTTTATAGCCAATTGTGGCCAACACCCATTGC
Source organism: Drosophila gaucha (assembly GCA_035045545.1). NCBI lineage: Eukaryota > Metazoa > Arthropoda > Insecta > Diptera > Drosophilidae > Drosophila > Drosophila gaucha. The sequence continues at coordinate 2,074,068 of JAWNOY010000344.1, forward strand.
CCACCCACTCATAAGTTAAGCCAGTTTTGCTTAAATTGCGCTTAATTGAATGGCCATGTTTCCGGTGGTGTAGCTGTCGCCATTTGGTCGCCACGCCCATACGCCTCCAGCAGGCGCCAGTTGTCGCCACATGCTACGCATGCCGCATGCGACATGCAGCTCATACTCCCAACGCTCCAATTTGTCGCTCAACCACCTTCCCATATGTCCCGATTGTGAACCAGTAAACCGCAAGTGCGATTCTCCAGCTGGGGCTTCTATCGCGGCTTACGAGGGTTGGGCGTGGGCGCCTGTCGGCTGCCCAATGCTTTTCTTCTTTCTTTTTTTTCTGCCTTGCTCATCGAACTGGAGCCGGAGCTGGAGCTGTTGCTGGCTCATCGATTTTTCATTAGAGCCAAGCATCATTGGAGCTTTGCCTCGCTGACGAACTGGCGTCAGCGATGTCAGCGTCAACAATCTGTCGATGAGTGAGTGAGTGGTGTGCGTCTTAAGCTCCTTTAGCTCCTTGATGGCTACTCCCTGCCCATGCTCTTGTGTGTGCCTGTGTGTGTGTGTGTGTGCGTTCGAGTGAGTGCCAAAGCCCCCAAGGCTTTGTAAATGCTGCGTGCTGGTTCCATGGCCAAACAGAAGGGATTTGTCGTTGTGCTAAAGGGATTTGAAGAACTGACAGAGTTTATTTTTGTATAGTTTTTTTTCACATGCGAATCGAAAGAATTCATGATGAATGCTTCTTTATAGCACGTATGTTAGTTTTTATAATTCGCATCGAGAATTTTATTTTTGGCTAGGAAGGAGTATGCATGCACTTTAGGAAATAGCTTTATTTAGCTATTCTAGAAATTGTATTTAAACTATTTTTCTACAATTATTTTAGCTCTTGAAATTATATTTTTTAACTGGTTAAGTTGAACTAGTCTGAGAATAAATATAAATATTCCTCATTTTTTTCTTTAGAAGCAAGAATTATGTTTTGGAAATACATACATTTTTCCTTTATATTTTCATTATTACTAAATTGGTTCCATATGGATGCCATAACCGAACCTATGCTATCAAAAAAGTGAACCACTCGGGAACTAAATCTTTTTTTCCTTATTCTTCTATTCCTATATATCTACTAATACTTTTCCATCTCGTTCATTTCCCGATGCATAAAACTCCATTACTAAATCAGAGAAATGTATTTCGGATCTTTCAATATTATGTTTTATTGTAATCAATTTTTTCTTTTGCAATTCAATTACCGTTAAATTTTCAGTTTTGTTTCATCTAATTGGGCTAAAAATTATCCAAAAACGTTTTTTCTTATAATACTTCATTACGTTTTTAAAACGCTAAAACCAATCATATGATTTTTCTGTGCGACCTTTTCGGAACCAGTATATATGAGTATATCTATATATGCGCCTATTGGAAATCAGGTTTATTTAACTACCTGTGCATAAAATTAGTCTACGAGAGGTTTTTTTTTTTGGGAATTTATATTTGCTTTAATACAATATATGCAAATCGTACGTGAATAATATTATTTCATTTAATTTTTCTTCTTCTTTTTTCGGTCTCTCCTATTACAATGTAAGCTAATTTGAATATGTGTGTGATTAGCTGGAAAGAGTTAGGAGTTTTTTTGAGCTTATAATATTTAGCATAAATTACATAATATAATTTATGTTTGAAGTTTGAATGAAATATTGAGAAAATGGCTTATATTATATTATATTTTCTTATATATTATAAATTACATTATGTTGATTTGCAATAGCTTCAATAAGATGTAGGGTTCGAATCCCTGAACTAGTTCCGCTCTGAACTTCCGTTTCTATTCAAGTTAGCGTATGCCACAATTCGTAGTTTTTGTCTTGGCGTCTGTTTGGCATACTTCTTTCATTTCTTTTTTTTTGTTTTTTTCTTATTTTCGCATTTTCAATTTTCTTTTTTCTTCTTTTCTCTTGTCGCATTTGGCTCACACGAAATGCAGGCGGGGTTCTGTAGTACGCAAGCGTTTGTCTATTTTTAGATGCCAATTTGTAAATAGACTGGCAATAAGGAGGACCCTCAATCAAGTTAAGTCAAGTGTGTGTGTGTGTGTGTGTGTGAATGTTGTGTGTTTGTTGCGTGTGCTTCATGCTGATAAACATTAAATGCTTATCAACAATTTTTGCCAACACTTTCGCACACACACACACACACACAGACACACACTTAGAGAGTCGCCCACACAGAAAGACAGACACAGGAAATTGTTGCCGTGATTCGAAGCTCTGACGTATTGTTTGTTTATATATGTATATGTGTGTATATATACCCTGTAATCAACAGCTTGCAGGACTTAGAGAGAGATAGAGAGATAGGGAGAGGAAAAAACTGTTTCCATATGTTAAAACTTTCCAAGGGAACTCGCAGATTGAAAGAGTTATAGAGTGGAAATCTTATATGTGAATAGATATAATGTATATGATATATGTACCACTGTACAACTTTTTATTTGGTATTTATCAGTGCTTGGAATTTTTATTGAAATATTTGACATATATATGTATATATGTACATATAAAACTTTCATATGGTTATCCTATGTCTGTAGTAAGACAATTAAACGGTGTACAGGGTATCTACTAGTCGGGTAATTGCAAGCATAGTTTTGTAGAGGGTATCTTACTGTGATGAACTTCCCTGTTCAATTATTGGTTTTATATTGTATTACTATATAAGTATAGGGTATATACTAGTCGTATACTTCCAACCATAGCGTAGTAATGGCTATTTTACAGTAGTGAACTCCCATGTTCAATAAATGCTTTTATAATGTAATAGTATATAAGTAAAGGGTATCTATTAATGTGTATAGGGTATCTAATAGTCGGGTACTTCCCAACATAGCGTTGTACAGGAAACCTGACAGGGGTGAACTTTCATGTTCAATAATTGCTTTTGCATTGCAATAGTATATATGGAGAGGGTATCTATTAGTCGTGCATCCTCTATCATTGCCTTGATATTTTCGTGCCTTTTTTGACGCCAGCAAAACGACAGGACATCAATTTCACGGTCATTTGTTTGGGGAGCTTATTAGAAGCGAGGGTACCGGGGCTGGGTGATAGGGTCTTCTATCTTATATGGCATAATTTACCGTTTTTTAACCGTTTATTTTTTATTGCTGTTGTATTTTGTTGAGTTGTGTTCACGCTTCGCCAAGTTTTCAAATGCGCCACAAATTGTTGAAGGCAACTTTCAATTTTATGTCGAGCCTCAAAAAAAAAACACAAAAAAACGGCTGCAAATAATTGTTGTGCGTGTTTGTATGTGTATGTGTGTGAGTGTGCGAGTGTGAGTGTGTGTGTGTGTGTATTATCAAATTGGTTCATGGCAATTCTTGTGCGTTGTTGTGGCAGCCACAAGCACGAGCTCGTTAACGCCGCCTAACGGAGGCTGCATGCCACGGAGGCGTTGCGCCAAGTGTTAGGACACAATTCAAACGATGCCAACTGCTGCAGCAGCAGCAGCAATAGCAGCGCCAGCAACTGCAGCAGCAGTAGCCGCAGCTGCAACCAGTTCCATTCTAATGCGCCTGCAAAGTGAGCGTTTGCCGTAGATGCCGAAACAAGAGCTGCACTGGACGAAAATTTTGAGAGATTCCAAGATGCGAAAGCAAATAGGATTTCCGAACAGAATTGTGATACTGTTATACTGTTATACAAGTTATCTCTATTTGCATATCATTATGTATCTTTAGCTGCATCTACATATATATGTATTTGGAAAGTTTTAAGGATGCGAAAGTAGATAGGTGAATAGAATGGTGCTACTGTTATACTGTTATATACGTTATCTCTATCTGTATATGCATATGTATCGGTAACTGCATGTATATTCCTTTCGGTATTTGGACAGTTTTAAGGATGAAAAGGTAGAATTGTGCTACTGTTATACTGTTATATAAGTTATCTCTATCTGTATATGCATATTTTTTTAACTTCATCTATATCCCTTTCTGCATTTAAACAGTTTTATGGATGAGAAGGTAGAATTGTGCTACTGTTATACAAGTTATCTCTATCTGTATATGCATATATATCTGTAACTGCAGTTTTATCTAGAATTGTGCTACTGTTATACTGTTATACTGTATATGCAACTGTACGTTTAACTACATCTATATGTGCATTTGAAAAGTGTTTATTATTTATAAATACAGATATGCTACTGTTATACAAGTTATCTCTATCTGTATATGCATATGTTTCTTAAACAGCTTCTATATCTATATCTGCATTTGAAAAATTTAAATGATGCGAAAGTATATTTGTGGAAAGAATTGTACTACTGTTATATTACATTCTACGATCTGAGGATGGACTATAAATGGACTTTATATGCAGTAGGTAGTTTAGGAGAAGCAAAAGTTGTTTTCAAGCAGTCGAAAATTATGAAGATTTTTTCGGAACTGTGCTACTGTACTATTGTTATACTGTACTAGAAATGTATCTATATCCATATCTATATACACACAAATTCCTATATATCAATATATTCCTGTCCTAATTTCGGTTTTTGGGAGATAATTTTCTGGTATTTTATCTTCTATCCATATATTATCTCTGAAATTTAATGAAATTTGGTATACTTATGCCTAGCTAAAGCCTGGTCTCTTCTTTATAAAGTAAGTCAAATATAAATATAATCTTAAATCTTTTTTCATAGGTAGGCATAGATAGTCTTATAGTCTTTTCCTATAAGAAAAAATACTGAAGCTTGAATAGATTTTCATTTACATTAATATAGTAAGAACGTATATATAGTAATCCTTAAAACAAAAATAATCTTTGAGTTCTTAATCCTTATAGCTACATGTTGATAAAAGCATTCTGTAGGGCCTTTTGCTAAAAATATATTAAAATTCTTCAAGTGTAGCTCAGTTACATATGGTACATGCTTAACTATATATATACATACTTATATATATATATATATATATCTGCCTTTAAGTATGTTTATAAGTCGAGAGCAGCTTTGTCGCTGCCCTTGGAGTCGTTTCTTGACGATGTAGCTGCCACAGAATTAAGGTCGTTGCTGCGTGTTGTTGTTGTTGTTGCTTGCTGCTGCTGCTGCAGTTCTTGTTGTTGTTGTTGTTGTTGCTACACGTTTGCCTTTCGTTCTTTTTGGTCGTAAATTCGCTTTTAGGGGGCAACGTGTCTGGAATTCAGGATGCGCATCTTTTGAAGAAGGAAAAAGGAAAAAAAAAGCAACGCCCCCAACGGCAACGGGGCAACAATTCACATTGCGTATACGTAATGTGTGTGCCTGATATTGTTGTTGTTGTTGACTTTCACTTTTTGTTTGCAATTGAAATTCTTGCATAAAGCCAATGTAATTAATGTGTCTTACATAAGGCCAACAAAAGCCTGCGAAACCAAAAAAAAATTGAGAAACAAACAAAGCGTCGAGAGCAGCAGCTGCTGCAGCTTAAAGTCTGGCTTGATTCTTGGCAAAATCCTCAAAGCTCTTTCTTGGCACACACAAAAACACACACACACACACACACATACATATGTTTGTTAGTTACACTCCCTTTTGGCCAGCTTGGTTTGTAACTTGAGGCATTTCAGCAATTCACTTTGCATTCAGTCAACAATAAACGACATTCTTCTAACTTGTTGGCAATTGCAGCCATAACAACAACAACAACAACAACAACAGCTGGCAGCCAACACCCAGCTAAACACAAACACACACACACACACACACGCACACAGTTAAGAATTAGTTGTTGTCTTTAGTTGCTGCCTTTTAGAAGTCTTGCAGCAAATGAGCTGTAACACAAGAAGCCAGCCACATATACACACAGACAAACACAAACATACACACGTATAGATAACTGCTGTGTGTGTGTGTGTGTGTGTAGTCAATAACTAAACCAGTCTTGAAAGGTGTCTTTTTTTTGTATTTGTTGTTAACCTGGCATAGGCCGATCAGTTCAAACCAAGAGCAACTCTCGAAGCTTGCGAGCCAGCAAACCAATCGACCACAACCACTCAGCCAAGTTAACAACAACAACAACGTTAAAAGTAAACAAGCATACGGAATACTAAAGCTCAACTAGTAGCTACCCTGTAATGTAAATAAAATCTTATTTAAGCTATGATATGTTGCCATCTTAGGGCTTTAGTTCTCAATATGAGACTATGTAGTAGTATGTAACTCGACTTATAGATACCCTGTAATTTGTGTAGCTCCTATTTTTTATATATAATCTGAAATACAGTTCATTTTCATAAGTTTTGACTAGAAATATTTTTTTTTTTTAATTTCTTTACTATAGAGCTCAACTCAAAGATACCCTGTTAATTTTTATTTAGCCTGTTAACTAAAATATATGCGCGTATAATTATAATTTATGTCTATAAATAAAATTTTAATAATTATTCAGTTATATCTGCAAATACCCTGTAATTTATGGCAGTACCAGCAGCTGGTCAATATTTGTGTAATATCTACTTTGCTCATCTATAGATACAATTGAATTGTAGTTCACTTAGCTTTGTCTATCAAATTTTAATGTTATCGATATTTCGAGTACTTGAAGTTGATAATTAGCTGAGCAGCTGGAACTGTTAATAAGCAATATCTTATCCATGCAACTATCGATATCTTGCCTATCGAATAGAATTTTGTATATATATATACATACATACTTAACAGTCTATATACTCCTAGTTACTTGCCTTAGTCTTACAGGGTATTTAAACTAAAACATTTTGGCCAACAAGTTCTACAAACAACGACGACGACGACAACGATTGCTGTTGCTCGTTGGCGACATCGACATCGACGTCGACGCCGACGTCAACGTCAACGTCAGCGCAGATGTCAACGCAGTGAAGCGTGCGGCTATCGAGATGTCGACGTCGCTGCTGCTGTTGCTGCGCTTGTTGTTGTTGTTGCTGTATTTTTGGCTTGACTTGGGCTTGGACTTGGCTCTCGTAGCGCTGCAAAGTAGGCGTGACAGGGCAGCAGCAAAAAAAAAATTGATACAATTTATAAATGACTTTGCTTTGTATCTATCAAAAAGTTGTTGTTCTGCTGCTGTTTTTTATTTCTTTATTTTATTTATTTTTTTTTTCTTTTAATATTAATTTTTATTTGCGATTTGGGTTTGTTGGTATTCCATAGTCAGATTTCAGATGCATAAAATAGCAATTTAAACGTTTCTTGTTGTGTGTGCGACTGACTGTGACTGTTGTGTATGTATGTGTGTATGTGTGTGTGTGCGTTTTTGAAAATCGAAAGCAAGGTCTTTTTATTCTGCGCAAAACACGCAGACAACAACTCGAGACAAGTAAAAGACTGCCAACTGTTGTTGTTGTTGTTGTTGTTGTCGACGGTTCTTTAAGCTCCAGTTTTTAGTTTAGAACGTAATTTATATATATACATACATATACATATATATGTCGTATGTATTTTAATACAATTTTAGTTAACGCCCCAAGTCACATGCAGAAATATGTTGGAAAGGAATTTGCTTTTGTTTTTAGCGACTTAAAGCCTTAGAATACAGATACTATATAGATATATAAAAATATCTTTACCTCGCTTTTCTGTTTATTTCTTTGTTTCTCTATGCCATATATAAAGATACCTTTCTATTTGCATTTAAATATATATATACATATATTCTATAGCTTGGGCACGTGTCGTGCTTCAATGCAAGGCGCCCTAATTGCAATTAGCCGTACAACAATTATAGTACAGGTAACAGTGCACACACCTGCACCTGCACACTCTCAGCTGTTTGTTGTTGTCCAGGGTAACGGGCCACGAAAAAAAAAACTTCGATAAGCAGCAGCTACTCATAAATATAACTAAAAAACGAGCCCTGTTTGCTATCACTAGACCAACAGCAGCTGCTATATATATAATATAATATATATATATATATACATTTAATATAACTGTATATATATTTATATAGGGATTGAATTAAAAGCTTGCTTAATGCTTAAAATGGATCTTTAAATAAAATTGCTATTTAAATAGTAATTATTTACTAAAGGAAAAGTGCGCTGAACTTTCAAGTGTTTTAAGTTTTACAAACATTATATATAAATATATAAATATATATATATATATATATATCTCTTTAAAGCTTTAAGCAACATTTATAGTCAAGTTTTCCAAGAATCTGTGTTTTTTTTTAATTCTTGTTAAATTCTCTTTTACACCTTACAATCAATCAATATTGATAAGAATTTGTTCTAGAACAAAAATAAGATAAACAATAAGAAACAACTTTAAACAAGCCTAGAAAACATTTTGAACTTGAAGTTAAAGTAAGAAAATGAAGATAGATAGATATAGAAATAGAGAAAGATATATATATATATATATGTATATATAGATATAGATATAGACATAGATATAGATAAATATAATGACATAGATATAGATATAGATAAAGATATAGATATAGATATAGATATAGATATAGATATAGATATAGATATAGATATAGGAGAAAATAGATATTCTGTCTAAATCAACTTTTATGTTTATTTCTTTATAAACATTTTCATAGTTTAAAAAATAAATGTTAAAAATATCAAGATTTTTAACTTAAAACATTTTTTCTGTTCCATCTATCTTATTTTTCGAAATATTTTTTCTGTTCCATCTATCTTATTTTTCGAAATATTTCTGTTTTAGCAAATATCTTAATAATATCAACATTTTTTTTATAACAAAACTGTATTCAGTTCTATCTACCCGAAATTCTTGCTCTATATTTCATTTTAGTTTGAAAAGTTTTTATTTTGAGGTAGGCTGAATGTTCCTTTCCTTTAGATATTGAAAATGTATGAATAGATTTATATTTCATACAGATATCTTAACTATAAATTTGTGCTAAATGATTTAAAGATTTTCTCTTTTAAAGCTGTTCCTTTCCTTTAGATATTGAAAATGTGCAAATATATTTATAGTATATATTTATAGTCCATACCGATATCTTAACCATAAAATTATGTTTAAAGACGTAAAGAATTTCTCTTTTAACGCAAAAGTCTCTTAAATTCTCACCCTCTAAAGTTCTTCTTCAATTTGTCTACCTATATCGAGTTAATCAAAACTCATCTCATGTACTTTCAATTTCCAATCACTCAATCACTCGTATTAGCAATCAAAATTGGCTGCACACAATAATTACAAAAAAAAAATTGTTTTGTCTTCGGTCTTTTAGCCAAGTTATATGGAATACAATTTTCTATAAATATATACATATATATTCTGTTTTCATTGCCATTGACTTTGACTTTTTGATTATAGACATTCTACAATCTATCTATATATATGTTTATATATACTATATGTATATGGCTTTAATTATATTAAATGAGTAGGTAGATAGATTGGATGAATTAGTCAATGTCACCAAAAAAAATATATGTATTTAACTAATTTAATAGAGGATTGCCATGGCAAATAATTAAAAATCAACTTTTGAGTGAATATTCATGATGTTCCCTATTTTATATAAAAATATTTATAATTAAAGAAAAATAAAAAAAAAATTTAACAAATAAAAATATATTTTTTGAATAAATTTTAAAATGTTTATTTATTTTTTTATAGTTTTTATTTTAATAATTTCCTTGCAGGCATACCCCTAATATTTATGTTTTTAATTTGTTTGCATACAAATGTCAAATTATATTTAAGTGCAATACACAATATTTTGTTGAACGTCTAAAGAGCTGCCAAGTGCTTGAGACAAGGTGTTAGCTCTTATGTAGAGGAGCGTCATATGCTGCGTATACGCGATATTTTGAATTTGTTTTTGATGGGCTTCGGCAGATATTCGAATGAAATGAAAAAGAAATATAAATAAATATAGTTAACTTATTGCAATCTATGCAAATAAACAATGCCAAAAATAAAACAAACAACTAAACGACAAAAAGTGTACAAAATCAACAAAAAATCGAACTTAAAAAAAAATTTTTACAGTTGCCTTTGCGCTGAGTTGTTTTTTTTGGCTGCCATTTCGATACGCTTTAAAGTGAATTGCATTAATTACGCACACAGACACACTCACACACACACAAGTACGTACTGTGTGCGCATGTGTGCGTGCGTGTGCACAATATTTATTTCTAATTAATTTAATTTTTGTTTTCGCTCGTTTTTGTTGTTTTTTGCCGTCGCCGGTGCAGCTTTTTGTGAGCAGCCTAACTAGGCATATGACTGTGTGTATGTGTATGTGTGTGCTTGGGTCGCGTCGCTTTGGGTCGCGCATGAATTGAAAACAAAAAAAAGAACGGCGCACGAAATTCGTATGAGAAAACTTTTAGTGCAAAGCTTTGCGGCCTGTCGCTGCCAGCAGCACGTTTGCTAGTATGCGTGTGTGTGTGTGAGCATTTCTGACGTAATTCTGCTGCCGCCAAACGCACCAATACCAAAACACACACATACATGCATACGTCGAGCACCATAACAATAAGCGCGTACAATTTGTTGCTTCTTTGCTGCTGCTGATCGAACGCAGCTACGCCGCAGTCGCTGTCGATGCCGCCGCCGCCGCTGCTGTTGTTGGTGTTGTTGCTGTGCGCCTTGCCGGTTTCGAAAATCCAAATAGCAGCAGCAACAACAACAACAATACTAACAGCAGCCAGCACCAGCAACAGCATAGCAACTAGTGTCGGTGGCGCAAATATAATTAAACTTTCGAATGGGATCAGCAGCAGCAGCAGCTACAGCTAAAGCAACCGCAATGCTTGACAAGTTTTTTTTGTGTTTCTTTTTTGTTGTGCTTTTCACTCAATTTAAGAGTCGCGCTTGTGCTTTTGAGAGCTTTGCTGTTGCGACCGCGTCCGTTGCTGACGCTGCCGCTGCCGCCGTCGCCGCTGCTGCTGCTGCTTGCTGCTGCTGCTGTTGCGTTTTCACTCAATTGCCGTTTGCTTGGTTACCGCGTAGTCAAGTTTCATGCCACCAGCGATTGCCGTTGAATTCAGTCGTTCAACGAGAGTGACCGCGCACGAAAGCCCCAACAAGTCCACAGCGGAGCCGCACAAACAAAAAATAATTAAAAAACAAATTGTAAAGAAATACTAAAAAAAAAAAGAATTTTTAATACAGCCACAAACATATACAATTTAGAGTGAGAATCAAGCGAATATATAAACAAACATACATACATACATATGTTGTATTTGTAGAGAGCAAAAGCAAGTACTAATACGAGATCGAATAGCTCAGCGAACGAAGTTAGTGCAAAAAACAGACAAACCCAATCTACAAACAAATGCGTAGTGTGTGCAAAATTCGTGCATAAGCCACTAACACTAAAGCTAGAAGAAGAGAAGATAGAAGAGAAAAGGCGACCAACAACGCTCAAATCCGAGTCGAGAACATTCTATAGAACACGCAGCGCTTTGCTTACCGTTACATCCCAACGACACACTCTCGCCTATTGTCAGCCTGTCAGCCTGACAGCCTACTCCTGCTGCTTGTTGTCTCAGTCGCTCTCTCACACACTCTCTACACCCTTGCAAAGCTGCGTACGTGCCTGGCTGGTCAAACATATGTTTGCTAGAGCAACAACAACAGCAATTGCAGCAGAAGCTTCACTCTATCAACTACCGTTAAATCTAACATATGTTGGGCCGCCAGAGGCCGCTTCGCTCTAAAGTGCAGCTGTGTGCGTGTGTGCCAAAAAGCGTTTAAGTAAGATAGAAGAAAGATAAAAAAAAGTATTTCGAGAAGAAAATAAAAGAGAAGCGCGCAGAGTTTCGAAACCATTTCGTGTGTGTTATATTTCTAGTGTCTGTGTGTGTGTGTGCAGTGTACAAAATCAAGACAACAACAACAGCAACAACAACAAGAGCAGCAGCTAGTGCAAGTGCAATTGAAAAGTTGTCACACAGCGCCCCCCAACGGCCCGAGTCCGCAGCTAAAAAGTGCGCACTTGAAATTTTTGTAACTCTTTTTTTGTGCAACATTTTTGTGCGGTTTCTGCCGCCCACGACAGATTTTTAAATGAAACCGGAAAATTGGCTCGACTCATCTGCCTCAACATCAGCAGCAGCAGCTGCCGCCGCAGCATCCTACAGCAATGCTAAGGTAAATGTCACGCCCAATAAGACACGCCCCTCATTGCTACTGAGCTACCCCTACACCAGAGCCCACCCACAAGTGGCAGAAGCCACAGCCACACCCACACACACACACACATCCGCACAACCCATTTGCAACTGTAGCATATGGCGCTGAAAAGTTTGCCCCGTTGTGTAGCTCGTTAAAAATGTTGTTTTTTTTTTTATATATGTATTTTCCGCGTACCCATTAAGAATGCTTAAAAAGGGGTATAAATGTGTTGTTCAGTTGTATTTAACTGGCAGCAGGGGCGCATAGGCGACATTACGTCGCAGCTATACATATTTGTATCTATATCTTCTTGATCCATATGTCTGCTTGATTTCGCTGAATCTAAATTAATGAAAATTTGGTTTACCATACGGTAACTGCTTTTCTTTGCATAAAATCGATAAGTATCGATTTCGAATTTGCAAGTAAACAAGGTGCGAAAGTTTTCATTCCATATGTTGCCTTCGCTTACCCATTCAGCAAAATTAAGTTGAACTCTGATTCTAAATAAAAATCAGTTTTTCGCAACATATCGATATATATCGATTTTCAGTCAAAAATTTTTGCAAAAAAAAAATTTGACATTTCTTGCATATGTCACTCGTTAGCCATATAATTCTATATAATAAACTAAACTCTTTTTTGAAAAATATATCGATAATAATCGATTTTCAGTCTACCATATGTAGGAAGTGGGGATTGAGATTAAGCAAAGTTAAGTTACATTCCGATTTTGAATACACACGAGTTTTTCGCAACATTTCGATATACATATCGATTTTCAGCATTCAATTTTTGAATTAAAATATAAAATGATTAAAATATATGAGACTTCTTGCATATGTCACTCGTTTTGATGTTATTCCATATAATAAACTAAACTCTTCATTGAAATATATATAGATAATAATCGATTTTCAGTCTCCCATAGAACTAGTTATTTCTCGATTAAGAATCATAATTCGAGGGTATCTGCACTTCTTGCTTTCCTTTCTACTACCTATTTACTACCTATTTATGATATTTTTCTTGCTTTTTTATTGTGGCTCAAGAAATTCGCTCAATTTAGATCCCAAAAGAAAAAGCCGTGTTATAAAAGCTCTAACCAAGTTTTCCAATTGCTTCAATCGCGTCACACTTGAAATTGCATTTGAATTGAATTTGAATTTCTATTTCAATTTCAATTCGATTTCGAATTCGAAATACAATTCAAATTCAGATTTGATATACGAAATTGTTATGCCAGCTCGATACGAAATGCGTGGCACACAAATATATGTACATGCTTAATTTTTGATAAAAGACAACTATATACATTGAATTTATATAGATGTGGAGATACATATAGTTATATATATCCGGGTTCATTAGCGTTGCGCTCAGTGAAACCTAATGACTTGGTCAGTTTATGCATTTGCCAGCTAGGGGATGAGTTTTGGGGTGGGGGAGGGGGTAGTCTTTGGGGGTGATTGGGTCACGTGTGACACCCAGGCCCAATCCCCAGACACATTTCACAAGCGCAAATTACATTTTGACGCTGGAAACCCTCACTAATTACATTACATTACATTACAGTGCGCTTTATACGTCTGTGTGTGTGTGAGATAGGTGTATGTGTGTGTGTATATATAACACTTGGCACCTATTTTGGTTTTTGCTGTTCATTCGCTTGTCTATTCGTATGCAACGCACGTTTGCCAAACGCCGTCCAATTGGACTTACAATGGGAACTAGACACAAAATGCGAGTCTATATATAAAGAAAATATATTTCAAAGTTTGAGGGAAATATCTTAGATTTATATTTGATATAATTGCTTGTATAATTAAGAATAGCCGAGTTATAGAAAATAGACCAAAAACAAAAAGGTCAGCTCTGTTTTGTATAAAATTTTAGTAACAAATATATATTTATAATAATATTATGCTTAACTCTAAAAGTATTTCAAAAAATAACTTTTGAATTATATAAATATTTTTAAAAAACTTAAAAAATTATTTATGATAAAGCTTTTTCATCTTTTTTCGAACCTCTAGAAATATTTTACAGCTCAAATCCCCATATATGTATGTATATACATTTTCTTATACTTTTCTCTCAGTGCTTTTAAAAAGTATTCGAAAAATAGGTTCTTCTTTTAGCTTTCCTTTCGTATAAATGTTGTATAAACTAACTATACAGTTTCTTCAGCTTTTCTACTTTTCTCAAATCTCTATATATATGTATATATTTTTCTCTCAGTGCACTTAAGAATTTCTCCAAAAATAAGTTATTTTAATAATTTTAGCTATACTTTCGTATAAATTTCCCATAAACTAACTATATTTAAAGCTTCATGTAGAAATATTTTAAAGCTCAAATCCCTATATATGTATATATATTTTCTCAGATATGTTTCTCTCAGTGCACTTAAAAAACTACTTGAAAAATAAATGCTTTAAATAATTTTAGCTATACTTTCGTATAAATGTAGTATAAACTAACTATATAGTTCCTTCACGTTTTATCTAACCTACAGCTGAAATCCCTATATATGTATATATATTTTTCTCTCAGTGCACTTAAAAAACTACTCGAAAAATAAATGCTTTAAATAATTTTAGCTATACTTTCGTATAAATGTTGTATAAACTAACTATATAGTTCTTTCACGTTTTATCTAACCTACAGCTGAAATCCCTATATATGTATATATATTTTTCTCTCAGTGCACTTACGAATTCGCTGTCACAGACTTCCCCCACATTATGTAAACAATTTATTGTATTTTTCCTCGTTCATTCTTTGCTGTCTTGTTTGTTTGTTTCACTTTTTTAATGCAGGTTGTCCCTTCTTCTTTTTCTTCTTCTCCGTCTTCTTGACTATCAATTGATAATATCGATTGTTCTCAGCCACGTTCTATAGTTGTGGAATTTATTTATTTGTCTGCCATTGTCGTTGCCACAAGTTACAAAAAGGAAAATAAAAAAAAGCAAATATTTGAGTTTATTTGGAGCAAACGACGTAGTCAATAGACTATTTAGACACATATAGCTTATTGACTTAGGAGGAAAGATATAGTGGGGGATATTCTTATGAAACACGACAGCTGTGACCCCTTCCCGCTAGTTAATGCACACGCAATGCAAATTGTTTGTATATCCCATAGATTGATGGTTCCCAATATGATCTACCTGATGTTTATCTACTTTTTTTTTGGAAGAGGTTAATAACCCTTTTTTTTTAAATTAGCCAATCGCTTGGACAGCATCTACCTGTAATCTTTGTGTGTGTGTGTGTGTGTGTGTGCCACACGCTCCGTTATTGATGTTTGTTGGCTTCTGACCCCATTCAAAGTCATATAAATATGTATATGTATGTATACATATGTATATGGATAGCAACCAACTGTGTTCTTATTCTGGTTGTTTTTGTTGTTGTCTAAGCTCGTGGCACATGGCAAATAAATAATCTTAACTCTTGGCTGTGGCACTTTTTCGACTTACATCTGAGATCTGCGCTTGGTAAATGGCCTACGCATTGTATTGTCATTCGGCATGAAAAACAGCTAGGCTTATTGTTTTAGGGGGATAAAAAAGAATTCATGCTTAAATTATAGAAGAAAGATAGCTAAAAATGGAAATAAAATAAACATAAAATAAATTTAAATTATTATAGCTGTCATTTCTAAATATTTAGGCTTATGATCCGTTGGCTTAAAAAGAATTTCGTAGAAATGGAAATGATATAATATTCCAGTCAAATTTGTGGTTTCTTGAACAAATGTAATTTCTGTTAAATGTTCCTTATACGTATGTAACTCTGAACTAGTTTTTGGTATTTGCCTATATTAGGTATACGTATGTAAAGGATATATAAAATATTATAGAATATTGAGTATATGTAATTGAAACAAGAACGTTACATATATACTCGCTCATATTAGTAGAGTGGATCGACAGTAATCTAACTGTAGAAGATATAGTTTACAGTGGGCGTATATATATACAGTACATCTTTTTATGTCGGAGTATATATATTCCAAATCCCAGTTCTTAAACTGCAATACTGACAAAAATAACAGCTTCTTAGTTTTAATAGGATTTCCCGATTTGTCACGCTCCCTGTGGGCGTATCGGAAAAAGACTTAAACTTGATCTGACGAGGGTACACATGAGTATATATTTCAAGTCTTTAGTTTCAAAGGTGTCCAAATGATACACGTTCATATGGACACACGGACAGCCGCACGGACAGCAAGACGGATATTGCTAAAAACCAATATACTCTTTTTACTTCGTGAACGAGTATTAAAATATATTTAGAAAAATAATTAAGCTAAATAGTTTGTATATATTTAAATATATATATTTATAGTTCTCAGCTAATTTAACTTAAATATATATTAAGGATATGTCTGTATATTATATTAAGTATATATATTTTAAGCCAAATGTAAAACTATTCCATAGTTATTTCCAACACTGTCCTCCTAAAATTCGCAACTAGTTTAGGTCGCGCTGGTGCTCTACATAGAGTAGTGAAATAACTGTTCATACCTTGGCACACATACATATTGAAAGAAAAACTCCCCCATTTTACATTTCATTTGCATTTGGTCGATAAGTAATTGTGCCAAATTAGCTGTGGGGTCTAAGTAAAGATAGTCAAATGGGTAAACCGAAATATAAAACCACAAATGTATGCAAATGAATGCAGCTCTGCATATTGGGGCTGTGAAGTGTGGCCCAAATTTGGGGCGCTCGATAATGCAAGAAATTGTACAAAAAATTACTCAAAATTTCTGATGGAAGTTGAGCAAATATATATGTACATATCTTCGATATAATGGATTATAATAGATCTTGCATAACCGCTGGAAAACATACAAAATTGTGGGCTCAAAACTGAAGCTGGCCAAAGAATTATTGAGAGTGTGTGTTAAGTGTGTGTGTGTGTCATTAAATTTTTAAGAGTTTTTTTCTGCTGTCTGTTATTTACACAAGTCACGAAGCCAAAAACTAAAGCGAATCGCACGCAAAAGTTTTTTTTTTTTTGTTGCAATGTGCAATTAAATTTTTTTGGCCTAAAGTCACAGAGTGCCACAAACAGCAACACCAACAGCAACAAATGCAACAAAACAATGCAAATTGGGGTTGGGCAACAACTATTTGAAAAACTTTGTGTAGGAAGCCTTTCTCCTATTGGCGGGAGTTATGCTAAGCATCTGTATAAATGGGCTATAAAACAAGGCTTCAACCATAAGGAAATCAAAGAAAAATATTTAATAAGCATTATTTATTTATGATATATATATGATAATTCAAAAATGGAAAGGCATGAAATTAAAAAAAATAAATTCAATGAATATTCGTTTGAAAGCTAGAGAATAAAAACCGAATGATTTAGGGCTTAAAAAAGATTAAAACTATTACGTAGCTCTTAAACTCTAGAAGATATGTTGTTTGGATATCTGACAGTTATATTTATATATACCTTTAATGTCTTGAAAAGTAAATCAAAATAAAATCGAATCCCGATAGCTCCTCAATGGAAACCATAATAATTCGTAAAACAATTATGTCCCCTTGAAAACAATACGTTCGAATTCTTGTCGAGTTCCTGTGTAATTCATAAAAAATGTGATTCCCTTGCCATTTGGAACTATCGGAATTCGACTGTATATATTATTTTCTTTTAATTTTCAATCAGCAAAATTAATTTCTTCTTACTTCATAAAAATATAGTAAGTCTTATATAAATATTAACTTTGATTTGTAACATAAGATTTTGCTCAGAATTATCAACACACACACACACATTTCGACAAGTCTGCTTAAAGTTCTAACTGAGAGCTATAAGAACATTTTTAGCAGAGTAACAAAAGATATAACATTTTGGAAGGCATAAGAATCCAAAATGTTTTCGATAATTTTGGTAGTTTTATTATATTTTTTTATTTATTATAATCAATAAGGGAGTATTTAGTTAAAGTTACTTGCTTATATATATACTATACTTATATAATACTATACTATATATACTATACTTATATATACTATATTATATTATACTTGCGTCCTGTATTAGGGAAAAGGGAGGTGTAATTTGATTTGATTAGCATATATTGCCCGTCACTTGAATAGGACACCCCGTTTAGCCTGTGCTTAATCACACTCTGCTTTGTTTTTAATTTTATATATTTTGAAATTAAAGATCATTCATATTAAATTTTTAAGTATTAACAAAATAATTTGTACAAGAATCTTCCATAATTTGGACATGTATCTTATTTGATTATGAGGGGTGTCCTATTCAAGTGGTAAGCAGTGTATAACTGTAGTAAGAGAGAGAACTCTTAAGAGCTCCCGAACTTTTTGGATATTTAACAATGTTCGAACCGGAGATAATGTTTTTCAAAATGCATTCCAAAGCTGAATAGCTGGCAAGCATTTGCTCTAGTTAATGCGCTTTTATCTTTTGTTGTTGCTTTTGTTGTTGCATTTGTTGCTACTGTTGTTGTTATTATTGATTGTTAACCTTGAGATGAGTATGCCGCCGCGTACACGGCGAAGGTCGCCAAGTGCGTTGTCCGTCGGGTATTTCATGCACAAACTAAATAGCTAAACAGCTAAATAGCTGTGAGCTCTAACACACACACACACACACACACGCTTAGATACATAGATACATAGATACGCAGATACATAGTTAGACATATGCATATAATATATACTCTAGCTATGTGCATTGGACTGTTTGGCATTAACATATGTGTAGCGCGATTTGACTTTGATTACATTATACGACGCGACGTCGAACTCGAACGTCAGCAAAAAAATAAATGTGCATTGTTGTTGGTTAGCGTTCTAATTAAAAATGGGCGCAGTTTAGCGCCAGTTGTTGTTGTTGTTGCTTTTCGTGTGCAGAAGCCAAAGCGTCAGTTAAGGACAAGAGCACAATGAAAAGCCAAATGCTAATTTAATTAAGACTCAAAAGCTCAAGCAAGCGAGCAAAGACAAAGACAAGGCTGTGTTAAGAAAAAGAGAGAGGAAGACAAAGAGCTAAAGGGAGGTGCAGTTGCACACAGACAGAAAGATAGAGAGAGAGAGAGAGAGAGAGAGGGAGAGGAAAGAAGTGGTCAAGACAGCCAGAGGCAAAGAGAGAGAGAGATAGAAATAGAAAGGGACAAATGCACACAGAGAAAGAGAGGAAGGTAGGAAGAGGGGAAAAGAGGTTTACGAGACACAGAGGCGACTCAGGCTCAAGATTTAGCTATTACAGCAGTAAACCTCAGTTGTAGATACATTTGTATCTTTTTGTAAAATGCCTGCAAGCTCAGTAAGGTCCATTTTTCATATTTATTTAGGCACTCTTTTTTCGGTTGGTGTAAACAGTCATAAAGAAAACATAAACAGTAATTTATTATAAATAAATGAGTTTATATACCAAAAAGATTGTATGAAAACATAATAACAAACTAGAGCCTCGAGTGTTTTTGACTATATATAATATATTTATTTGGAAACAGATAAAATGTCTAATTAAACATAAACAAAAACAGTTTTATCCATCATTATTTTGTTTTTCTTTAAAGGAAAATACAGAGAAATCATTTCACATCTCATCACCGAATTTAATATTGAAAGCAAATTTCTAATGATTTCTAAATTGATTTTCTGGTATATATCTTGTATATAAGTTGAATTTAATGAAGTCAAACGGTTAAAGAACTGAGTTATAAATAAGCGGCTCTATAGAGAGGTTTTGAGATAGAGGTTGTTTTGTAATAAAATGCAATACATCCACAGAACTCACATACCAATTTAATGGACTCTAGTAATCATAGAACCCGAGTTCAATGAGGTCTTATCTTGTTTACCATGGTTACCAACTGCCAATTCTTATGAATATTGAGAAATATTTAAAAAAGTGCAGTCAGAAAGCTCATACACCAAAAATAAAAACTCTAGCTTTTATAGCAACCGAGTTCATTGGGGCTGGTATAGGCTACTATACAAACAAAGCGCTGCAATGCTTAAGAACCAAGCTATAAATAAAGAACTATAGCTCAAAAGCTTACGTACTAAACTTATTCACTCCAGCTCTTAAAGCACTCGAGTTCAATGGAGCTGTTTCTTTCGAGAGCTACTGTTAAACTAAGCAACAGCTGTTTTATTTTTGTTACTGTTCCCATTTTTTTGTTGTATGGAATATTCATATATAGACAGTCGAATAGTTTCGATAGGGCCCATCGAAGCCAAAAAAAAGTGAGGGAAACAGCTGTATAAATAGAACCTATAAAAATAATTGTTGTTACTTTTTTAACTGGAGTAGAGCACAACTTGTCGAATTGTGAACTGAATTGAATTGATGTCCATAAAAAGAATTTTCAGGTTTTCAAGTTTTTAATAAAATGAAAACAAAATCAAAATAAATTTAAGGCAACTCTTTTATTTAGTTTCATTTTTGTTTTGTTTTGATTTGATTTTTTTTTTTGGCTCGTTTGCCTTGAGCAACAAAATTTGCGAATTTTTATTTAAATTTTGTTAACAGAATTTCGCATCATCTTTTAATTCGAGCGAGTTGTCAAGCGCTCAAGATTTTTATTTTCAGCCCCATTGTAGTTGTTGTTGTTGATCTTCTTATGGCTGGTTGTTGTTGTTGTGCATATTTTTAAATAGCATTTCACATTTAGACGCAGCGTGAATTATTTTATTTTCATTTTGCACTTTTGTTGTTCGCTTTTTGTTGACTTTTACATGACTTGAGTGACGTGCGTGTATTGAGACACTTTATGGCGCCTTTATGGCATACTCTTCTTAATAGAGAGGTATTATAAATCTGTCTTTCACTTTACCTCCTCAAAGAACTGAGCTCTCAGTATAGCTATGTCAAAGAAAATTGGTACAGCGACTTCTTTTGGCAAGAGATTAAACATATGTTGAAATCAAAATCTCATATAGCAACCATTGGATCTATATAGAATTGATATAATATTATGATAAGGATTTAAATACTACATCTCTGTTAAATTCTTTAGCTTAAGAACTTATAAGATTTTTATATTTGCATAAGTAAGAGTATTTAATATTCGGCTTGCCGAGTCGATATACTTTCAACTTGTTGTCTCTTGATTTAGAATGTAATTTGAATTATTTGAAAAACTGTTTATTGACGCCTTCGTTTTGCATATTTTGTTTTCTTCTATTTGCAGGTAAGCCAATTCGAAACAGTTTTGAATACTCTCTGAATCATTTGAATAATATTCAATTGCTGCAATCGTAAGTAAGCAGCCGAGTTTTTACGGCTTTTCGACTGTTAATATTTGCTGAGAAAAAAGAAAAGAAGTGAAATGAATGAGAAGATGAAACAAAACTCACTTCAATGACCGCAAAGAGTTGTTGTTGCGTTTCTTTTTTTCTATTATTTATTTTCTGTTTGTTTTTGTTGCTGCTGTACAATTTTTTGGCCACAACAACAACAGCAACAAATGTAAAGAAAAGCGCGTTTTCAAAGATTTCACTTTCATGCCATTAAAAATG
This sequence comes from Drosophila gaucha, assembly GCA_035045545.1. NCBI lineage: Eukaryota > Metazoa > Arthropoda > Insecta > Diptera > Drosophilidae > Drosophila > Drosophila gaucha. The sequence goes on from JAWNOY010000344.1 coordinate 2,095,727, forward strand.
AAGAAACAAACCAAATAACAGGCGCAAATGCAAATGCCGACAAATGATAAGCAGTGCTTTATTAGCTGGCTATTGTTATCGATAGACTAGTCGAGTTTATCGATATTACAAATGCAAATATCGAAGAATGATAATTTTACTTTATTAGCTGCCTATTGTTATCGGTAGGCTATTTGAGTTTATCGATAATTAAAATGCAAATGTGGACAATCGATAAGCTGTGCTTTGTTAGCTGGCTATTGTTATCGATAGACTAGCTGAGTTTACCAATAATAAAAATGCAAATATAGAATAACGATAATTTTACTTTATTAGCTGACTATTGTTATCGATAGACTAGCGAAGCTTATCGACAATACAAATGCACGATTAGTGTTGATTTAATAGGCTATTCAACAGGCTAGCTAAACTTATCGATAACAGTAATCAAGCAAAATAATAGCATTAACACAAGAAACCACCTTATCACATATTTCTTAAATAAGCCAAACAAAAAATAATCATTCCAAAATTGTATTTTAATTTAATCGAAAATTATTGAAAAAAATGTATTGCAACAAATTTTTTTTGGTATTGGTAATATTTTATTGAAAGTATTTCGATAAAAAAATAAATTCATTAATCAATGGAGGCATCAAAAGTATCTTGAAATAATATTTAAAAAAAAAAAATGTTTAAGGAACATTTAATTTAACTTTTCATATTAAAAAATATTTAAAAAAAAAAAAAGTTTTGAGAAAGACCCTAAAATATGTAATGAGATCAAATAATATATATTTCACATTTCTAAAAAAATGTTGGTTTTAGGTCAAACAGACTCCGAAATTATCGATAATTTATTAAAATTGTTATCAGCTTGTTTAAAAGTTCGATTACTCTTATTGAATATTAGTTTTACAGTTGCTTAGACTATAACTATATCAATATATTCTCATAGCTACGACTGAATGACCAAAAAACAGTTTCCATTTTGATATAAAACTTATGAAATGCAAACTAAATGCTTCGTTTAAACTTTCTTGTAGATAACTTTTATTTTGAAATAAAAGATCTAATTGTCGAAAAGGTGGATAATGAAAGCTTGGTAAATATTAAAAGCTTGGCACTTAATATCTACCTGCTGCTAGCCACAAATTCAACTCGCGGCTGAATCTCACGAGTTGCAGTTGCAATCAGGTGGTTGCAGTTGCAGTTGTTGTTGTTGTTGTTGTTGTTGATTGTGGCGCAATGGTTTGGCATGTGCATGTGCATGACTTGGGAGCATTGTAACACACAGACACACATGTGCAGCTTGTTGTGCGGTGCATGCTCATATTTTTGTTGTTGTTGAGGCATTCAATTGCCACAGCAGCAGCAGCAGCAACAACAACAACAAAGCGCAACTGCAACAGCTTTGTGGTTAGGTTTTTGTTTTTTTTTTTTTTGGTTGAAGCTACTTTTGGGGTTGGGCATTGGCAATTGTTGTTTGTTTGTTTGTTTGCTAAGTGAAAAGCGTTGTTCAACGCTCATTTTCACCAGCAACTGTTGCTGCTGCAGCTGCTACTGCTGCTGCTGTTACCGTGTGTTATCGCAAAAGTTCAACATGCTTTTTGCATGATGTGCATCATCATAAAAAACAAAAAACAAAATGCAAAAACAACCTTAAGCGTATTTAATGACTGACCCGTTGTGGCACGCAATGCCCAGCACCCACAAATCAGCCCCGATATGCCATATAGCAAATATATATAATATATATATATGTGTATATACCATAAGCAATACTTGTAGACAGTAGTCTGTAGCAATTGCTCAATTCCAGTGCTGACTGCTTATTAATTTAACGCCCACCTTTGAAGACCTTTTCTTGTGCCTTTCACTATCAAAAGCGCCCACAAAACAATAGCTTTAAGAAAAATATTCAATCAAATTGATCTACAAATTTAAAGGCACGTTTTTATGCCCTGCATTTATTGGAAATGCCAAAACGGGGTATAAAATTTCCTGCAAATTAGAGTATAGAGCATGGAGGAAACCTAACGGAGTCGAGTCGATTAAGTCTCTATACAGATGAATTTTGTCATGTAGATAAGATTTTGTTGCATATCGATAACCACCATAAATTGATTAATATATCGATCAATTAAGACCGGGTATCTTCTAGTTGTTCACTTCCGTCTAGAGCACTCTTTTAACTTTTAGCTCCCTAGGAAGTTATCCATAACAATAATTTAATTCGTCAAAAATGTTAAAGCCAATGATTTTTGAGTAAAAAAAATAAATAATAATAAATAATTTTATAAATGCATATAAAATACAACAAAAAAAAAGAAGCAAGATAAATGTTTGTGGAAAAAAAAAACAAAAACTCCTTTCACTTTGTTGAAATCAAACGAAGCGCAGTTGCGGCTACTGCAGTTGTATGTGTAGAATGTTTGCCACATTGCCACACACACACATACATTCACATATATATATATATATATATATATAGCTGGCATTTTTCAAAGTTCGACTGACACAGAGACCAACTAAAGCGCAACGAACAAACCGTAGCGAAGTCTAAAAAAAACGCGACGCGTTGAATGAACTTTTCGCAAACCCAGCAGCCAGAGGCAGAGACGTTTTTTGAGGTAAAACAAAAGAGTTTTTTTTTCAGATATTGTTAGCTATATATAGTGCTCGGTTAGCATTAGAATTGAAGTCAACGAAATTCAGTTTAAGGCCGTGTGAAACTACTCTCCGCAATAGAAAAGTCTTTTAATATAAGATTGATGAAAAGAGTTTTATAATTATAATATGTATTATTGAGACTTCACGAAAAAAATGCTTATACATTCTTAATACCGAAGGAATCTCAAAGTTCAAGGAAATTTCCAAGCCATTGTTCTACTTCGCTTTACTGCTTTGTCTTTAAGATACTCTTCATAACTTAACCTGCTTTTTCCACTTATATTCCACACTTACAGGTGTAAATCTGCTGCATAACTTCATTTTAATAGCTACATGGAGGACATTTACCATTTTCAAGATACATGGGTACTTCATGTTTCTTAAAGATATAATGTATCTCAAAGATGATACATTTAGATACATACATATATTGTATCTTAAAGATATGACCATATATTGTATCTAAATATATAATGACCACATAATCTATCTTAAAGATATATTGACTACCTAATGTATCTTAAAGATACACTGACCGCATAATGTATCTTAAAGATACTTTGACCACATAGTGTACCTTAAAGATACATTTGCTACCTAATGTATCTTAAAGATAGATTGACTATATATTGTATTAAAAAGATACATTGACTACCTAACCTAGTGTATCTTAAAGATACATTGACAATTATATTGTCTCCAAGCCTACATTGATCATAATGAATCTTAAAGATACAGGTACTACCTAATGTATCTTAAAGATAGATTGACTATATATTGTATCTAAAAGATACATTGACTACCTAACCTAATGTATCTTAAAGATACATTGACAATTATATTGTGTCCAAAAGATACATTGAACATATAATGTAACTTAAAGATACATTGACTATATATTGTATCTAAATATACGATAACCACATAATCCAGCTTAAAGATACAAGTACTACCTAATGATACATTGACTGCCTAATGTATATAAAAGATAAAAAGATAAAAGATTGACTATTATAAAGTATCCAAAAGATACATTGACCATATATTGTATCTTAAATGTTGTAAATTTCCTACACATTCGGTTTTTCCATAGGAAACTCTTGAAAAAAATAAGTGTTAAACAGTCTGGCTGCAATTTATGCGACAGTTGTCGACATCGTCGCACGTGGCGTATGCGTAATGTGTCGAGCATCATAAATCAAGCATGAGATGCAAAGTAAAGCTAGCAAAAGCAGGCAACAAATAAAAGAAGAAGAAAAAAATACTTGACTAGAGCGAACCGGAACACGCTTCGTCGTAATCCAATTTTGTGTATCTACTGGATGCACTTGAGTACTTCTCGCAGTTAAGTTAAGTGGCTTAAGCTCAAGCCGCAGAGAACTATAATTGAAATTGAATTTCTATTTTTAATAATAATATATAATATAAAATGTGGGGGCTGCTGTGGCAGTAGCTACTGCGCTCCACTGCCTTCAACACACATGTGCCTTAAGCTGATTAAAATTTATGGTTAAAGAGCAGCCCACACACACACATAGATATATATATATATATATATATATATATATATATATAAATATAGGTATATCTAGGAGTCAGAGGAGTACCAATTAAAAATTTCTCAAGAGCTGACAATAAGCGGAATTCGTTCAACTAGAAACGAATAAAAACAAGAGTGCTCTAGTCGAGATTGACCGACTAGGAGATACCCTGAACTTCATGATATGTTGCTATTACAATCATTTCTGGGTATGATTATGAGAGAGGGAGGTGTACTAAAAAGTGGAGTATTTGAGGTTTGTGTATACTTTAGGAGCAACTATATACAAAATGTGCGAGATATGCTCATATAATTGAGATTCGTTTTCGATTTCAATCCATTTCAAGGAAATTCATGAAAGGTTTCGGTTATTGGAATCATATTCTAAAATTTCGCTTGTATCTTTCTGAGATTAGCCAGTTCATACAGACAGAGACTCTAAATCGACATGACTTTTGATCCAGTTAAAGAATATACCCTATAGATTCAGCCACGTCACAATCTGGCTGTTACATACATATGCACAAAACCAATATACCCTGTTCAATCATTCTCAATGGCTGACAGGGCATAAAAAGTCGTGGGTTGTCTTTTTCACATTTTGTTACATTTCAGAGTGCGCAAATAAATATTTCTTTTTTTTTACCCTATTTGATATTTTTACCTTCCTTTTTTTTCTGACAGCATTACGTAATCGTAATATTCTCGTTTTTTTTTTGTCTCGAGTGTCTGTTGAAATGTCGTTGTTATTTATTTCTTCTTTTAATTAATTCAAATTCGATTTCGATTTTGATTTCGTTTTCAATTTGTTTTGCGTCTTTTATGCTTTGATGCTAATTATATATATAAATATATCTTGTCTAAACGGAAGCAACATTTTAAAAATATAGTACATGGAAATTGTGATTTATGTTGATTGGCTACAGTTTTTTGTTGTTTAACTACTCATTAGGCAAAGATATTAGTCAAAAGATCTGAGCGATAGTAAAAAGCTTCTTGAGGTCACTTGTCTCTGAAACAGCGTGAACAGTTTGCGAATTCTAACGCAGATCTTTTCTTAAAAGCTTTTCGAAAGTATTTTCTGTGTCATTAGGTTTGCAGCTCAAGAAATTTATCACTCTTACAGCGTCTAGTAGCTCGAATAGTTTTTTTGTTGTTGCTTTTTTTCGTGTTCGTAATATAATTCGATGCACTTACTTATTGTCGTCACTGTCGGCAGTTCAACGGGGCAAATGGGGCCGGATTACATAATACTCGTTATAAAGTATTATTTTTTTTTCTTTTTGATGGCCATAGCCAATTTTTAATGGCACGTAGCCAACAGAGAGTCCGCAGCGCACGTCGAAAGAAAGTGAAATTACAAAATTCATAGACTTTGCATAGTTACGAAAGGAATCGAGACAGCTGGACGGGTGGGAAAGAGGAAATGGGCGGTAAACCATTGAAGTTAGGGGAGTGGTCACAGACATTGTCGAAAATATTATGTTAATAAACGAAAGAAATTAAATATTTGTAATGCAGTTCAGTTGATTGCGCGTTAGCCTAATCGAAAATTCAAACACGTCAAATCGACAAAAGTTTGACCTGCAACTAAGAAACTGATTATACAAGCGTTTTGCTGAATGAAAATAATATAGTATATAAATATATAGTGTATATAGTGTAGCCCTTGGCCTGTTTATTGAGTTGTAGTATTTAGTAGAAATAAACTAGAAAATTGCGGATTTCAAGTATAACTTAAAGAATTTTATTATAATACTATTGAGTGGCTTTAGAATTGTCAAATGGCTGCAGATCAGAATTGATGAAAGAATGAAATAACCGTAATTACTTAAAAGTATAGTAGAGCTTTTTCAATCCAACTTCATTTAGAATTCTCAAGTGGTTTAAGCAAGCAGTTCATGAGAGACCAAGCGAGAAAGAGAGGGAAATAAAGGAGCTTTTAGATATATAAGTATATTGTACCTACAAGCATTTAGCTTTTGAGTATTTTTCGTATATTTCTTTTGAATATAGTTATATATATATAAGGTCTATATAATTTTTCTATAGTGTAGAGGCCTGCATTTCCAGCTCTAGCTACGTTAGGCTTTGCACGTGCTGTCAGCTTGACTTGGGGCTTGGTCTAATGAACCTTTGGGCTGTGATTGATGTTGATAAGCGACTCGTACTATATACTATATATACATATATTATATGGAGTGTGCAAGTCCATTTATGAGCAGTAAAAATTGTTTGTGCCAGCACTTAACGCCGGACTTCATATATTTGAAAGCTGTTGCCGTCTAGCTGCAGCTCTTTCGCACCTACACACCGGCCATGCACATATGCCATCTCTCACACAATTCGAGTGCATTAAACTCACGTCTCGTCTTGACATTTTGCGCTGACAAGCGAAAGAAAGAAGCAAAATCACAAAAAAAATAAAAAAATAAAAAACGTAAATTAAATAATAAAAAAATTAAATTTAAACAATAAATTTACAGAGATGGCACACATACAAAATAAATATAAAGTAAAGTCAAGCTCTGTACCAAAATCTCAGTTTTGTCATTGTGAAAAGCCACTTAACTCAATCTTGACAAGAATGCATAAATCAAATGCAGGGAACACGTGTTGGCAGCGGCAATCCCCAGATTCTCAGGCATTAGTCAGGCAAATATGTATAAATATACATATATCGTACAAGCAACATATTAATAGCATTTTCATCAATATATTTATAGATACACAGGCATATATATATATAAACAGAGTGCCAACACACAGGCAGAAATTGCCTGCGTGGGTTGTAATTTTAATAGAAATTTTATATATATTTAAAATACATATTTTTATTACTAATCACAAAGTGAGACAGGCGCGCTTGACTGTAAAATTATTTGAAGAACTTCTGAGCTTAATCATCATATTTTGCAACGACTTGAAAACTATACAAATTTGAGAATAATATGGTTGAAGTTTTGAAAACAGAGATCCACAAAAAGTAAAGATCAAGCGAATAAAGCCAGCTTATACTTTTTGTGTACTATAGCTTCATTGTTATTTAGTTAAAGTTCTAGTTTTAAAGATGCATTCCTAAGTTTCTAAATTTTTTGATATTTTCATTTCGCGCTTCATATTTAGAATATAATAATAATAAATATTATATTCAATTAGAGGAATATCTGAAGAACTTCTGAGCTCAATCATCAGCTGACTTTTCTATCTTGCAACTTCTTTAAAGCTGTATAAATTTGAGAAGAACTATGTCGGTGTTCCTTTAGCTTGATTGATATATAACTGTTTTTAAAAATGTATTCCAAAGTTTCGTAAATTTATTGCTTTATTTTGTAGTTTATATTGATTTCTATCAATCGACTTCATATTTATTGCCTATAATTTCTGATATAATACATACTATATTCATTTAGAAGCATATCTGAATCTAGAACACACACACATTTACTCTCGGAAATTGTTGAAACAACTGTTTCTCGAATACAGCTGACAATATTTCAGTTTTTGTGCAATACATATTTTTGTTTTGCTTAGCTGGCATCTGTGCCCATTTATTTTGTAGAAATAAACCAAGTATTCAAGTATTTTTATGCAAGTTTTAAGAATTTTATTGATTGAAATGGTATTTTAAGCTATTTTCGTTTTCATTTAACTCTAGATGCAGTTAGATGCAGTGGAACTCTGTATAAAAAGTTCTTAAATTTATAGAAATGCAGTTTCAACTAAAATTTGCGTATAATTCCCAACAGGTTTATGATAGAGCAAAAACGAGAGAGAAAGAGAAACAGCAACTTCTCTGCTTTCATTGTAATATCTTTAGATACATATCGCTAATGTATCTTGTATCTTTTAGTGTAATATATGCATTTGTAACTCTTAGCTTCACTTTGCATCCTATTATAGAAGTGGACACGTGCTTAGCCTCAAAGCAACTATTTGCTGAAACAGCTGAAAGGTTTACACATTTGTCTATCAGTTGAATATATTTAAACGATTATATGTGCCGTAAACTCTTTAGTATTTATTTATTGCTGTTCTGTCTCACTCTCCGTCTGTCTTCTTTTTTTTCTAATTCTAAAGTTTAATTGCGTATTGCACGTTTTGGCTTTGATATTATTTTGATGTGTTATTTATTTGTACTATTCGATTCAGTGTTCTGTTTTGTTAAATTCAGTATTATGGCTTTTAGTTCCCATTGTTTTTGTGGCGTGACTTGACGAAATATCATGCAACTTGTAATTACAGCTACAAAAAATGACAGATGAGTATCTGTCGCTCTGTGTGTATAATGTCTATGATTGATTTCCGAAAGATACAATTACTCTCTATGCACAAATACAATGAGCACATACGAATGTAGTTAGATCCTCTGCAAAATCAATTAAAATTGGTTTTTAAGTGTAGCTTTTGTATATACCCTGTAAATGTTAGATCTTTAGAGCAAAACAGAAACTGGATAGATCTAAGTGAATAGAAATATACTTAACTAGAAAATTTCTTTTAAATTACAAATATTAATCCAATTTCAGGCATCTTCTATCTATCAGCTCTTCAAATTCTTCTTCTTTTTTAAAGTTTTCAACTTCATCAATTATCTAATTGTTTGTTTTCTCAACAATTCTCAATTTTAGCTAAAGTTTATCTAATACTTCACCTCAAGCTTTGGACCTCGCTCTAAGATAGACTTTTTAAACCTTTGTTTACCTTTTTAATATAGTTTTTTGTTCTACTCTGTAACTCGGGCCTTATTGTTTTGTATTCGATTGTGATGCGAATTGTGTCTGTAATGTAATTAAAAATTGATAAATGATTTCGTGCCACAAATGTTGTGCTATCAACTACTTCCTGGGAGAACTGTCTAACTCGAAGTTGATGCAACAATCTAAATGAACTTGGCATATTAGTTTATATCTATTTAAAATTGTACATTTCTATATATATATATATATATATATACACATATTTTTAGCGCATATAGGGAGTTACATCAGTTACAGCGAACAAAAAGCACCTTCACTTTGTAATTATAAACGTGATCATGATAATTATTTTTGTTGCCAACTAAAAAGTCGCAATCTAATCAGGCAATTGCATAGGCCATAATAACTACAAATGTTTTTTACTTTTCTTTTTTGCTTTTGTCATTAGCAAATTGTTTTCTTAGCTTCGATGAAGTTTGCTTTAAACGAGAATCGAACCCGAAACCTATTTCGTTTTCTGGCGTAAACAAACAGCTGTTGTCTGTTTGTTGTATTGTCACCAAATAATAATTAAAGATATCTTTATTATAATGAAAAGCAATAAAACAAAAATAAACAATGAAAGCTGTTTAAGCAGGTGAGGGAAAAATTAAGAGAAACAATGATAATTATTTGATAAGTGAATAGAGAAGATGTGAATCACAAAAAAGAATTGATTGTTTTGGAAAATAAAAGAGAGAGAGAGAGAAAAAGAAAAAATGAGAAAAAAAGATAAAAAGAGAAAAAAAAAGAGAAAAAGAGAGATAGAAAGAGAAGAATGAGAGAGAAATGGAATCAGGAGAGTATGAGTATGAAAGCGAAGAGAAAGGGAAAAATATCAGAGACAGAAAGGAGAAGTTAAAAAGCGAGAGCGAAAAAAAAGACAACGAAAGAGTGGAAGAAAGAAACCTCAATAGTAATAGAGAGTAATTGTAAGGAATTTAGAAAGAGATAGAAAGAAGAGTGTGGAAGAAGCGAAGCGAGCTGGGAAAAAAATACACTAAGAAGTGAGACAAAGTTTGAGCGAGAAAAAGAACAATAGAAGAGTTGAAATATTGGTGAAATATATTATATATTATATGAATTCTATATATACAATATTTTATCATATTATATTATGCTATATGCCTTTGGAATTTTAAACAGCAAAACTTAAGCTTAGCCTTAATTTATTGACAATTTCAACAAAGCAGAGCAAGTAAAAAGAAGAAAGAAGCGCACTTTGCTTATCTTCTTCTTATCTTATGCTCTGTAGTTATAACGCTCCAATAGCAACCCTACACCAATTTTGACTTCACTATTCGAATGTTTCTAGTTATTAAGAGCTACAAAATGCTTCTTGGAATTTACCTTTTAACTTATCTAACTTATCTTCTACGATTTGTTTTCATTTGCAGGTAAATACGCTACCCACACACATACAAAAGCTCACCTTTTTGCTGGTAATGTATACACACATTCCAAATTGAACTAAAAACGAAAATGAAAACAAGCAAACACCACACATAATTGCTTAAAAGGCGAAAAGAATAAGATAAACATATAGTACATATAGCTCGAACATAATAATATTTAAAAATATTTGCACAAATGCGTTCACAATTTGCACGCCTGTATTTGCATAGAATCTGTTTGTTGTCCATTATATACGGTAGCTGTATCTGTATACTATATAAAACATATACAAAACTTTTCCATTGCCAAAATCTGTTGAAACAAGCAAAAGCTTTGATAAAAGACATTTACTATAGTTAAAGATAGATTATGTATCTTCTGCAAATAGTATGCATAGTTTTTATAGACGTTTACGTTTACGTGTAAAGACGGCATATTTGGCATATACATATATAGTCGTATGGCAAATCGTTGAAATCTATATCTTTCATAGTTTTTAAGCTAAAGTCATCAAGTTTTCCAATTGTATGACGGTTGAGTTCCTCTACAAATAGAACTATAAATTAGTCGATATTTCGATATGTTGATCATTACATATCGATAGTCGATATTTCGATATGTGTATCATAATATATCGATAACCAATAGTTTATGTGGAACATTACATATCCACAGTCGATAGTCGATATTTCGATATGTAGATCATAACATATCGATAGTCGATAGTCGATATATTCTTATGTGGATAATTTCATATCGATAGTCAATATTTCGATTTGTGGAACATTACATATCGATAGTCGATAAATCCTTATGTGGATCATTACATATCAATAGTCGATAGTCGATATTTCGATATACTGATTATTACATATAGTCTATATTTCGATATGTGGATCAGTACATATCGATTGCCAATAGTTTTAATGTTGATATGTGGAACGCTACATATCGATAGTCGATATTTCGATATCTAGATCATAGCATATCGAAATATCGACTCTTGAATAAATATAGCTCACCTTTCTCGACCTTTCATTTAGTCAGCTTTGCCCAACTAGTTTCTTTATTTCTTTTTAATATATTAGAAGCTTTCTTTGACAATAATCAATGCAAATTGATTAGCGAGTTTTTCTAGTTTTTCTAACAAAAATGCTGGGTTTTTTTATTTTTTAATGAGCCGCACTTAAATTTTCGCACAGTGCTAACCAAAAAAAAAAGTTTTTAATTAGGGATTCTTTTGGAGTGTGTGTCGATCAATTAGAGAGTCTTCTATCGATTACATAACTGTCTCTCGACCCGTTTCAGTTTTTTTTTGTGGGTTATCTAATTTTAGGCATAAAAATGCAGCCAAAGACAAAGACAAAGAAAAATAAAAAGGAAAACGAACTACAACAAAAAATAAAGTAATTTAATTATTCAAATTTATTTTTGGTGTCGTGCTATTGTCGTAAATATAGACTCGAGTATATGTCGCTCTTTCCCTCTCTCTCTCTGTCTGGCACACCTGGGCTCACCTGGTCACGTTTTGCGTAGCGTCGGGTCAAGATTAACTGCAAACTAAAACTATAAGAAAGAAATACAAAGCAAGCAAAGGAAACGACGTCAAACGAAAGCCAAATCAATAATACAAGACATACGCATTAAGCTGACAGCTAAGCCCATACTGCCGAATACCCTGTAAAAAGCAGCGCAAGGGTCGTTTTGTTAACAATAACATTTCCGTCATTTAAAAAAAAAAAGAGGGCTCCCGAATTGGCACTGTTTAATATGTTTACGATTTAAACTGACAGCTTAGCCAACCTGACTATCAGATACTCTGTAAAAAGACATGATAAAGGAGGAAGTCACCTAAAACGTTTCCGTCATCAAAAACCAAAAACAAATTCACTCAACGTGTTACTGCATTTTCATTTTCGCTAAGCCACCCCTAGCTGATACCCTGTAAAAAGACATGAGGCAGCTCTCTTTTCAAAGTCACAGAAAACATTTCCGTCATCAAAGCAAAAAAACACAAAGCGCTTCCAAATTCTCGCAATGTGCGATTGCACTTTCATTTTCGCTGTGTCCGGCTAAGGCCGTCATGCCACGCCCACAGCCCGCTAGCCACTGCCCCTCAGCTCTAGTCTTCTCGCTGGTATGTGAAACTATGCCAAAAAAAGTGAATCTCTTGTTGTTGTTGTTGCTGTCTGTTCGGCGTCTTGGCCTGGCTCTAAACAAGGTTTTGACTTGTCTCATCCCCATGCAACGCCCCCTCCCGCTCCGCCTCCCCCTTTTTGGGTACCGCCTAGTTGTATAATTGAATTGTAGTCCGCCGCGTATACACGTATTTGAAATGTCGGTCGAACCGGTTTCAATTTGGCACTTGCTGCCAAGCCCGGCATAATAATTAAGCCTCATTTGCATTGTGTGGAAGGCGCGCTAGAATTCAATTCGATTCGATTTGATTCGATTTTTGGTATTGCTATTGGAATTGGAACTCGGTGGCCAAGCTTGAATCGCACTTTCGTTGGCATATAAACAGCCACGGCAACAACAACAACAACAACAACAACAACAACAACAACAACAATAACAACCACAACAAATAAATCAAATAACTAATATAGCCTCGACCATGTCTATAAAGCTTGATTTTAGTTGTTGTTGGAGGACAGTCTAGAAAATAGCCTTGTGGCAGGGTTTTTTTGTTTTTCAAATTGGCTAAAGATGTGTGTGTAAGAATGTGGAAGAGTAGCGCAATTAAAATGCCTTTACACTCAAAAAAAAAAGTATTGTAAAGTAAATATCTAAAGGGAATTGGATAAATCGATTTTAATGAACGTCAATTCAGTTTCTTTAACTTTAAATTCCTTTATACAATGAATACACTCAAAAAAATAAGGTATTGTAAAGGAAATATGTGAAGGAAATCCGACAATTTGATTATAATGATCGTTGAGCCATACTGATAATTAAACGTTTCTTTAACTTCAAATTCCTTGACAAAAATGTACCTATTATAAGAAATATTTCAAGGAAATTTTTTATTGTAAAGGAAATATGTGAAGCAAATCCGACAATTTGATTATAATGATCGTTGAGCCATACTGATAATTAAACGTTTCTTTAACTTCAAATTCCTTGACAAAAATGTACCTATTATAAGAAATATTTCAAGGAAATTCAAGGAATCTTTTTATTTGAAAATTAAAAAATTAGCTAACATAAAATTTCTTAAGCTAAAAAGAGACGATTCGCATTAGAAACACAAAGTATTTGAAGAAGATATGGAAAGGAATGTTGAGAAAGCAGTTAAAAATGCATTACACTTGAAAAAAAAGCAGTACTCATAATATATATATATATCACATACACATATGCATATATACCCATGCATTCATAAATGTATGTATATGAATATATATTTTAAAAATAGTTAATATATAAAATTAATATCAAGAAGAAACTTAAGCCGACTTAATTGGAATGTTCACTTTTAAATATTCATATTAATTTCGAATTCCTTGAGACTTGAAGCTCATATTTAATAATCTATAACATTTACAAGCAATCGACGCACTAATTTACACTAATTGCTAGTTAAAGCTACTCGGATTTCACATGCGCTTAAACTACTTGGGAATTGTAAACGAAAATTGTAAAAGCGCTTTCAAGGCCTTACTTAATGGATGTATACATATAATTATATATATCATATATATATATAACATATAATTAATCAGTTGCGCTGTCTGGCATTAACTAAATTTTTCTGGAATTTCAATGCAACTCATGCAATTGCAGATACATCTCAAAGATACCGAGTGGAAGAGAGAGAGAGAGGGAGAGAAAACAAAAACAATGCTAAAACTTATTAGGTCAGGGTCACACTGAATGTCTTGTCTGACTAACTGACTGCCACACTGCGAAGCGAATGCGCGAGTCTCTTGCCAAAGACAGCGCCACCAGCAGCAACAAGTGGCTATGGATACAGCTACAGATACAGATACAGCAACAGCTTGAGATACAGATACATAGTTTACAGATACATGCAATAAATGGCATTAATAATAGAGCCAAGGCACAGAGCAGCGAGGAGGGGGCACGGCGCAGCGGAGACACGCAAAAGTTGCGGCCGTTTGTAATGCAGTGCAGCCAAAGTATCTCTGTGTGTGTCTGTGTGTGTGTGTTTGTGTATCTGCAAGATACATTAGCGAGCTGTGGCTGAAATTAAAGTTTTGCTGTGCTTACTTGTGCAAAGGGGCAAACCATCCATCAGTTTGCCATCATAAAGGCTGAAAAACAAACATTAATCTTTTGAATTGCGTTACTTGTGGTGACCGACTGTGTCTCTGTGTGTGTGTGTGTGTGTATTTTTGGGTGTGTGCACAGAGTTTTTTTGCTGTTGATTTGAGCCTCAGATTAACATTGAACCACGGGCCAGCAGCAGCAGCAGCAGCCAGCATTCACAATAAATGCCGATCATTGCGTTCTCCATTGAAATGCCAAAGTAACGGTACATGCATATAAAGCCAGTGTATGTCTGTGTGTGTGTATACATATAAAGCTCGCTATTTACGATTATGCCTGCAAAATTGAAAGGCCAACACAATTTAAATGAGGCAAAAAAAAACACGAAATTAAAAAAATTATGAATACATAAATTATTAAACTGTTTAATTATCAAAAAAATGTGTATGTATATATGTATTTATATATCTACACTTGTTTTCATTGTGCCGTTAATCTATTTTCGGCTGTAAAAGCTCGTGAGCTTTAACATTACATAATTTTTGTTTTTGGTGTGCGGCAAGCCGCGATCAGCGCCTGAATTAGAATTCAAAGCTTTGTTGTTGTTGCTGCTGCGCTGCTGCTGCTGCTGATGCTGCTGCATTTGCTGCTTATCTCTGCATTTGTTTCGTCAGCTGCTGCTGCATTGTGTTTGAGCTAAGGCTATGCGTGTATGTGTGCGTGTGTGCGTTTGTTTGTTTGTACACATTTCCTTTCTAAGCGCGCACGCTTATCAGCTTTTGTCCATTTGTCGGGTCTCATTGCGGTTGATTTGTTTTCGGTTGTTGATGGCGCGTAAGTGGGAAGAAGAGGCGAAGAGAGGAAGGCAGCGGGTAATTAGTAAAAAATAGCAATCTAAAAATAGACTGAACACAGCAAAAGCAAACAGAAAAAAACAAAAAACATAGCAAAAGAAGTATTTAAGCAATTTGCGTTGCGGCAGCAGCAGCAACAACAACGAAAATGAAAACTTGTTTGCACAAACACAAAAGCTTTTTGCTTTTGCCTTTGCATGGAAATTAAATAAATGTACAAATAATGAAATCGAAAACGCGCAAGCAGCAAAAATGCAGCACAAATATGGTAGAAAAAAGCAGCACACACACACATACACACACACGCAAAGTGCATGATCGCTTTATCAGCTGAGCGCGCTCTAATGAGCGACTGAGTGAGTGAGTGAGCAGCAGTAGCCACATTGCAGCGGGCAGCGACCGACTAACCGAGCGACCGTCAGAATTTACCTGCAGCACGATATGCTTATGCTTGCCCTTCTCAAAAAAAAATAAAACAAACACACACACACACACATACGCGCGCGCACAAACAAGCAGAAAACTCACTCAAAGCGCCTTCTCTCTCACCGCTTGCACTCAAAAACTCACTCGCAGCAGCGTCGTGACGTCAGTTGCTGGCAAAAGCTTTTTATTTCGTTTGTGTTGTGCCGCTCGCCGCTCACTCGCGAATATTCTAATAAGCATTTCAATTCATTTCGTTTTCAAACGCGCAACGCAACGCAACGCAAACGCTGGCAAACGGAGCGAGCGGCGCATTAGATTCCAAATTTTTGAAATAAAAACATAACAGTTGTGTGTCTTATATTATAAGCATAAATATATGTATGTATGCAAGTGGTGCGTGATATTTTAAAGTGAAAAGTGCACAACGCAAATCGTATAAATTTAATTGAATAATTATCGATAGAAGCGAAATAGAAAAACAAATAAATAAATTAAAACACGCAGACCACAAATAAGCAAATCAAAGCAACAGTCCGCGGGTGCGTCGTCTTCGCCTGTTTTTTGAGAAACGGTAATTGCTGCCTGCCACCCATCCCCCCATCCCATGCCACCTCTCTTTCTTTCCAATGCTTGCGAACATACTTTTGCTGCTTCTACACGGAATCCATATTTGTTTTTGCGTTTTGGACATTACACGCACACACACACGCATAGGCACAGCTGCTAAGTTAGACTTGTTTGAGCTTTGCTTTGCAAAGACTTTCTGCTCGTCTTGTTGTTGTTGTTTTTCTCTTTTTGCGCTGCTGCTGCGGCTGCGGCTGCTGCTGTAGAAAGAAAAAACAACGATTTTCACTTTTATTTGAGACCAGTCGTAAGTCTGTCTAGGCCAGCAGGCACGCCATAGACCGATACACCTGTTTGCGTGTCTCTCTCTCTCTCGCACTCTTTCTCTCTATCACTGTGTGCATGATAGTGTGTGTATGTGTATGTGTGTGTGTTTGTTTGTCGCTATGCAATCCAATTGCAGCCAAAACAACAATCATCATCATCATGTTAAGACATAATGAAGTTTAACCATTCATTTCTGCTCATAATAATAATGAGCAGCAAAAAAAAAATGCCGAGAAGAAATTGGTGAAAATTGCAGCGTTCATTTATTACACACACACACACATGTAGATATATAAATATATATATACTATATATTTGCAAATACATATGTACATACATATATACCTGTACAGCCGCATTAAAGGTTCAACGAATACATTGCATATATATTGTGAAATTCGCAAAAAAAAAAACTGAAGTGGTAAATGCGAAATAGCAAAAATAGTTTTATTTTTATTTTGTCTTTTATCACAGCCAATTAAAAAAATATATTTTTATAGACACAGCTCTTATCTGACATGCAAAAAAGAAACTGTGTCAAAAAAATTACAACAAAAAATGCAGTTGCATAAAATGTAATATAGAAACTGTTGATGAAAATGTGCCAAAAAGTGGAAAATGTGTTAATTTAATTAAAATTGTATAAAAAGAAAATATTAGGAGAAAGTAAATAAGAAGTTACGAAAGAAATTAAATACAGCAAATTAAATGAAATGTGAATAAAGTGAAGAAAAAAAAATGATAGAAAATTTGTGTGTTTGTGTCTCATGAAATTGCAATAAACAATTAAAAAATTAACAATTATATATAGTAAATTGTATGCCAGACAGCAATTAAGCAATAAATAATTGCCTGAATCAGGGAAGAGTGAAAAGAGAGAGAGATATATACACTATATAACACAGATGACACTCTGCTACAGAAAACATCTAGAATACATTAATAATGCGAATTTAAGTCTCTGAAACTTTGCCCACGCTTCGATAATCGAGGGAGAAGCGCAAATTAAAGGAATTCAAAAAAATTCCACGTAGAGTATTACGTTTATACGTCTAGCTATATCATGATAACTCAGAAATAAGTAAGATAAAGAGATCTCTGCTAGAACTTAATTAGGTATTTAATTAACGTACTTGTTGTGCATTTGAATTCTTCAAGGAATTATAAAAGTCTACTAAAAAACGTTTCACAGCCGTAAAAAAATAAGTTCCAGATTATGCGATCTACGCTAATTAGTGAATCTGTTGAATTAAACATGCGATGCGTCATCTAATTTGTAGTTGTTGTTGTTGTTGTTGTTTTTTATATTTCTATTTGCGCTTCCAATTGCCCTTTCGCTTTTTGTTGCATTAACCTTTAATATATGTATATATACAGAGATACAGATATACTATATATGTATGAAGTGCAATCAAGATGTTTTTACGATCAAACGAAATAGCTAGAAAGCTGAGCAGAATGTTGCAGATAAATCTCTTTAACAGCTTTGGCTGATAAGCAAAACGGAAGTAGTAAAAAAAAGTAGATAAAATGGAAAGCAGAAAACAGAACAACAGACAAATATTTACACTGTACAGCAAGGTTAACGTGTTGTAACTTGTCTGATAAGAGCAAGAAGAGCAAGAAAAGATAGCTAGAAAGCAGAATGAAAAACAAAATGATACATTTTTGACAATAACTTTTTAATCAAGGTTATTTGTGTGTGCACGTGTAAACGTGTTAGTATGTATATATGTATTTGTCTATGTATGTATGTGTGTGTATGTGTATTTGCAGCTTGTGAATCATTCGCACGCAAGAATCTATTTGAATTGGTTTGTGAATGTCGGCATATTTGCACGCAGTTAAACGCACAGTATATTAGATACACAAACACACACAGATACACAAACACACACACACACACACAGTCGGGGTAGACTTTCATATGCTCGAACAGCAGCAGCAGAGTTATGCTAGAAAAATTGAATTTTTTGATAAAATAGGCACGCAAATGCAAATATAAAGAAGAAAAAGAAAAGCAAAAAGAAACCAAAAAGTAGATAGAGCTCTAAGCGATAGAGATATAAAATAAACATAGACCCAGACCGAGACCCAGACCCATATGCCGATATACTAGCCCAAAAAAAAGAACAAAAGTAAAGGAAGAGTAGGGGACACCGCATCGATAACAATGCGGAAATTTGAAGAAAAAAAAGAGTAAAGAGAAAAAGATTTTTAGTTCTAGAAGAAAAAGAAAAACAAAATTTGTCCCAGTGCAAAGGCAAACGTTAAACGGTGAGGCTGTCCCACAATAATAATAAACAAATAAATAAATTAACAAAAAAAAGAGAAGAGAAATAAACAACAACAAATTAAATATGTGTGGGAATACGAATGGTGCGAGGGAGGAGCAGAAGGTGAAGAAGCCTTCCCCACAAACACAAAATTGAGCAAATTTAAAGCAAATTAATTAATTAAAAGTAGCCCCCATGGGGATGGGGGCCTTTAACAAATTTTCTGGCATTGGCGCAATAAAATGTCAAAAACAACAAAAATAAATAATAAGCTAAATAAATAAATGAATGTGTTTTTTAACAAGAATTCAAGAATTAGGAGCTGAATAGAGATGTAAAGATAAGCGCGAAAAGCGATTTAAAGCTTAAACAAAAAAAAGCAACTGAAACGCGATTCTTAATATGAGTGGAATCTAAATGAATATCATTTAGAATAGGCACGAATAAAGCAGAAAAACATATATTAAGATAATCGTTAGAGCTGATTTAAGGCTTTGGTGTTGTAGCTCTCCAAGCACATTAAATAAAACAATTTGAATGAAGTGCTAAGTGTGGGTGGGATAAGTGTGTGCTTTATAAACTAGAAAATGATGTATGAGTGGGAATAACCTGAATGCTTTATTGGACTTGTAGAGTAGGTAAATGGCTTTGAAGATAGATTTGTGGAACTTGGACTATATCAATGTAGCTGAAAATGAAGCTAATTCGTTAAGTATGAAAGCTTCTTGGTTTGAAAAAGCATGGGAATAGATTTCAGAGAAGCTTTGACATCGAGCTCTGTTCAGGCAATCCTAGACTCGGATTATATATAAATATATATATTTATGTATGTTTGAAAGCTTTTCCAGCAGCTTCTGAACCAACGACGAAAATTGCAATGTAACTTTAAGTGAAAGCTCTGAACTAAACCTATTCGTGTGAGTTCTGAAAGCTTATTTTGAGCAGCTTTGACAGCAGATGCAAGCGTTTACAGAGATATCCTTTCATGAAATATGAAATATTCAACTTCTACGAGTATATTCAAAAGAGCTTTTGCAGCAGCTTTTGGTAGAAAAGCGAGAGTTTCTATACAGCTTTAAGTGAAAGCTCTGAGCAAGAACATAAAGTATTCTTAGAGTTTGAAAGTTAAATTTACCTTGTGAAATACCCAAACAACTTTATAAGGCAAGTTCAGTCTCATATATGGCTTATAGAACTGTATAAATAGAGAGTTTAGATTCTGAATGGGTTAGCAGGATTTAATGTATATTTTAATAGAAATGTTATCATATCATAATATCGACAATGAAAAAAATGAAATAAAGCTTTTATCTTTTATCTTTAAGTATAGTATTATATTATTATTATATTATTTTATTATTATTATTATATTATATTATCATTATTATTATTATTACTATTATATTATTCTTATTATTATATTAAAAACTCTAACTAACTTTTCTTTTTTTCTCCCTTTCTTCCTTTTAGTGCGGGACACTAGACGGAGCCGCCGAACCACTGTTTCATCAGCAGCGCAACAACAGAATGGACGTCTACCAGATTGACGATGGTTTCCACTCGGACGGAGGCACCGAGACGCCGCCGCCGTCGCCCAGTTCGGGCTCCTCGATAGCCTCGACGTCGGACCATGGCTCGCTGGAGAGCGTTGATACAGGTGGGACACAAAGGCTGGCGGTGCTATCGTTTGAGCAGGTGCGCAAGCTGCACACCGTCATGGACGAGAAGGTGGCCATACATGGACGCGGCAACTTTCCGACACTCGAGGTGACACTGAAGGATCTGGTGAATTCGGTGCGTCGCAAACTGGAGGCGGATGTGAATAGCGGCGGTGCCGGTGTCCTCGTCAAGGACATTCGTCTGAATGGCGGTGCAGCTAGTCATGTGCTGGCCAGCGAGGATCAGCCATATAACGATCTAGATCTGATCTTTGCCATCGAGCTAAGCTCACCGCGTGTCTTCGACCGGGTTAAGACCGCCGTGCTGAACACTCTGCTCGACCTGATGCCCGAGGGCGTGTGCAAGCGTCGCATCTACACGTGCAGCTTGAAGGAGGCCTATGTCGGCAAAATGGTGAAGGTCAACAATAATAATGATGGTGATCGCTGGTCCCTCATCTCGCTGGGCAACTCGCCCGGCCACAAGAATGTCGAACTCAAATTCGTGGACACAATGCGTCGACAGTTTGAGTTCTCTGTGGATTCATTCCAAATCGTTTTGGATTCACTATTGCTGTTCTACGATTGCGCCGCTCTGCCCATATCGGAGAACTTCTATCCCACCGTGGTGGGTGAATCGGTATACGGGGACTTCCAGGAGGCGCTATATCACTTGCAAAAGAAACTGATCTCAACGCGACAGCCAGAGGAGATACGCGGGGGTGGCCTATTGAAATATTGTAATCTTTTGGTACGCAATTATACGGCTGTTGATTCGCAGCTGATCAAGACCTTGGAGCGTTATATGTGCTCGCGTTTCTTTATCGACTTCCCCGATATCAATACGCAGACAACGAAATTGGAGGCATATTTGCGCAATCATTTCTGGGGCATTGAGGAGGAGCCGCTGCAATATGAATATCTGATGCATTTATATAATGTTGTCGAAATGTCCACCGTCTGCTTGATGGGGCACGAGCGTCGCCAAACTCTATTGCTCATCCATTCGCTGGCCAACCAGGTGAAGCAGCAACAGGAGCATCAGTATCATCAGCAGCAGCAGCAGCAACAGCAGCAGCAGCAGCAACATCATCACCAGCAGCAGCAACATCATCACCATCATCATCATCAGCAACATGCAGCATACCTGCAACAGCATCAACAGCAACAGCAGCAGCAGCAGCAGCAACAGTTGGAGTCGCAGCAATCCCAATCGCCGGCTGTTTTGACCTTGGTCTCAACAACGCCAACGCAGCAGACGCCGCAGACGCAAACGATCTATGTGCAGCAGGCGGCGCCGTCTAATGCCACCATATGCTGCAGCACGGCAACGGCAGGAGCAGCAACAACAGCGCCCGTGACAGCAGCAACAGCCGGCAATGCAGCGGCAACTGTTGCCGATGCACAGCAACAGACGCAGACTATACAGATACAGGCGGGTCCGCCGGGCTTGATCTATGCCAATGGCGTTTACTATGCACCTGTGATACCCAGCACCATTTGCACCTGCAATTCGACCTGGTTGAGCACGTGATTGGAACAGCAACAGCAACAGCAGCAGCAACAACTCGAACCACAACAACAACAACAAACACACTTTAACAACAACAGCAACAACAATAGCGGAGCACAGCAGGAGGGCAGCTTGGTGCTAATGCAGCAGCAGATCAACAATATGCCAGTTTACAAGCTGCAGCAGCAACAGTTCAACAAGAAACAGAAGCAGCAGAAGAAGAAGCAGAGAAAGCAACAGCAACAGCAGCAACAATTGGTGCTGGATACGTACAGTGGACAATTTGCATATTTCTATCCGCACGATGGATCGGCGCCGAGTTTGCTGTTGCTTGGCGAGGATACCTATTTGAATGTGACAACGGCGCAACAGCAATATATCTAAAAAGAAGTAGAAGAAGCAGACAGGCAGACAGATAGATATATACATATATATTTTGTTGTTACATCTCGAACACAAGACTCGTTAAAACTCACTCCGTCTATCTCTCTCTCCCGAAAAAAAAAGAAACAATTGTTGCTGCAAATATGTTGTGCTTGAAGTTAATGATGTAGCCACACACACCACACACTCACACCACACACACACACACACACACTCATACCTACCCAGAAATTTGACTGAAGAGCCGCTGTTTAGGACGTTCGCTGGTTCAACGAGCAGCCAAAAATGGGGGCAGCAAAATGAACTTTGCTTATAAATCAGGATATGCCACAACACCACACACACTCACACACATCCACATCCTAGTTATATAAAAAAAAAAAACAGAATAATAGCCATTTTTCTTTTTAAAATTTTTTTTGTCTTTAAGCGTCGCTCAAAAAAATTTCCTTGTATCGCAAAACCACAATCAAAGAACTCCCCACTTGTATACGATAAAAACAAAAACAAACAAACAAAAAGATAACGATACTTCTTACAATTTTTAGCTAATTTCAATTTTTGATAGCTCCCTTCCTAACCCAAAAACAAAAAGCTAAAAAAAAGGAAACCAAACAGAAAAAAAACCCAGAAAATAACCATAATACACTTTACAAGCCACCCACACTTTCTGCTCGCAAAACACGTTTAAGATTTGAATTTGTACTAAATAAAAAAAAAAGTTAAAATTGCGGCGCAACACACTAAAAAAAAAGAAAGAAATCATCATTTTTTATTGTTCGCACTTTTTTTACAGCTCAATGAACCAAGCAACAACAAAAAAAGAAAGAGAAACCCAAGCAACTATCCATCTATACCTATATATCACATATATATCATATTATTTTATAATCTTTTTGAATTTGTTCGATTATATATATGCTATGTATGCTATATGCTATAAGAGAAATTCCAAGCAAATTATCTACGTATATATATATAAAGAAAAACTTAAATACAATATACTATATATGTATATATATATGGAAAAATCACAAAAATACTAAAAAAATACTAAACAATATAACTTACAAGGCAGATATGATGACATGTATATATATATATACAAATGTAATTCTTAGTCCAATTTTAGCTGTCGAAATTGACATATAAATATTATATGCATTGTATATGATTTAACATTAATGTTAACTCTTAACTGTAAAACTTAAATCCTAACTGTAAATGTTTCTGACTCTTAATTATTTCTTTTTGGTATATATATATATATATATATCTAGATATATATAGCAAAGCAGTTAAAAGAAAAGCGTAACTAAATGTATCTCAGCTCAATGTGGGGAAAGGGGGAAAAAACTGTTAACGGAAAATGGAAAATATTGTTGAAAATACTGAAAATATAATGTTAGCCATTTTTTACAAGCAGCTTGCAAATTACAAAAAAAATCTCTTAAAACAAATAAAAAAATTAACAAATTTTTTTTACTTAAAAATTTTTATAACTGAATGAGAAATGAGAAAAAGAGAAGAGAAAAAACTTTGCTACAATATTTTCAGTGTTTTTTTATATATAAAAAATATATTATATAAATAACTGTAAAACTGTAAAACTGTTTAGAACTGTAGTTTATATACAAATAATAAGAATAATTAATAACTAAATGTAAAACTAATTATGGATATCTAGTGAAGTGAAACAGCAGCAGCGAAAATGATTGTTTGATTGATTGTGATTGAGTGAATGTAATTTTTTAAAAAATAATTTGGCTTGTTCGTTTGTTTGTTGAAGAAAGAGAGAAGAAGAAAACAACTGCTGGGTGATAATTTATGAATGATTCAACTGATATACATATATAGAAACATATTATCTATAAATATATATATACAATTAGAATATATATGTATATATATATATATATTATTGTATATTGTTATTAAACAATATTCAATGAAAGACAAAAACAAAAAAAAGAAAGAAAGAAACACAAAAAATTGTTTAAGCTATGTTTCCTCTGTTAATGTTAACTCTTAACTGTTAACAGTGATGTTACTGTTAACTGTGCTGTTACTGTTAACTGTTAACTGTTAGCTGTCACTCTGTTAACTTTACTTAATTTGCGTTTATCACATTTGTTTTTAATTATATATTTTTGTAATTTTAAACTTGTTTTCTTTGAACTTTTTTGTAATTTGTATTAAATAATATGTAGCTTAAAATGTATGTTGTGCAACTGATTGATGTGTATGTGTAAATGTGTGTGTGTGTGAATGTGGTTGTGTGTATGTATTCCAAAGCAAAATTTAAGAAAACAAAAAAAAACAGACAATTTACATGGAAACACGAGCAAGATCTTTGAAACTCTGCTCACAGCCTGGCTGCATGACTTATATATATATATATATACAGACATATATGTAATACAAATATATATATACACATATACATATATAGTTTAGTAGCTATATAAGCAAGCGAATGAAGAGTACGAAATGTTTGAAAGCTGATGAAAATCGCATTGAAGATGTTGATAAATAGAGCGAATAGTCTGTAAGTGTGTAGAAAATATATATGAAAAAAAGTATATATATATATACAACAAAAGAGAAAAAACAAATTTACAAAAAAATAAAGCCTAACTTTAAATTTATACAAGCTAAAAACATAAATGTAAATCAAAAATGAAATCAAATCAAATCAATCAACAATCTTATTGAGATTTGTATATAATATTATAATTATGCTACAATATACTATATATATAAATGTATATCTAATTAAAAAACACAAACACAAATACACACACACACACACACACACACACATACACAATTACACACACTTACAACCATATATATATATATATACTATATAAATATTACTTACATATTACAAAACATATATATGTATATATATATATGTAAATATATATGCATATTATATAAATAATCTTAATTATATTATATATGTATCTACAACAACAACAATTTACCATATACATATTACTTCTGTGCGCTTCTTGCGATCGTAAGGAATTTCAATAAAAAAAATACCTAAAAAGTATAAAAACCAACGAAAAATACAAAAAAATAAAAATATAATTTACAAATTGCATTTATTTATTTCAAATGCTGGACAGCCGCTTATCTCTCTCTCTCTCCCACCCCCTTCCTGTCTGCTAGCTAGCCATTGGCTATTTGTCATTGGTTACGCCGATTCGTGTTGTGCTTCCTCCTTTCCAATTGGTGTTTGTTTTTTTTTTGGCCATCTACTGATTATGACAGTTACAGCTAACGGTATTCGAAGCGCAGCTGCATCTTCAACTGCAGCTGGGAGCTTACTTTCGCCTGTTCGCACAAACATTTTCGTTTGCTTGTTTATTGTATAATATTATGTTTGGCCAAGGCAACAACAACAGCAACAACAACAACAACAACAACATGCAACAGGCGACACCTAACGTCCGTATCATTGGCAGAGCGGTCTTTGCTCTTGGTGGCTTGAACCCGGCTGTGTTGATAAAGTTGTCCCGTAAATATAAAATATGACATCTTTTCATTTTGATAATGTTTGCTAATTATAACAGTTGCTAAAATTAAACGCAGCCCATATTTAAATAGTATAACAGGCAAATATAACACTTTTGATAAGGCATAAATCTACAATTAGCAACTAATTTAAGCAAACTTTAAAAATTCAAATTTGGATACACCTACGAGCCATAAGCTTACATATTTGTATGCTAATTCAATAATAAAGAGAATAAACAACAATCTTGCGTTTTTCTCAAACATTTAAATTTGCGCAATTTTGCGCGCCAAACCATCGAAAGCTTTTGCAGCGCGCGCACACACAAATGCCAGCCAGCTTTTGTCACGCAACACTTAAGTATTTATATTTGCCAGTGCAATGGCCAACCTAATATGTCATTTTTTAGCGCTAAATAGCTGTAGCTGCTGAAAGTCTTAACTCGAGCTTTCAGTGTCGAACGTGGATTCGTGACGAGCGGTGGGCAGAAGTAGCGTGTTTGCGCCAGTTTTATTTGCAACACACACACACACAAAACACTATAAAACACACACATCAACACAAATATATAAAAAGTGCACAAAGTGAAGTTAAAGCAATAAAGCAACAAAAAGTGCGTGTACAAAAAACAAAGGCAGCTAGGCATCAAGTGCTGGGAAGTGCGTAAATTGTGAAACAAGTTGTATTCATTGAGAAAAGTGCGTAAAAAATTAACTAAAGCATTCAGGTTTTCATTTCAATACACACACACACATGTAAGCTTGCATATCTATATACACACTCGTAGAGTTACCTGACACACACACACACACATGCACAGAACTGACTGCCGCATTTTTTCTGCTTTACTTATACCCCTCTCCCCTTTCCACTAGCAACCGCACACACGCGTACGTATGCGTGCGTATCTGTGTGTGAAAACATTTTTGATGGCTCGGGCTTTTCTTTTGGGTGTTTTCATTTTGTAAAAGTCGCCAAAGCCGTTTATATATGCGCGCCTAAGTGTGTCTCTGTGTGTGTGTGCAGTCATTTAGATCTTTAGTAATATAACAGTTAGTTATGTCTGTTATACAATAGTAGAATTATTGAGCTAAATAGGCACAGAGCCAAAGACACACACACCTACATAAGAAAGAATTACATTGCAGAACACACACACACACATACTTAGACAGCACTGTGTGGGTAACGTATCAAAACGTAACCTTCATTGCTTGTGCAACGGTTTTGCTAACCAACTCTGCAGCTGAAGCAGCAGCAGCAGCAGCCATCACAGCTGAGCAGCAGCATAAGAAAGAGAGAGCAAAACAACAAACTAACTGTAAGTTGACGCCATTAAAGAACTAATTATTGTTGCTCGCGGCTTGCGTCTTAGGGATGAGGCAAAACTTTGTTGTACAAACTTTTCTGTTTTACGTGCAACAAAATGCATTAAGAATTTATGTGCATGTGCATAATATAAAGAGTTACCAGCTTTAACATACATAGATATACATGTGTCTGTATGTATTCCTTAGGCCTGAGTATGGGTGTGCAGAATTCCAAGTTAAATGGCAAAACCAAGGCCTAGCTTAATATTCTGTTAGACCAGGTGCTTGGCAGCCTGGCACAAACATGCCCTACATATAGGATATACAATGTGTGTAGACCCCGCCCCGCAACGTATACCCACCCACAACTGATTAATTGTCAGCGTTGGTAGACAAGCGTCTGTCCTTAACCGCCCCGCTGCTATCCAATTATTTACCATTTCCTTCTCAATGCCATAACCGAACGGACACTGGGCTAATGCACATATGTATGTGTATGTACTTTGTACACTCTGTTTATTCAATAACATATTTACTTAGTGCACCCTGTGGCTGTTATTCCCCGGTTGAATGCGCTTTTGCAGCTCAATTATCAAATGCTTTTAAGGCGCTCTTAAGTGAGACCCGAGCCAAAGTGAGACCCGAGCCAAAGTGAGGGCATGTAGGTTACTAAGTAAAGAGTACTATAAAATCAAATTTACATATAGATCTTTACATGTGTAGATATTGGATTTTATAGTACCCTTAACTTAGTGTCTATATATGTAATTTTCTTTATGCAAATTCGATTTTATAGTAATTTTTACTTACTAACCTTTAAGAAGATATTATATAAAGATATATATAAATTAACTTTCATGTCTGTTCTGAGTAATTGGTTTATTTACAGGCTATAACATAGTCTAATAATTATCTATATAACCAAAAACCTGTTAATAACTCTATTAGACGGCAATATGTTTATTTTAGCTACAGTGGGCATTAAATGAAATATGAGAAGTTTTCTTCAACCTTTTTATTTTTTACCTCATTCAAGCTAAAGTCTCAGAGAAGTCAACAAAACCCAGCCTAAACATTGCTCTAGCTATACAATATATTTGCCATTAATTTATAGCTTTGTGCCCACTGTGCGCGTTCAATACAAATGATTGCCATTACGATTATAATAATTATTAATAAGCAGCTTAGGAATATGTGGAATTTACGACTCAGTCGTGGGTGAGAAAAACGCAAAAGCGACTCAGTTTGATAACAATTATTGAATATACCGAAATGAGGGTCACAGTTGAATGCATATATGGGTTGAATAAATAAAGTAGTTTGACTATTTGTCTACATAAATGCAGTTAGTGCAATTAAAAAGACAAATTGTGGAAACTCAAAAGTGACATCAGTCGAGAACATTTAATGATGACGATGATTGATCTCGTTCATCAAAGAGAACGAAAAATGTACGTAATTCCGCTGGCCTGGACTGAGTAATGATTGAAAAGAGTCGGAAACTGAGACCGCAAGCGACACCGAGACCGGGACTAAAACCGAGCCCACAAAGCGCGACGAATGACGCATTCAAAATAAATATAAACAAGCGACAACAACAACAACAACAACAACAAAAAACAATAACAATCGCATATAATACATTTGACGTTGAACGTTAAGCGTCGAAATTCGAAGATAAACAAATCGAACGTTCACTGACTGGTACAAAAATCAAAAAAAAAAAAAGTTGGCATTGTCATTCGGCATGCCCAATACCCAGCCCAATTCTCGGTTCCCATACCCTCCCCCACCTGTTTACCTTATATGGCGAGGCACGTTTCTTATGCTTTTTCTGTTGGTCTCTTTATGGACTTATTTTCGGCCAGAGATCAAAAAGAGAACAAAAAAAAAGAAAGCAAAGGACAATGCCAACAGGCCGTATACGTAATGTTTTGTTCCGTGCCAAGCGCAGCAGTTGCCACATGCACGAATAAGAGCCAAAATACACCTACATACACCTCTCTCTATATATATACCTTTATAACTTATGTAGGCATCGGTAGGCGACCC
The DNA here is from genome assembly GCA_035045545.1 of Drosophila gaucha. Lineage (NCBI taxonomy): Eukaryota > Metazoa > Arthropoda > Insecta > Diptera > Drosophilidae > Drosophila > Drosophila gaucha. Next base: position 2,125,176 of record JAWNOY010000344.1, read on the forward strand.
ATAAGACCTGTTCGTATTAGTCCTTGGCAGTCCTTGGGCATGTGGGCGACAAAAATTTCGCATTGATTATGCAACAGTTTTTGGCGGATTGAGCGAGGAGCGTAAACAAAACTCTGCAACGCGACCAAAAATCATATAAAACTTGAATAAAGGCAACAACTGTAAGAGGACCCAGGAGGAGGGAGGAAATATCCTGGGAATCGACACTCCACGTAAAAGTTGGAACAGAACTTGACGAATTTTGCCAAAGCATGATCGATAAAGCAATAATCCTTTGACTTGCAGCTTAATATTTAAGCAAAATATATATATTTAATGCTCAAGTTGATAAAGCATTTACCCATAATTTAGCTTTAACTTGCTATAAAGTACACTGCACAACAACGTTGTGATACTAAAATTACTAAAATCAAATTTTTCTGTAGATTTCGAATCTGAAACCAGTTATTCTCAATTACGTCAAAATGTTGTGAAAATTTAGGTCAAATTATAAGAATAAACGTTTTATCAGGTACTTTTAAAATCTCCATAAGAAATTAATGAGGCGTGTCAATATAACTGCCAATTAGGCTCAAATAAAAGCTTGGACCTTAAATTTATAAATATGTATCTGCCATAAAACTAAGTGGCATCCAAGAAACGTCTTAAGAAAACACTTATAAAAGATTCGGAATGTTTAAAACTTGCACTTTATGGCACAAAAATATTTAACATGCATGTTAAAAAATTCAGATGAGACATAGTTTGTGATATATTTTATGATCTATCATTTTATAATGATAATGATGATCTGTATACAAATTGCATCTAGACATACTCAACTGACTTATAGAGCTGACTTTAAGCAACAACAAATTTAAATATCGCAGTTTGATATGCGTGTTATACTGTTCAACTGGATTTGAACAAAAGCATAAACTTACGATAAAACTTGATGCTTGATTTATTCTGATATATTAGAGATGGGCGTCGGGATCGGGACGCGAAAAAACTTTCGGGGTCAGGCGGGAGGAAAAAAATTCTTTAAAAATCTGAGACGGTCGGGATAGGGCGTTGATCCCGAAAATGAAAAATATATAAATTATTTGTAATTATATAAAAACAGAAGAAATATATTGATGAGGAAATTAATTCTTATATAAATCATGTTAAATTTGAGAGAAGCTCAAATATTTTATTACTTTCGCAACAATGCAATGAATTGCCTTTGTTTCAAATGGTTGCTAGCCAAGTACTTAATGTTCCAACAACTTCAGAAACGAGTGAGAGGGTGTATTTTACCTCTATAAGAAATTTTGGAAGAGAGAAAAACACGTCTTGGAGAAGAAAATTTTGAGAAAATATGATAAGAGTTTTATAAGTTGAATAAAAATGTGGGAAATGTCGGGGCCCGCGGAAAAAATTAAAAAAATTTAAGGACAATCGGGCGAGATAAGCCAAGTTTATTCGAGACGGGATTGGTTGGGAACCAATTTCTTTCCTGATTCCATCTCTATATCTAGTCAAACTGATTTAAATATAGAAATATTAAACTGAACTTGAGCAACATTAAATAGGAATCTCATTAATGTTAAATTGTTTAACTGAAAGTCAATAGTTTTCCATGTTTGCTAAATTTACTTTATAATCTAGCCACTTATATAGAGCAATTACCAATTACTGTCTCAAACTTACTAGATATGTGCATTATTTCACTCAATAGCCCCCGTTTCCCCCCGTAATTGCTCAAAGGGGTATAAAAGAAGAGCTACGTTTCCGAATAGTTTTTAGACGAACCAGAAACTAACTGCGTTTCACTGTAATATAATTGACTTTGGCATGTCAACGTCAACAATAAGTTGAGGAGTAAACACAACAACAACAACAACAACAACAACTAATAACGGAGCAACAACTACTCGAAAGACAACAACAACAAGAATTCTTACTCACGAATGTTAGTCGAGTCGGATTGTTGGATCATTGCTTGCTTTTCACTTGCACAAATATGGGCTGTCCGTGTGGGCGTGGCATTTGCGTTTTGTTCATTTCAAATGCAATTCCATGTTGACATTTTAACTGCGACAAACGCGTCGTATACGTAATATATATATATTGAAAAATTGGTATGATTTATCTAACTAAATCTGAGAGAAGCAGAAATTTGTAAAGTGTAAACTATTTAATGATGATGATGTGATCGTGTCTGACGCACACAAAATACACGCACACACACACACACATACCTACACCCACACTCACATAGAACTATTAGCAAGATTATGACCAAGTTTTTTGTGTTGACGGCATTTGTTTGCCTTAAGCTTTAAGACAGACGCGGCACGTTTATCCAAGCCAAGTTAAGACGTAGTTCATTCAAGAGTCAACACACCAACACAAACACTCTCACACACACACACATGCACATGCACACAAGTATGTGCCAATTGCTTTGGCTACAAAATTCGCTTTTACAATGGATATCACTAACAACTATGAGCTACAACACCTGCTGCATCTCTCTCTCTCTCTCGCTCTCACATTGCCCTTCTCTGTCTTTCGTTGGCTTTAATATTTGTCAATTTTGATTTACTGCCCAGACCAGCTTGACTTGTTTACAGGGTGTGTCATGACAGAGCAGAAATATAAACTGTAAACAAAATGCAAAACAAATAAATCACATCATACACTATTCAGACATATGCGATTACATGTCTATATATGTGCATATATATTTATATACATATATATATATTTGTGAAAATGTGTATTTGAAGACTAGCTAAATTATATATTTATATGAAATATCAAAGTTTATTAGTTTGTAATAATGTATTATTTATTGTTACTCAATTAATAAACAAATATATACAAAGATCTAGAGCGTGTTTGTGACATCTAGCATGAACATAAAAACAATTGTTTAACATTATTTATATCGGAATTTGCTAAAATGTAGTTAACAAGAAGAAAGCAGAAGGAAGGAAGCATTGTTAAATCTGTAAAGTATATTCCCATATTCTTGAGCTGTTTCAATAGCCGAGTCGATCTTCTATAGATTTTATATGTCTGTCAGTTTCTATATATGAGTATGTTGATCTCGAAAAGTATAAGACCTCGAAATTTTATTTGTAGGTCCTCCTTTAACTCCTGCAGAGTTAGTTGAGAGCTAAAGTCACCAAATTTTCTAGATATATTCTTCTAACATATGAATAAATATAAAGGACTCCATATTAAGCACTGTTGCCAAATCAGCTGTTTTCCCGTCAAATCTGGCTTCTTTGGAACAGAATTAGTTGAGAGCTAAAGTCAGCAAATTTTCTAGATATATTCTTCTAACATATGAATAAATATTAAGTACTCCACATTAAGCACTGTTGCCAAATTAGCTTTTTTCCCGCCAAATCTGGTTTTTTTGAAATTCCAATTGCGCTAAAAACTCCAAAACAGCGGGTAGTGGGAAGTATAGCTTTTTGCAAACCCGATTTTCAGCTTTTTTTCATTCGATTTAATATTTGCATGATTTTTTAAAATATTGAGTACAAAATGTGAAAAATCAGGAAAAAAAGTTGTCAAATGAGTATGTCTGTATTACTGAAGACTTACCTAACTTACTTAAAGTTCTTTGTCAGGTAAGACTTTTTTTTCTCATCAACAAATTCAGAAATTCAATAAATTTTATTACAATTTGTAGACATCATACAAAATTTGCTTAGAAAAGTCATATTTTTTCCACCTTTTGCCTCCAGAAACTTCGCTTTTTTTTCGGATTTTTTTCCCTTTATCTAGCTTTTTATGCTCGCTAAAAAACGACAACACTGACATTAAGCTGAATCAGCTCAGAGTTGGTTACAAATAAACGATAAATTTTTCAAATTCCATGAAAGCAATTGAAATCGATCTTAAACTTCACTTATTTGAGCATTTCTCGCACAGAGCTAGAGTCCTCAAATTTGGTACACAGATTCTTCTCTATCGTCATTGTTTAATAATGATGTTGCATAATTATGAATGATAATGATCATCATGTATGTAGGTTGATCTATGGTATACACAGAAAAAAATGTATTTATATATAGAAAGCATCCAGACTAAAGCACTCTCTTTGTTATACAAAGCTTGAAAGGAATAAACGATTCGTCAGTTAAGATTCTTTTATTTTCCTACTTTTCTGCCTTTTAATCCAGTATTAAAGCAACCCTTCTCTTTAACAAATTGCGAATTCTAAGAAAATAAAAATGATTAAGCTAAGTCAACTCAGCATTCTCTAAAAACTTCTTAGTACTTCACTTTCTTATTCTCTTCTCTTTCCACTTGTTTTGCTAAAACTTGTTGCGAATTCTTAACGAACTAGCGAATTTCTTAATCTATTGTATCTTTACATTAAGTCTCCAAAGAAAAAACGTTTCTCAACATCCCGCTTTGTGCTGCAATTGTCAAAAAATAAAACCCAGTCCAGACACTTGTGTATTCACGTCCGACTTTGACGTAGATCTACGGCTTCCGCGACTGTCAGCTAGTTAGCTAAGGCAAATATTCGAGAACTCCGAAATTGTGTTTGCCAAGTCATGGGAATTAATAGATCAGATGAGACAAAAATAAACAAGCGGGCCCTGGGAATGAAGTTACTTGAAAATAATATAAATAAATAGCTAATTCGTAATTAAACTTAAGAAAAAAACCCAGTATTAAAAATGTACATTTTAATACAAAGAAAAATTCTGAACAAATTGTATAATAGACTACGAGTGTTAATAACTACACTAAATTACGTATTTAATAGAAATGTGTATAAATATTTTATAATATATATTTATTTTGAATATGTAAATTTAATTTAAATAAAGAGGGTATATTTTAGGTAAGCCAGATTTCTATAGGTATATATATTTGATCAGAAAATTTTCCTTATTTAAATGAACTACAGTTATAACTGTCTTGAGATTGAGCCGTCCGTCTGTCCGTATGTATGAATGCGTCGATCTCAGCACCTAAAAGAGCTAGAGACTTGAAATTTTGATACCTGATTACAGCGCGCATATCGAGTTTGTTTTAGATATTCGATAACTTTTCCTGTTTCCATGATATCGATTTAAAGCGTTATCGAGATTTAGTTTTTTGGGCATATCTTTTACATCTTTTTAGCTGCAGTCATCAAATGTTGCAGTTAGCTTCTTAAATTTACAATACAATTTTTATTTTTTTTATTTTTTGGATACCGGACAAATTTTTTTTTGTTGCATTTTTGTTATTATCTGTCTGTATATATGTAAAAATGAAAACTCGAACAAAGTCTGAAGGTATCTCGTAGTCGGGCAGTCCCGACTAGACCGTTTTTACTTGTTTATTATTTACATAACTGCAGATTAGTGTCCTGTTACCTATTAGGAACTTAATCTAATAAGATATTGATTCATATATATATTTTTAAGGCTATGGAAACTAACATAAAATACATAGTTTAGGGGAAGTGGGAATTGTAGTGTGTAAGGTAAAATAAGGTACTTGGGAGTATTTATATTATCTTAGGTAAGACTTTATTTAAGTCAAGACCAGCTACAGTAGGTCCCAAGGGTGGAATGGAGCGCTATGCATAGAATTTCAATTTCATTGATAAATTTAAAATTTAAAAAAAAGTTTGAAATATAAATTTCTAAGTTCTTCGGTCAAATATTTAAATTTATAAGTTATTTAGTACAAGAATCTGTGTGATCTGCTTTAATTCTGCATCGAATAATGTTTTCAAATCTAAGTTGATTTCAATTCAACTTCTTTCTTTTTCTTCACATATTTGTTCATCTATCAAAAATATTTATTATATTCAAGTTCCTATACTTGAAATTTGTTACTTGAATTTTAATATAAAGCTTTCTCATCTAAAATAAATTATAAATTTGTGTTTAATTTTAAATTATTTTGCCCAACACTTGAATTAAAAATCTCTTTCTTTAAGAGAAAAATATTTAGAAGTTTTCACATTATATAAATAATTTACGTTTGTTAGATAAGCAAAATTGTAATTTAAAGTCATGTTTAGATAATAATTCTTTGGGGCATTCCCCGAATGAAGCGGGCTTTATTCTTGGAATTAAAACTCATTTGCTTGTTATTGCATATTAATGTAAGCTACAGTGAGTGTTCGCTAAAATGCATGCACCTAAGCTGTTAATAACACTTTTTGCCAACAAGTTTTTACTGTATTCGGAAAAGTCCAGGTGCACTTACATTTTCTAGCAAATTTCGCACGTCTCTTTAATTTTGCATATAAATGTTTGCCACAGTGAACTCTTACTAATAAGAACACTTCAAGACTAACCTCATTAACTATGGTAAATTAATTATTGCTACAGTGTTCCTTCGCTAAGAAGAATGCACTCATTATCTGCTTAGCTCTTATTGTTTGCAGTTCCCATTTACTAGTTTCCACTGTATTCGCTAAATATACTCTCATTTTTACTGGATATTACTCTAGTCGTGCATACTGATACAAACTTGGAGCCCATTTCTTGCTATTTATTACTACAGTAATCACTCGCTGACATGAATGTTTCTTATTTATGTTTAATTCATATTGTTTGCAGCTCGCGTTTACTAGTTTCAGAATTATAGCTGCACTTCGTTTATACTGGGTATTCCTCTAGTATAGTATATACTTTATCCATCCGTATTTGCTTGCTTTAGCATACTAACTATTGTTACAGTGATTGTTCTCTAATAAGAACTTACTTAATTTCTGTTAAACTCATTTACAGCTCAATATTTACAGGGTATTCCCCTAGTCGTGTATACTCTATCCAAGCGGTGGCTTATTTGCTTGTTATTGCATATCAACTATTCTGACAGTGATTGTTCGCGAATAAGAAAGTATTCAATATTTACAGGGTATTCGCCTAGTCGTGTATAGCTTACCGTAATTGAAGCTCATTTGGTTGTTATTGCATAGTAATGTGTTGTATTGTGAATTGAAATGCAAACATTTGCAGATGAATTTATCAAAGTATATGTATATATATATAGTATATGGTGGTATAGGTATATAATGATGGCACATGTGTGTGTATGTGCGTGTGTGCGTGTGTGATTTTGTGTGGGGGAGAGAGTCGCGTTTTAGTTTAGATTTAGTGTTTTTGGTTTCCTCTAGTTAGTATATACTTTATCCATCCGTATTTGCTTGCTTTAGCTACTAACTTTGTTACAGTGATTGTTCTCTAATAAGACTTACTTATTTCTGTTAACTCATTTACAGCTCTTTTACAGGGTATTCCCTGTCGTGTATACTCTATCCAGCGGTGGCTTATTTGCTTGTTATTGCTATCAACTTTCTGACAGTGATTGTTCGCGATAAGAAAGTATTCAATATTTACGGGTATTCGCCTAGTCGTGTATAGCTTACCGTAATTGAAGCTCATTTGGTTGTTATTGCATAGTAATGTGTTGTATTGTGAATTGAAATGCAAACATTTGCAGATGAATTTATCAAAGTATATGTATATATATATAGTATATGGTGGTATAGGTATATAATGATGGCACATGTGTGTGTATGTGCGTGTGTGCGTGTGTAGCATATTCATTGTGCTGCGCTTTTGTTATCAGCTCATAGATATCGAGTATATATATATATATATATATATATATAAACTATATGCTTGCAGCTTTGCATAGCTGGTTCTGTAAAAGGGCAAAGTTCAACTGAGCGAAAGAGAGAGAGGGAGTGGGAGGGGAGAGTAGGTAACCCACTCTGGCTGTGGCAATTAGAAAAGGCAGAGCGTTGTTGCAGTCTGTGGCAAGGGCTTTGGGCGTTGCACCTTTGTTTTTGCACCTGCCATTCAGCGCGTATGACGCACATGCCATAAATAGAGCGTCAAGTGGAGGGCACCAGCAGCAGCAGCAGCAGCTACCTGTGCAGCACTCGAGATAACTGTGAATGCGACATAGTCAATTGTTCAACTGGAAACGAATCAATTTTTGTGCTCTTCAGGCAACAGCGGCAGCAGGTCTTTTGTTGAGCAGAAATTAGAATACAAACTAAAGAACAGAAACAAAAACTAAAAAACAAAAACAAGTTCGTTGACGCTTTTTAAGTTGTTTCCTTTGCTGACTCATTGAGTTAAAAGTCTGCTTGTGTTTTAGATAAGGTTAGTGTTCCCATAGATTTCGCATTCGCTTTGGACCAGTTTTAACCGGCAACAGCTGACGACTGCGAGGCGAGCTAACAGGAAGTTAACTTAGCCCACAGTTTATCGAAGCCCACTTGCACACAAAAATGTTAAAGCAAATGTTTTGCACCTGCAGTTCAAGCTCTTTAAATTTGTTTTAATTTTTAACGAAAAAGAAATTAGAATTTTGTTTATAGATCGCTTTGCATAACCTGTAGACGGCTATGAGCATATAAAGTAGAGGTATTCCTGCGTTTTGTAATTATAAGATAAGAAAAAAATAACCTCTCACAGATCATCAGTCAGTGAACAACCTGTTAATATAATAAAGAGTTGAGGTATTCCTGCTTTTTGTAATCATAAGATAAGAAAAAGAAAAAGAAAACCTTTCATAGATCATGTGTGCATAGATCAGAAGTCAGCTAATGACCTATAAATGTCATATGGCGTAGAGGTATTCCTGCATTTTGTATAGCCTTTGATAAGTCATACGTGTAGAGATAATCAGCAATAAATATGCCTGTAAACATCATATGGAGTAGAGGTATTCCAGCGATTTATAATCATACTTAGATAAGCAAAAGAATATCTTTGATAAACTAAATGTCCAGAGATCATAGGCAGATGAAAATTCTATAAATGTTATATAGAATAGAACTTTTCCCACATTTTATAATGATAATAAGAAAAGAAAAAAAAACTTATGGTAGATCATTATTTATAGATCATAACCAAACGGTTTTTTCCCTAAAGTACTTAAGTCGGTTTTCTGAGTTAAGATATTTTTAACGGTGTTCTTATTTGAGATAAGATTAATTATTTTCCTAAAACATCTTTAGGCGTCTTTTTATTTAAAATCTCTCCAACCTGCGTGATTTGATCTTCATTTACCTATTGCCCTCTCTTTATTTGTCCTATAAAAACTTCTTGAGTTTTATAGGTGTATTAAGATAAGAAAAGTTCTAAAAGATCATAAATCTTAAGATCCTACAACATTTCCCTAGAACATTTCCCATGTGAACATCCATATAAGGCTTAAACGTTTTTCTCCTAAAAAATATTCTAAGGAGGATTCTAAGGACTCTACCTTAATCTTTACTGATCTATGTGTTAGAATGGTTCTCCACTATTTTTTGCTTTAACTCTCCTATAAAATATTGCAAATTGTCTCTCATCTTCTCTGTCTTTTACTCTACCTTAATCCTTACTGGCGATGACTGACTATATATATGTTAGATTGTTTTGCCACTATTCCTAGCTTTAACTTCCCCATAAAAGATTCCCAGGTTGTCCCTTATCTACTATTTCTTTTACTCTACCTTAATCTTTACTGGCGATGATTTAAGTATATGTTAAAATATCCTTAAACTGTTATTCGCTTTACTCTCCTATAAATTATTCCAATGAGTGGCAGTCTCTCATCTTCTCTCTCTGCTGCTATCTACACACATTGTACACACAGATTCGCACACCTCACTTACTACTTCATCAATCCAATACACAAACTCTTATTATAATTCCCAATCAATTATAGCGCAATGCGTCTCGACACGAACTCAAATGTGGACTTCAAAGCGTTCGATTCCAGCTCCAGTTCCAGCAACAGCTCATGTGTAAGTCAAACTATAACTGAAGCATTCTTATGGCAAATTTAACTAAGAACTGTTTTCTCTGCTTGGCTTCCAATTAGCTTGTCAAATTGGATAATTTGGCCACCTGGGGTGGCTCACAGAAGACGGACACACGGCTGCCCCTAACGGACTATTCAACGCTTGGCGGACCGCGGCACAACTGCAGTCCCTTTCCCCTATCCAAAGATGTCAATAATCGCTTAGTGATTTGGTAATTACTCTCAATAGCCACCCATTACGCCTAGCTAATCCCAATGTGCTCTAATTAGGGATGGTGATATGACCACACTGGAGGTGGATGCCATCACGAATAGCAGCGATGAAACCCTGACTGAAAGCAATAGCATATCGGAGCGCATTATTGCCGTTGCCGGCAATCAGCTCAAAGAGGAACTGAGCACAACTGTAAAGGGTAGGCCAATCCATACACATATATACCCTACAGTTGCTTTTTAACTATATATATTCTAATCCTTAAGAGTGCCGCATTGGTGATGTGCGCGTTACGCGTGGATACAATCTGCCAGCCAAGTATGTTCTGCACACTGTTGCACCCGCCTACAAGGAGAAGCTCAAAACGGCTGCCGAGAATGCGCTACACTGTTGCTACAGGTTAGACTCACTATAAGGGAATTTCTTTACACTTGTATCATAATTGAATTTTTCGTTTATTTGCAGAAACGTTCTCTGCAAGGCCAAGGAGCTCAATTTGCGCACCATCGCCGTTTGCAATGTGAGTGGCAATCAGAAGACCTTTCCAGCCGATATCGCTGCGCACATTGCCCTGCGTGAGTAAAGCAACAAAATTTAACTATATATACTGATCTGATTTGATATGATATAGAGTACAGAGTCTAGAGTATGAGTCTTAATAATGACGTATTTGTATTATCATTGCTTATTGCTTATTGGTCATTTCGTCTGCCCGATTGTCTGTTAGTATGTTTATTAGATGTATAGCTTTCTCTTTCTAAATATATATATTGAGTAATTTTCTATTTATGAGCTATTACTCAAGAATTATCTGTTAGTATATGTATATTTAGTGTAAATTTCTATTTTAAGCAAAGTTGATTTATCACTAATCTTAAACTTTTCTTTTTATAAGTCAAAAACAAGTTTTTAGGCAACTTTTATGTCTTTAGTAGAAAAATTGATCATTTAGTTTACCCAATTGCCTATTGGTATCACATATATAACTTTCTCTCTCTCTCTCTTTTCCTCTGTCTATATTGAATTAGTTGTTATTTTACAGTCTTTTACAGATAGATAGTCTGTATATATATTTTATATAATATGTTGAGTCAGTTGCTATTTAAGAGCTATTATTCAAGGCTTATCTGTAGTATGTATAATAAGAATCTATATATATATATTTTTTTACGATATAAAACAAGGTCAATCTTTAAGTATATATACCAAGATATATATCTTATTTTACTGGTATTACTCAAGAATTATTTTATAGTTTACCTACTGAAGATTTTAAGCTTTATTATCTTAGCTTGACACAACAGCTCTGTTAGCCAATTTATATGTATTCAGCTTATACATAGTTAATTTAGTTTTATAATTTTAATATAAATTTTAGGTGATCTTTACTATTTGTGCCTTTTATAAAATTTTGTTAAAATTCCCAATCAGTTTATACATTTTTTCTTACTTCATTTTTGATTTGTATTTTGCCTTAGCTCTCATTTATTCCTTTATCTCTCAGAGTCAATCAAATCAGTTATGTATATAGACTCAATAACAACAATCAATTTAATTAAAATTTTTTCTTTCTTCCTCTTCTTCACACACACACGACCTACACAGGCACAATTCGTCGCTTTCTGGACAAGTTTACACAGCAGGTTGTGATACTGTGCGTCAATAGCTGTGAGCGCGGCACCTATGAGGTATTGGCGCCGCTCTACTTTCCACGCGATCAGCTGGAGGAGCGCAGTGCACTGTGGCAGCTGCCCAAGGATACGGGCGGAGAGTTGGGGGAGCCACAGCATCCCGACCCGGATCGTCAGATACGCATCATACGCAACCCGCAGCACAGTCACAGTGTGCACATGCGTCATCGACATGGTGAGTTGAGTGGAAACAATGACGTGAGAATGCGGGCTACCAGTTATCGGTTAGCTGTTATCTGTTATCGGTTAGTTGTTATCAGCTTTGCTGTTTTGGTCTGCCTTTGATATCTCTTGACTCGGTCTAGAGCACAAGCCTTGGGCTCATTGCTTTGTTGTTTGCCCCTCGACAGCTGCCGATAATGTCGATGTCGATAAGATTAGACAACACACACACACACACACACATGCACACACAGAGACATATACCTGATATATGGTTGTGCGTTTGCCCGAGTTCCATTCCCAATCCGAATCCGAGTTCGTTCAAATTGCTTCCACACCCATTGCTAGGGCTTCAGTTACGTTTTGAAGACGCCTTCGCGTGGTTAGCCAAACGGTAGAAAAAAAAGACGGGCATCAATTGAGCGCGATTCTCCAAACGATTTTCATTGTTCACAGCTGATTTAACTGAATTGCGTTTCAATTGAAACAGTTTAACGCACATTTGTAAGTGGAAATACAATATATAAAAGCAAGATCAGAGTTAAAAAAAACTACATTCATTTATAAATCAAATTGTGGTGTGACAGCAGCAGTATGAAATTGCTGTAAAAATTAAATATATAAATCTGATAAACAGTTGGGAAACTTTTTTTTAGCCAATTCACTCATGCGACTGACGTCAATGACGACGCAGCTGCCAATTGAAAAGTTTTTATTAACCAAAAAAGTGTTGCATACTTTGAGGCTAAAAATAAATTCATATGCAAAAAAGCGGATGAATAAAACAAAACGGAATATTGGGATACCTGCAATGTGTAAAGAATATATAAATATTACTTAGTAAATGTTGAATTATCGAAGATTATTCATGTTTAGGTTTATGAAAACTTTCCCAAAAACCATGAAACAAATATTATTCATTTACTAACAAGAGATACAAATTAGAAATTGTTTGGGATAGAATGTTCTTGATGAGTTAGGCTATAGTATATGAAACCCTCTGGTACTCTTTTTCAAAAAATTATAATTAATTTAGAGATAAGATATAAAATATAAAATCTTTTTACTTTCAACAAAATTAGCAAAACAATTTTAAAATTATAATTTCGTTGAAGCTAAAAATATTTCTATGGCTACCATATATAATAACGGGCCAAAAAGAAGCAACACTAACGTTTTTCTTTTGTTTATATTCCATTTTACAAAAGCAAAGCCCAAGAATTGAATCTATAAGAAGGAATATGCAAAAAATATTGAAATCTCTGTTATCATCTACTGCACTGCTATTTTTGTGCACACAGCTTTATATACATATATATACATAGATGAAACCCTATAGATACCTTTTAAAATACACATAGTAATATCTTTCAAAAACATGAAGAGTACAAAACATAACATAAAACATGAAAGTATAGAGTTTTGGAATCAATTCAATAATATTGCTTTGGTATGCAAGTTGAAAAGTTAGATACATAACTTTGCTTTAAATGCAAAAAGATTCAAGGTTAATAGGTAATTCTAGCTTGATTGGCTGCTCTATTAAAATCGAATATGTTTAGTTAGTTTAATTGGGATAAAAATATCATCTGCTTGCAGTTAAAGTTATCAAAAGTTTTCTTTGCTTGTTCGTCCTTTCAGCTAGTTAAATGTTTATTTCTGAAATTTCCTTGATAGAATTTTCTTTTAAGAAACTTAGCAAGTGTCTTTGCCAGAGTTAGGTCGTCAATATTTGGACTCATTATCCTGACATAGATCTCCGTGGTTCTTCATTCCAGCAGTTTATCGCTGTTTATTACCTATTGTTTTTCCTTTTTCGCTTCTTCTTTTTGTTCTCTTGACATTATTCTTCATCCTAGCAGCTAGTAAATATTGTTTTGCTAGCGTTCTTTTAGGGTCCTCATCATTCCTTGCTAAAGTTTTCATTATCTCAGACTCGTCATCTCAGTACTCTAGCATCTCGATCTAAATCTCCGCAGCTAATGCATACTTGGGTAGCCTTTCTTCTATGTTTTGATTAAAGTCCGCACGTAACGCAAGTTTATCAAAGTAAATCAAAGTCAAGCATTTAAATTAACTGTGCGTCTTATCAGGACAGTTAGTTAAGATTAGTGTCAGCCATGTTTTGAGCTAATGTTGTTGTTGTTGGCGAAATTCGTTTTGGCCCACTTAAATCATGTCAACTTTAGTAAACAACGCAACTCGCTTATCGCCACATCGGATGCCGACTCCAGCATCCCTTTACTCTGCCAGCGAGCAGGTAGAGCGGGGGCGTTTCTTCTGTCTCCTGCTCTCATGCTGTCGCTGTCGTTGCCTCTGTCTCTGTCTCTGTGTTTGCCTCTGCTGGCGTCGCAGCTGACTAAAGCAACGTCAGTTGAGCTGTCGGCGCCGGCGTCGCTTTCAGTTGATATCAAATTACGCAGCACTGAAGTTGGGGCTTAGCAGCGCAAAAGTCCGATCTGTGCATCGCGGCCTGAAACATTGATAGCCAAACAAAAACAAAAACAAAAACAAAATAAACATGATAAACAATTCATTTGAGTTCTCCTGTAAATGCATTGACAATATCACAAATACGCCTCCATATACTAAACAACGCTTTCTCTCTCTCTCTCTCTCACACAGCTGACGACGATTCAGACGTTAGTCCACACGATATGGAGGGCAATAGCTCGGATCTGAATGGCCTTAGCCTTAATTCCTACAGCAGCGGTCTGCAGGCACAGCTACAGGTGCGTCTATTATTAACTCTTCTCTTTCAACGTATGCTAAACATGTGTCTCTCTTTCGCGCTCTCTCTTTCATATAGCTCGATCTGGACAGGCAGCATTTGCTGAGCGATCGACCCAGAGCTGGCGTCTACGAGAGCGTCGTTGCCGAAGGCATCGAGGGCATGGAACATCAAGAGAGGTGAGTGTTAGTCAAATTAAAAGAGATGGAGATAAAGATAAAGAGTGAGAGGTGGTTAAAACTTAAGATTGATTTTAACTCAAGAACCAAACAAGTTAAAGATTTGGATACATCATTTTTTGTTTTTCTATACTTCATTTTAAATATTTAATCTTTGTATGGATTTTGAATATGAATACTTCATTCAGTATTTCTGTTGTTGAGTTGAATAAGCATATGCACTCCTTGTTGTTCTCCTCCCGTTCATTCTCCTCCGCCTTGCTTCGTCTTCTGTTCCTTTGCTCTCCTCGTCTTCTTCCTGCCTCCACGTTTTGTCCTACTCCTCCTCCTCCCACCTCTTTCTTCTCCTACATATCCTCCCCCTACACCTCCTCCTATTCCTACTGCTCCTCAGCGTCCTCCTCCTTCTCCTCCTCCTACTCCACCTTCTTCATCTCCTCCTCCTTCTCCAGCTTCTTCTCCTTCTCCTCCACCTCTCCCTCCTACACCTCCACTCACTCTTCCTAATTTTCCCACTCCTCCTCAGCGTCCTTCTCCTTCTCCTCCTACTCCACCTTCTTCTCCTCCTCCTCCTCCTACACATACTCCTACTCCTCTTTCTTCTCCTCCTCCTCCTCCTCCTCCTGCTACTCATACTCCTACTCCCCTTTCTTCTCCTTGTTCCTAAACTACCTTACTCCATCCTGCTCCTCCTTCCATCTTCCATACTCCTCCACCTTGCACTTTCCTGCTCGTAACTATTCTTCCTTCTCTACCAAAGTTCAATTTGTAGATGGATAGTTAAATTTATAAGTAGACAACTACTTTTATGTGGAGATATGTTTATAAATAGATCGATAGAATGAAAGATCTCTCTAACTGATGCATATATACATACAGAGTTCTCAGAAAAATAAGTCTCCTATTGCAAATGCCAAAAAGTCACGAAGAACAAATTAAAAATGTAAGAAAAATAAATCTGAATAAAAATGAAAAGCATGATATATCATTGAATACATCATTAGTATAAGCTATCATTCTTATGAAACGTGCTAATTCCTTCAAGTATATTTATTGTATGCAAAATCTCTCTAGACGAAAAGGCACACTCACAGTATCAAATGATATTCGGTACTAATAACCTCTGTTATAACGGGAGCTGTTTTCATCGGAGTTAATTTTATATGTAATGCCTATGTTGTTCTTACCTTTGTAGTAGGTGTCAACAGTTTCACGTAAACAGTTCGCAAGTCGGAATCAGGTGTTCGCTTGCGTCATTAAATACATATTGTTCATCCATTTGCAAGTCTACTTCCATTACCAACTGCTGTCGTCTGCAGCTCATAAAACTGTCCCCGCCCCAACTCTCTAAAGAACCCTAGGCCTAACCTCTAGTTGGCTACATAAACACATTTTGTAATATCATTCGTAATACTCTTAAATAAATAGAATTCGTGTGTATTTAGCGTGCGCGTGCCGGAAATATCTTAAGCGTCTAACAAATGACTTCTTTGACCGGGCTTTTCTTTCCAACTGCCCCCTCTCTCTCTCTCCTCTTCCTCCGTAGCTCTGGCATTTGTGTTCCTATGCAAATTTTACAGGACATTGGCACGCGAGCCGAGTATCGTGGTATTTGTAGTCCTCCTCCGCCCTCACCTTAACCCCTTGACCACCGTCGTTTTCTTGAGCTATAACTTTGCCTCCTGACGTCATTGTAGTACAGCTGTCTACGTCATCGTTTGCATGTCATATACCCACTTTCTTAAACATAATTGTCCATTCGTTCTAAGTATAAACGTCTAATAATAAAGCTGCACGTGTCCAAATTGGGTTTGGGGTGCCTTAGAAATCATTGCAATAATGTCAAGCTATATATAAATATCTAACTATATAGTTAGTAATAATAGAAATTAGGTAGCCGACAATGGATCAATGTCAAGAGAAGTTTTCTTATACATAGATAGATAATTGATTATTAGATTCCTTATATATTAATAGTTTTATTAGGAGTAGCTTCTGTTTCTGAGTCCTCGAGCTTAAACAAGAAAAGTTTTATTTTATATGGATAATATAATATAGTATAGTATAAGATTACTTTCCATTTCTCGGAATTTTACATTTGATTCGATTTTTTGTACTTTCGTACTTTCCATATTTCTAATTCTAACAGATTAATAGATTTCTTAAGAGTGATTTATGTTTCTCTATCTATTTCATTTGAGTACTCCTCGAGCTTAAACAAGAGACATTTTCATATAGATAAATAATAGAATAATATAGTATTTATAAAGAGTTCCCCCATTTCTCTGCCTTTAAAATTGAATAAATTTTTTATAGCTTTTTTTCTTTTCCCTCTTTTTAAGTATTTCTCTAACCACCCTCGCCTTAGTTTTGTTTTTAACCTTAGCCTTTATCTTTATAGCTACTCGATTTGCATTTCTCACTATATATTCCGTGTCCATAAGCAAATCAAATCGAAGTATGCATTGCGAATGATTCGCATAAAATTAAATAACTTTTGGCTTTTCAACTTGAAATTCAGTGTTGACATTTTATTTTTTTCTTTGCTGTCAACTCAATTATGATTATCTTTCAATCGGATTCCCCGACTTTATAGACCTCTCTCTATATGTAATTAACACTCGACTCGGACAGTTCAATGAATGCAACCGCAAGTTTGGTTACATTTGTCGCGTATCGTGTGTCATCGCGTTTTGTAGTCATTTAAATCTTAAATTAATCTCAATAAATTTATTTTATATAAGATAACTGACATATGCATATACATATGTAGCTATATATGTATGTATGTATATATATAAGTACATGTAAACAGGCCAGGCATTTTGGCAGAAGCGTGCAGTTCAATGCATTTAGATGAGTTCACAGTTGCTGGCCTGTTATATACCCTGTAAACTGAAAATGCGTTTAGGGTATATAGCGTAGGCATATGCGACTTACCTATTAGACATACTAAACTCATCCAATTGAAATTTGTGAGATGTTTTTCTTATAATAAAGAAATTTTTTTATACTTGAGATTTCATAAATCACATTTCATATGTTGTCATATGTATATGTTTATTCGCATATATATATATATATATATATATATATATATTTACAGAAGTACTCTAAATCAATTTGCAGGGTATCTGCCAGTCAATCACTCACGTCCTTCATTTGCATAAATGCGTGCATAATTACAAATGTGCTGCTACTTAGCCTGCAGGGTATCTGGCAGTCGACTAACAGATGCTTTAATAAGCCGCCATCATTGCCCTGTGCCTGTTTGTCATATTTGCTTTAGTTTAAATCGAAATTGCGCATACGTCATGTTGGCGCTGTCCAAAAATATGGCACACAAAGAATCAACAACAGCAACACGCAAAAGTTGAATGGTTCAACTGATTCCGTTGGACAGTTCAAAGCAGACACGATATATGCATTATGCGATTGGCGGCTGTCAGGCTATCAGGCAGTCAGTCAGTCAATCAGTCATGCCATGCCATGCCATGTCCTTGGAGAGGCAGAGGCTACTCTCACACAATTGTTGTTGTTATTGTTATTATTGCTGCCGCTGCCGCTGCTGCTGCTGCTGCTGCTGTTGATGTCATTGTACAGCTGCAAAGGCGCAGCTGCGCCGAGAGTAATAAACTGTTAGAGAGGAGCAAAGTAGAATGAAGAAAGTGTAGAAGCGTGTGTGCATGTGAGAGAGAGCGAGAGCGAATGTGTGTGCACTTCCTGCTGTGAGCTGCGCTGTGTGCTTCTCTCTCTTGGTGTACACATAAGCTTACTGCGAAACAGAGAGAGAGAGAGTAGTTGAGAGAGCGAAATTGGAGCGCGCTGTGGGCAGTGTTCAGCATTCAAAAGAGCTCAATGGCGGTTCAGTCGAGAATCGCAGCTCGTGGCGTCTGGTCGTGTGTGCTCCATAAACGGTTCGATTGAGTTTGGACCAACTGATTTATATAAACTCAATACTTCTATATACAATATATATATATTTAAATATATACAAAGATAATTCGAACATTTTCGGTTCATAAGCAATTATTATTGTTTTGACGCGGCTTCCCCCTACGCATCGCAAAAGTCTGGCCATAGTAGCTGCCGCATTTTGAAAAAGAGATAAAATAAAATAATATTGAGAATTCTATTTATAAAAAAAAAAACAAACCCACGTTGGACGTAATTGAAAGACGCGAAACGTCTGCGCCATTTGCGTCAATTAATGAGAAAGTGCACTAGAGGCAAATAGGCATAATTCCATAAAGTTTTGCTACGACGTTCTACGTTTCGCTCGATCGATAAAAACTGTAAAAGGCAAAGCACACACAACACACAACAACAACATAATTGAACAACAACTAGCAAAAGCAAAGCAGCTTAACAGCAACCCACCCACCCAACTAAAACCCCATCAACCACACAATGACAATGCTCGAGGGCATGACGTCCATAGACTTGGGCTCCAGTCCCATGCAGGAGACCACCGGGGACATAATGTCGGCCGATGAGCTCATGGAGACGCCAGAGGAGAGGTAACAATTCACTAAACAACAAAATCAATTCGACAAGTGAAGCTCACAGCTCACAACTCACTCATTGCCGATGACGTTTGGCATTTCTTTCTTTCCAATTTTGTTTCGTTTTTTTTTTAATTGCGTGACGTCATTTGTATGGAGAGAGAGCCAGCTCCCCCCTTGAACTCCCTTGCAAATTGAATTTGCTGTTCGACTCTCGTATCCGACTTCAACTAGTTGTCGCCCACTATTTATAGCGCCTCGATATGGCTATTGAACACTCGAATTGCTCGATGCTCGATGCTCGATAAGGAAGGTCCTTTCTAGACAGCTCATCAGCAGTCATGCATTATTGAAAGCACGCTGACGACCCTGGGCATGGTACGCCCAGCCACCTTCCATCTACCAATCTAACTACATTACCTGTCAATTTCAAAACTGAACAATGGCATGCAATTTGCGGGGCGTGTGTAGAGCAGCCACAGCAACAGTAGTCACTTGATAAGACGAAACAGTTTTAGAAACTTAAGCTAGCTTTTAGCCAAAAGAGAGAAAGAGAATTCTAAGTGGGAAACTAAAAGATGATAAAACGTTGAAAAATAGGAAGACTGAAAGACATATATATATAAAGCTAATGCTAATGGACAGACAGAGATCGTTCCATAAAGAAACAGAACACAAAATAGCTAGAAATATGACAATAATTTTTTAAAATTTATTTATAAGTATGGATATATTTTCAAAAGTTGGATATATTTTATTTATGTCTCGCCCATTAAGTATACCATTTAATTCTACATCTATCGTAGGCAGTTTTTACTATACCTAATGCGCACTAGCCAATTGCCTGCTTTAATAACTGATTTCTTAATTTAGCTAAAACAAAAAAAATTGATGAAAACAAATAAAAATGCGAGCGAATTTCACACGCGAATTGTTTATAATCAATGTACATAAATATATTACAAATATATACGTGATTTATAGAGGAGTACAGAATGTATTGTAGTATATAGAGTTAATAGAAGAGTTTTTTAGTATGCAGGATACTTAAGGAGTAGATAAAAGATACAGTACAACAGAATGTCCACTTTGTAGTATGCTTACTCAGTAAGAAGAAGATACGGTAAAATAGAAGATACAGTATAATAGAAGATCCAGTTAGTAGTATAAGTGAGTGGAAGAAGATGCAGTATAAGAGACGATACAGTATACTATGTGAGTAGAAGGAGGTATAGTATACTTTGAGAGTAGAAGAAGATACAGTATAACAGAATATTTAGTTTTTAGTATACTTATTGAGTAGATGAAGATGTAGTATAAGAGAAGATACAGTATAACAGAAGATAACGTATAACGCAGTATGCTTAGTGAGTGAAAGAAGATCCAGTATAAGAAAAGATACAGTATAATAGAAGATCCAGTTTGTAGTATATTTTTAGATTAGAAGACGATGTAGTATAAGAGAAGATACTGTATAATAGAAGATTAATTTTGCAGTATACCATGTGAGTAGAAGCAGATACATTATAGTTCCAGTGTAAGAGAAGATACACTAAAATAGAAGATCAGGTTTGCAGTATGCTTAGTGAGTGAAAGAAGATCCAGTACTAGAGAATATACAGTATAATAGAAGATCCAGTTTGTTTTATAAATGAGTAGAAGAAGATGCAGTATAAGACAAGATGTAGTATACTATGTGAGTAGAAGGAGATGCAGTATAATAGAAGATCCACTCCACTCACTATGTGAGTATATAGAAGAATAATACAATAGACAGTATACTAAGTTGATAGAAGAGTATAGAGTATATAGAGTATACTTAGTTAAAAGAAGAGTATATAGTATGCATTTATCAGTTATATGTATATCTTGTTTACACACTGCGTCACAATGCGTCACATTCGTTTTATAAAGGGAAGAGAAAACTCTTATCTTAATCTGCCCTGAGGATGCATTGCAGATGCTGTCGCTGATCTTATCTATTTTACGGCTTATCACTCGCACAGCTGTTACCGGAGTTGCTTTAACTGCGTCACTCTGCACCAGGCACACACAGAACGTCAACAATTGGTGCGGCGTGTGCCAGTTAAAAATTCGAAACTAGTAAATTAACACCTTTTAGCACCTGCATTTATAAGAGTCACTGCTTGACTTAATGACTCAGTCAGGTGTTCCTCACCTTCACAGCTCGATAGAGATTACAATTTGCGATTAAAATATAGAATTCAATTTCAATTTTTTGGTAAATATATCAGAATTTCCGCATGATTTTCAAACTCATTTCATAAGTTTCTGTTCCAGTTACTAAGTTAATGGCCTGATGCCACCAGCTTCAGATCTGCTGTTAATATGATATCCAAATAGTATGCTATGATGCTGCTAACATTAGCTCTGCTGCTAACAGAGGAAACACATATAGTATAACAGTTTACTTTTCTGTTTCCTTTTCTCTCTTAAACTGTCTAACAGTGTAGGTATTGTCTGGTTTCTGTTAATGTCTGCTGTTGTTAACAGTAGCCCTGCTGTAAACATACAAAACAAATGCTATATAACAGTTTATTTTTCTGTTAAGTTACATAAGCTGCTGTTAACTGTTCCAGCTGGTTTTTTGTCAAAGCAGTCCTAAGCAAATGTTAACATGAATTCTGCTATAAACAGATAAACAAGTTATATATAACCGTTTAACTGCTGTTAACTGTTCTCTGTTAAACTGTATAACAGTGTTGGTATTGTATTTTTCTGTTAATGTCCCATGCTGCTGTTAACAGAGAGAACTCCTACTGTATAACAGTTTATTTAGCTGTTGTCAAACTACTGTTAAGCGACTACTGTTAAGCCGCTGTTAACTGAATAACAGTCTTTTTAGCTACTGTCTACCTTCTGTTAATCTCCTTAGCTGCAATTAACTTCAACTTTTCAGTTAACAGCAAAAACATTCTCTTATACTACTAAATAGTCCTATTAGCTGTGATGTATTTGCTAAAGCAGGCAACTGTCATATTAACCAGTAATCCCGAAATTCCCCCCATTTTGATAAGTTGACAAAAATAAAGTTAGTATTTATATATATTCTTGTTTGGCTAGAAAAAGTTTAATTACGTGCTCGCTTCTTAGAGCTTATCGCACAAATATTTGCTTTAATTTTAGCACAATAATAAAGCCAAAAAGAAAACTTTTGCCAAGGTAAATACCGTACAACCCATAAAACTGGGTACAAACTTTCAAAATATTTATAATCCAAAAGTAGACAAATACGCTCGAATGTGTATGTGAATGTGAATGTGAATGCGAATGCGAATGCGAATGCGAATGCGAATGCGAATGCGAATGCGAATGTGTTGCGAATTCTAAGCAGTTAGGCAAGGTAAACACAATTACATTTACTACGAGCATCGAGCGACTCGTGCTCATCGCAGCTACTGAATCAGTTGACTAACTGTCAAACAAACATTTAATAACAAGTAAAGAGTATGCTTGTCGGGATTAACTGACGAGCAGATGCCCTGAAACCTAAGCAAACATATAAACACAAAAACCCACATGCACACACACACATATGCAGTTATGAGGACCTTATGCAGCGGCAGCTCTTGTTCTTCCTACTAAATGAGTTCGGTTCTAGATATATAATTTGAACATTTTCAGGGCATGACTAAAACATTCCAATATGTGTATATACTATACATGTATCTACTATTCAAAACACGTTTTGTTTTTAATTTTTTTTTAATTTTAAATTTATTTTAAGTTTAATTTTTTTTTAGCTTAAATTTTTTCTGGTAGTTTAGCTTCCAAAATCGAAAATAATCGTAATCTGTTTATTCTTTACGAAAACCAATACATAAGATTTAGAGTCTCTGGCTTTAAAGTGTTCAATTTTTTTTCCAAAAACAAAGTTCAACTGTATTTTTATTGATAGTAAAGAAATGGAATGAGATATCAAAAAAAGAAGTTAAATTTCACTTCGTTCGGTATACAATAATATATATTTGAAATTTCAAGTTTCCAGCTCTTTTAATTTATGAGATCGCTGCGGGTTTACAGATAAACAGATATTCAGAGGAACAGGCAGGCAGACATACATCTCTAGATCGATTGAACTCTTCGTCCATATCAAAAATATATATACTTTATGGGATAGGCCACGACTGCTTCTGCCTATTACACCCATTTTACCTCTATGCCCATTTATATAGGGTATATAAAACTTTAGACCTTGTTAACAACATGATATATCCCTATATAAGCCATTAGCACATAAGTAGAATCAATAATAAGTTAAAGCGAACTCTAAATGTTATTGTTGAATAATGTAAATAAATATTATTTACTTTTTACAGATATGAACGTCTGCTACAGCGCGCACAAGTCGAGGATCTGAACGAAGTATCTGGCATCGGTTGTCTATATCAGAGTGGAGTGGATCGTCTAGGTAGACCTGTGATTGTGTTCTGTGGCAAATGGTTCCCAGCACAAAACATTGACTTGGAGAAGGTGAAGACAAAATCTCTATATAAGAAACCACATTGATAACTAATATATATATATATGTTTTGCAGGCACTGTTGTATCTGATAAAGCTGCTCGATCCGATTGTTAAAGGCGATTATGTCATTGCATACTTCCATACACTCACATCCACAAACAATTATCCATCGTTGCATTGGCTGAGGGAGGTCTACAGCGTATTGCCATACAAGTAAGTGAAAATAATCCAAGTCGGGCGTAACTGACTGCATAATGCACGTTCTTAGCTTAAAATTTGCTCAGCTAATAAACAAATCGAAGTTTTTAGTTTTATATCTAGTATATCTTTAAAAGAGATCACCAATTCTCTGTCTATCTTCAGATATTGGTATAGAAGATATAGAGTTTTCCGCTTCCCCATGCCCAAATGGATTATACAATTTATACATCTATCTGAAGTTTAGATCAAGAGGAAGTAATCATCTAGCAAAACTTGGTAATCGGAGCTCTAAAACTGTTTAAGCTATAGTTTTTGACCGTTTTGCCACGCCCACAGTGGGCATATCCATAAAATCTTAATACTTTATCAGACAATGAGTATACATTTCAAATTTCAAGTCTCTAAACGAATATACCCTTCTTTCTTTTCATAAACGAGTATAAAATCAATTCTCTAATAACAACTTTTATCTTCAACAGATACAAGAAGAATCTGAAGGCCTTCTATATAGTGCATCCCACATTCTGGACTAAAATGATGACCTGGTGGTTTACCACATTTATGGCACCTGCCATCAAGGCCAAGGTGCATTCGCTGCCAGGTGTTGAGCATTTGTATTCGGCCATAACAAAGGATCAGCTGGAAATACCCGCCTATATAACCGAATATGATATGGCGGTAAGTACTCTCTCTCTCTCTTTATATATATATATATATATATCTATATCGATTTATCTTAATCCTTATCTCTATATCTTTCTTATAGACCAATGGCCTGCATTATTTTAATCCTGTGCCGACTGCCTCGTAGATGTCAGCCATTGTGGCTGTCTAGGCACAGCTATAAACCACCAGATATATAATACACTTAGTTATATACATTATACAGACATATATACACACACACACAAATACACAGACGTATATTGAAATTTTTTATAAATTTTATAGAATTGTACTCTTTGTTTTCTTATTATTAGTTATAAGTCGAAGAATTTTTTTTGGTTTAAATTGTTGAAATCGTTTTTGTGTAGTTATAAAAAGTTAAAACTAAACCAAAATGGAACGCGAGCTGATCAAGTGTAGAACTAAACATATATATATATACTATATATATAGCAAACCGATTTAGCAAGTACTAAATTCAAATGTTATCAAAATAAAAACATGTTCTAAAGAAAAATTTGTTGATTTGCTAAAAGATTCAAAGAAAAATAAATTGAAGAACAAATTAGAGAAGCTAAAACAAATTGAGAATTCGATTAGCATTGTTGTAGTTAAACAAAATTATATTATGGCCAATGTACTTCGATATAGTGCATATATGCATATATCTTCAACTGTATTATCTGTATGCAGAGAAAGAAGAGATTCCCCCCTCCCCCAACTAAGAAAACAAATACGTACATACTATAAATTCAATTGTAATTATACAAAACACAAAATGAAATTATAAAAATATATATATATATAAATATACACACTAAAACCAAAAATAAAAAAAATATATATATATACATAAATATATGTTGCAATAAATAAAAGAGAAAAAACCCCCAACAAAAATGCATAAAGTATATTTTAAAAAATTGTTAAAAAATGGAAACCTTTTGTAGATATATAATTAAATTTAAAAACAAATTTAAAATGAATAAAACTAACTTTAAATTAGATTGGAGCTCCGAATGAGGCCCGCAATTGAAACACCAAAAAGAAGTATAAAACAAAACTAACAAACTTAATAAATGTTCATTGTTAAAAATGGCTTGAGCCGAAACATAAATACACACTCACATGCATACACATACACACTTACACACATACATATACACATACACATAGACACATACTAAGACCTTGTTAATCTTCCATGCACCTTTGCGCTCAAAAAAAAGGACAAAAACAAAAAAAAATAAGAATATTGCAGTCGGACACAACCGACTGCATAATACTCATTCACTCGATTCAAAAATTGATGTTTTCCGACGTTAGATGCAAATCTTGATTATACTAGTCTTAACCCACTTGCCACGACCCTAAGAGGTTCTAGTAAAGCCCTGAACAATATAGCTTTTACTATATTTCTTATCCAAAAAGTTGGAGCACTCAGAAAAAGATATATACGAGTATATATTTCAATTTTCAAATATCTAGTATGAAAACCAATATGCTCCCTTCTTTGCTGCCTGAACGAGTATAAAAATCAACAAATTAACAAATTACTTAACATTTTTTCTCAACTTAACTAAAGCACATTTCACAAAAAAAAATTTGAAATTTGGTATAAAAAATCAAAAAAAAAACTACAAAAAAATTTGATAATGAAATGTAAAAGAAATTCGTATACTTAATGTAGCTAATGAATATTTAAAAGAAAATAACTTTTTTCAATTAGGGCAACCGCGCGCATAGCAAAATCAATTCTAGAATGCTGAATACCACAAATAACTTTCAAAATAATTCTAAAATTATATAATTATTAAAAACCATAAGCAAAAGCAACACCAAAAGCCTAGCAGCAATAAAGCAAAGCAGAACAATTTAAGCGAATTACATTCAAAGAAAAACCAAAAAAAAGAAGTAAAAATGCACTCAGGGATTGATTTAAACAAAAACCAAAAAAGAAGAAGAATAACACAAAAACCCAAATATTTAGATAAACAAATAAATAAAAGAAGTACGCTTTTTTGGAAGCACAGAAAATATCGTAAACCTTTTTGCAAAAAAAATCGGCTGCCTGGCTAGTACCTAAAGAAATATAGAAATAGAATGCAAAAGAGAGCTATAGCATTTACCTATGATATGATATGATACGATACGATATGATATATATATATATATGAGAAAATTAGCAAATGTTTTTTAGGCTCTTTAAAGAAAATCATCAAAAATCAACACTAAAATTTATGCCAAAAACCTGAAAAAAACTTTTTGTATTGCTAAATTAAACAAATTTATATTTATATAGTTGGAATGTATAGCAATTGAATTGCTTCTACTACATACATACATACATATATATACATATATTTTTGCCACCCACACATCCACACACACACACACACATACACATGCATAACTAGAATCCCAATTATACAAGAATATATAGTATATATATATATATATATATATATATAGAAAGAGAGAGTTATAGGTAATAGCAGAAAAAAGCCCACAGAATATAATTTTTGAAATCAACAAATTACAAAAGATAATCAATATACATATATCTAATATATATACATATATATCTACGAGATAAACTTGAGATATATATTTGTGCATTTTCTATAAGCCAGCTGTAGGTGAGCTACCAACTGTCATATGCCAGACATACAAATTAGATATCAGAACTCATAGCCCCTACCCAGTATCCAAAATCCAACTATATGCCAAGTGTTCCTTCTGAAAATTCCTAAATACATTTTAGTTTTGAATTTTTTGTAGATAATTTATATAGTTTAGCAATTGAAAGCCAACTACAATTAATTAGGCAAACCATATAAAATTCCTATAATTAATTTCATTTGTTGCTTTAGTAAAAACTTTTTTATGGAAAACTGATTTGTTGCTAAAGGAAAGAAAGTAAGAAGAAATTAATTGTACCTTAATTGAAGATTCTGCGATTGAATTTAGTGTAGCATAATATTGTATTTTTTAAAATTCCTTATAGCTATAATTGTTAAACCAAAAAATAAAAACAAACTACAAATTCTATCTAGTATATAGAAACCTCAAAACTTAGTTATATACCTAATATATATACATATACATATACAAAATGAAAAGTTAATGGCACAAAACAACACACATAACAACAACATTTAGTTAAGTTTTCCAAATATGAAATTTCGAATCCTCCTCCTCCTTTTTCTTTTTGTATATAACATTTATGTACGAAGTAACAAATTTAATTGGTAAATTAATAATTAATAATAATATTAATAAAAAGAACATACGCTTTCGTTAAAATTAACCAACTAACCTTCTTTATTGTGTACAATTACTAACTACAAGCTAAAATAGTAGACAAATGCTTAAACACTAAAGATCACTAACAATTGCAGCTTAAATATTAATCCTGCACATTCTATTATTTAAATTATAATTTGTTAACTTTAAATGCAGCGCCATTAGCTTTAAGTGTGACCTAATTCGCTTGCATTGAAAATGACCAAATGCGCCACAGTTAGTTAGCGAGTTGGCAGTCCCGAATAGTCAAATCGTGTGTTTAGTGTATAACTAGTTGTGTTTTGGTCGCGTTCGGCATATATTTAACTTTATATTCATCAAACATTTGCTCCAATGCCTTCATTACCTTGCCGTGCAACTCATCCACATAGGCAGCATCCGGTTGGTCGCTCTGCACTACATCAATTGGCGCGCCAACTAAAAAGCATTGAACCAGTTCGAACATTAGAGTGCGTGAAGATCAGGTGTTTAAGTTCACTTACCAACTTGCACGATGGGTCGACGATAGGGCAGAAAGCCAAAAGTGTAGTTAAAGAAACCTCGACCCACGGGTATTAGTGGCGAAATGCCCGTCAGCTTCTTGACCATGGTCTGCAGGCGGCGCAACAGCGAATCAGGTGGATTGTCCACCTGATCGAATATGTCAACTTCGCCAAATGAAATGGTGGGAACAATCGAAGAACTGTTCATAAGAGAGAGAGAGAGAGTAAAATGTGATGAAAGAGATAAACAGCTAATTTCTCTCTCTATTTACCCCGTTCGCACGGCCATCTTTACAAAGCCTTTGCGATTCTTGAGTGTAAGAATATATTTGCCGGGATGTGAGTCGAGCGCTTCCTGTGCTCCGCCCACCAAAATGGCCACCGCATTGGAAGTGAAGCCATCGCGATTGTTGGGATGCTTCGGATCATTGGACTTGGTGAGATAGTACACCAGCGACTCCTTTGACACAGAGACCAGACCCCACCAGCGCAGCAAATCGCGCAGAAAGGGTATCACAAAGTGCTGATCGAGTGTTCCCACCTTTGGACGCACCTGTGGGAAGAGTTTCAGCCACAGGCTAATGTCCAGGCCCATGTTGATGCAAATGCCGGTGCTACAAGTAAGTCATATAAAGTATATAAACATACATATAGCTGATAAGCTATCTATATGCAAGTAGTTACCCAAGTATGCCGTGTGGAAAGCTCGCTAATATATAGTTTCTATTGGGCGGCAATTCAGCTGTCTTAACCAATTGCACGGGAAAGTAATTACGATATATGCGATATATATAATTCGTGCGATTCAGCATGAATCTAGAATAATTTTTAAAAATTAGTTAAATATATATTTTTGAAGAGATAGGACTTACCCATTGCCATCCATGGCGGAGTAATTGCGTTTGTGCTCTACGTATATATAGACCGTATAAATGACCAATAGAGTGCGTAAGATATAGCCGCCATAGTACTGAAAAAAATTGTAGAAATTGATGTATAGAAATATATGCAGGGTATACTCGCTTCTATCACTCAGATAACAAATATTTAGATTACTACAAATCTATGCAGCAGCTCCTACCCCAACTTCGTATTTGCAAGGCTCGCTTAGTCTCTCGCGGTCTCAAATTGCATGGGAGCTAGTAAGATCGAGCGAGATGGCCGCGCTCTCTTTGCCGTTCTCACTGCATACGTTTTTTTTGCTTACTCTCAACTGCTCTCTGAAGTGTATGTGTGTATGTGTGCATTTACGTATGCACATTTACATTGTCTTTCCTTCTTCTTTTCTGCGGTCAGAGAAGTTTTGGAAACTAGCAAAAGCGTGATCATAAAAAATTTATAATTTTTTTTTGAAAGGGCATTTAAAGCGTGGTCGAGCTTAAAAAACCGTTATCAGAGTCTGCACGCACGCATACTCATGTATGAGCCTTTACTTATATGTGTGCGTAAGTCGTTGGAAATTTGAAGATTTTGTCCTCTCAAAAATTATATTTGATGTTAAAATAGAATATCACTGCTTTTCGCTTTAATGAGACTTCACTGTACTGTCTACTTACCAGTAGTAGAGCCATGACCAGGAATGATGTCAACGGCAATGTAAAGAAGAACAAGGTGAACATGCCCGTGATGAAGGTTTCCAAGCGCCTCTTTGGCGGAACTTTAACGGGTGCCCATTCGATCTTCATGTTGAAGTAGTCCTAGCTGGGAGCAAGTAGAGTAGAAAGTAGAGCACAGTCAAGCGTCTTAGTTGACTTCCTATCAACGACTGAACTGTCCGCAGAAATACTCAATGCGTTCTTATCCTTATCGCTAGCTGTGCAGGGAGACCATCGAAAATCGGTGTTAACACTTTAAGAAAGAATTTCAGTGATTATTTAGCGATAAGTTTGGCTGGCATTGATAAAGAAAGGCAACAACCCACATACCCCATGCACAAAAGTACGTTTTCTTCTATCTGTGCCGAAGACATTTTACATTTGTAAATGGCTTTATGGGGCGTGCTAGATGATAAGCAGAGCGCTTTCAATAGATTGGATAGGCCAATTTAACAAATAACTATTCACTTAATTGAAGTGAGCTATTAAAGCTGTATAAAAAGCTCAATAAAGTGTAGAAAGTGTGCGTCGTAGCTATATCATATATTCATGTTGCTATAGGCCTAAGAAAAGAAACATTTATGTGTCACATATTTAATGGGTGTACATATGTACACACATACATATACATGTATGTATATGCATACCCCACTTAGTCTTGACCTTTAGAGTGCGATACGCTTTTAGAACCATGGACACACATATAGTATATTTATGTATGTATATCATATATTGTAGTTCGCAACAGTTGTGTATGGTCAATGTGCTCAGATAAGAAATTTTAACGAGTAGTTTCTACAATTGTCTGTCTGGTAATAGGCTGGTCCTCTATTCTTATCAATGTTTGTGAATGGCCCAGCCTGCATCACGTATTTGCTTACTCATGCTTAATCATGATGTAAGTAAACAATAAATTACACATGTATTAGTTATTGTTGCATTACATGCGATATGCTTTGTATACTCGCTGTACTTGATATAAAATCGTCATTCAACTGGTTTAATTTGATTCTCGAGCAAATGTGAACTGCATTTAATTCGAAAATA
The DNA here is from genome assembly GCA_035045545.1 of Drosophila gaucha. NCBI lineage: Eukaryota > Metazoa > Arthropoda > Insecta > Diptera > Drosophilidae > Drosophila > Drosophila gaucha. The sequence goes on from JAWNOY010000344.1 coordinate 2,156,209, forward strand.
GATAGACCGGTCCATGTTCTTTATATTGTAATTTGATTAGTCACACTTTTTAATTTGCGCATTAATAATGTTGAAAACAATAATACCTTGTTTTTTTTTTATATCCAATGCTATCACAAAAACTTACGTTTATTGTTTTTAAAGGTATCAATAACTTTTTTAATTGCAACTGTTTGTGGTTGTTCAACTCAGAGTTAAAAGTAGAATGCAAATTTAGCATCAGCTTTACTTTTCTATATATATTGATTAAATAATTATTTATATTCCCTGCAATCGTGTAAAATTCACTTTATGGTTTGAAAAAGTTGCCGTTTGACCAGCGGGCAAGTGTGACCTAATAGTAAATTTGTGAAAAAGCCCAATTTTTTATATTTCATCTGGTCACACTTCTTTGCATCGCGGTTCGCCTTAAATAAACATACAAAACACGAAATTCAGCTTTTATGCCTATTTGTTGTTGTTTTTTAAATCACAACTACAAAGTTGATTTTTATGTTTTGTGTGCATATATAATTAAAGTTTCAGGCTTATGTTTCAAATTAATTTTTTGATTTGAAAGTTGACGTTTGACCAGCTGAAAAGTATGACCTTCTAGTCAAGCAACTTGAACTACCCCAGGTTTGATCGCGCACTTGGTCACACTATTGTTTACATCCGCTGTTGCGCTTTACACACATGAGTTACAGTGGTGGCAATTCTAAAATACAGGTATACAGGTGTGTAAATATCGCTCATCTCAATTATATACACACACATTTGTTGCGCCTCGGGTGAAAATAAACATATAAAAATAAAATAAAAAAACCATGGCCACAGAGGAGCATCAACGCTTGGCCAACATAGTGAAGAGCTGTCACGAGAGCTTGAGAGAACTCACAAAACTGTATGGAGCTGAGCGTGCCTGGCAGGAGCACACAGCACCCCACAATGCAGAAAAGCTGGCTGAATATGCAGATGCAATGCAGCAGCTCGCTGGCATATGGGAAACGAACACCAATAAGACGGAATTGCAAGCGCGTAGTCGCATCACATGGGCCATCGACTATATAACCAAGTACTTCTACACCGAGGGCATCTATCTGCAGAAGCGACAGCGGGAACAACGTTTGCTGGCATCCTACAACGAGCTGGCGGATTCGGAATGCGTCTACATGGCTGAGCCGCCAGAAACGGTGCGTGTACTCGACGTCGGCAGCTGCTTCAATCCCTTTGCCAACACTCCACACCTCGAGGTGACAGCCATTGATCTCTGCCCTGCACCCGGAACTAATGTGCTGCAAGCAGACTTTCTCACGGTGGGCGTGGATGCGAGCTTAAAGCAAGCAGAGATCAGCGAACAGAGTGTGCTAAGGTTACCTGCTGGCTACTATCACTGTGTCATATTCAGTCTCCTGCTGGAGTATATGCCCAGTGCCGAGCAGCGTCTGGTGTGCTGCCAAAAGGCCTACGAGCTGTTGGGTCCGGAGGGAATTCTCGTCATCATCACGCCCGATTCGCAGCATGTGGGCAAGAATGCTAGCATAATGAAGAACTGGAGATTCGCTTTGGCCAAGCTCGGTCTGCTGCGCGTACGCTTCGAGAAGTTGCCACACATAACGTGCATGGTCTTCCGTCGAGCAATCAGTCAGCACCTGTCCCAGCACTGGGCCAGCGTGCATCGAGAGGAGGGTATCTGTGAAACAATTCGCATTCCACAGGATGATCATTAAATAGACGTCGTCTCGTATCTGTAATCTATGAATGTGCATTTGTGTCTGCATTATATTTATGAGTTCCTTCTTCTTTTAATCTATTTCTAAATATATCATAAATAGTTACTTAAATAGTATTGTTGCAGTTGTTTGTTTCCTGCTTCTGGGCAGAAGCAGTGGCGGACTCAGCCGTCTGCCGCTTCTTCATGGCCGTTGTGGCACCCACGGCTTGTTGCATTATGTTGGGCGGCAGCGGCTTCTTGCGATCCGCCTCCCACTCGGCACGATGCAAACGCTGGCGATGCTTGTACATGTTGGCATTCGAGAAGAAAGTCTGAGGGCAATTCGGACAGGTGTACAGCACTTCGCCCGTGTGTGTGGACGTGTGTTCCTACAGGCATACAGATTGATAAGTAAAGACTCTTAGAGTTATCTTTGTGTTCCCTCCACTTACTCTTAAATCCTGTGGCCTTTTGAAGGCCTTCTCGCACATGGTGCATCTAAATTTCCGCTCACACTGATGATTGTGGTATATATGGCGTTTGAGTGCTCGCGAATTGGTCGACTTCTTGTCGCAGATGTGACATCGATGCTCTCCGCCAGGTGGTTCGTGCACCGTGCTCATGTGCTGCTTGAGCCCTGACAAATGGCGCAGCCAAGTGCCGCATATGTCGCACTGCACAGGATCGGGCTTCGGTCGTGGCTTGTCGGAATGCTCTAGTTCGTGGTGTTTCTTGAGATTTGCCTGGGAGCGCAGCGTCTTGCCGCACTTATCGCAAATGATCGCAGTTTCCGGATCGTGCATGTAGCGTAGATGTTCCTTCAGCTTGCGCTCTGTGGGCACTCTGCAAAGGCAAAAATAAGGCATTTAGTATTACGGCTATGCTCCAGCTCAACGCTAACTAACTTCTTATTGCACTCTGGGCAGGTGTATTTGAAGTCCGACTTGGGCACGTGCTTGGACACATTGTGATACTCTACAGCAGCCTTCGTGGTGAAGCATTTGGGACACTTATCACATTGATACATGCGCTTGTCTTTTGCGTCTCCTTGTGGATTTGTGTGGATTTGCGCGTGCGTCTCAAGAGTTTTCGAGTCTTGGAATATCCGACCGCATGGTGTGCACATGAAGTGCTCGGGATTTTTGTGGACCAGCACATGATCGGCCAGAGCGCGACGTATGTGAAACTTGCGGCCACAGCAGGCGATGAAGCCGCTCTCAATGTTGTGGGATATGCGCTGGTGGCGTCGCATGTCCCCGAAGTTGGGCACCAGCAGATTACAGACATGGCATGGCAGCTTCTTGAAGAAATCAAATATAATCTGATCGAATTCGTTTTGTTGCGCTTTTCGTTTCTCGATTTCCTCGCGACTCATGCGAACAGGCGGAACCAGAGGTTTGGGACGTTTGCGATACTTCTTCGGCTTGACTACAATACGTTTGGGTATCTCTGCATAGCGTTCCTCTGGCTCGACGTCCGGCAAACTGCGGCCTGAATCGCTGTCGCTGCTTTCGCTAGAGCTGGCACTGTCCTCAGTTCCTAGCACTGCCTCCGCTGCCACGAAGTCCATGTCATTGTCATTGTCATCCTCGGAATCTCGCTCATTTTTCATGCAGTTGGGCGCCGATGCTGGCGGCGTTCTTGCGCGATGTCCTCGTCGCGAGCTACGACGCAGCTGCTGTCCTTTGACTACCTTCGCTGCAGGTGTTTTCAGTTCGAGAAACTCTGCTAAAGGTATGTCTCCATCAGAGTCACTGGCAAAAGTCGGCTGCTCGTTTTTAATGCGCCGCTTAGCACTCGTGGGATAGTCAAGACTTGCTCGTTTTGTGGCTGAGCTCTTCACTTCCAGCACCTGCTCCTCGAGCATTTCCAGCTTAGGCAGCGGTTCGAGTTCGTTCACCTCCACTTTGACATCGCCAGTGGCAAAGAAATCCTCGGCCAGCGCATCCAGCTCACCGCCAAATGCCAACGGATTTGCTGCCTCCGATTCGTCGCAGAATTCGATGTGCACATTCTTCACATCGCAGCGTCTTTCCTGATGGACATTATAAACTCGTTGATAGAATTCATTGAAGCTGCTCACACACTCCCAGCATTGGCGACATATTTCCTCATGTTCCCCAGTAGCGCTGCTCAACTGCAAACATTTCGCAAATGAAAAACAACAAAGTGACAAAAAGTAAAATATTCGCGCGTTTACCTCGAGCCAAAAGTGTTTGTTTATTGTTTTGCAAATGTTGAGCCGCAAACCAAGCTCGGAGAATATTTGATAGGATTCACCATTGTTGCAGCCACGAAAACAAAGCACACACGCTGCCATGGCCCTATTCAATTGGTATTTAGTCGTTAGAGCAGCTTATGCAGCCGCCATTTGTTAATAGCAAAAACAAATTTGTTTAAAACAAAAAAAAAACAATTTGTTTTCTATTTGTTGACAGTCGACGGATTCGTGGAGGTGCGATGATACAGCGCAATCGATATTTTGTCACAGCCAATGTGTACACATGCATTGAAATATTTGCCATGACGCAACGGTCACACTGTTTGCAATTCAAATGTCGTTACGATAAGCATCAGTCAGTACATTTTCAACGGTCGTGCGGAGCGGTTGCAGTCAACGATATTCGATTATCGTCAACAATTTGAAAAAAAAAAGACTTTCTAGTGCGAACAAATGCCGAAGAATACGCAGCAAACAAATATGTAAACAAAGAGATAACAACGAAAGCAATGTACAACAATAACAATTGAAATTATAAAGACATAATAGCACCGTTTTAAAACTGCCTTGGCGACTGAACAATTGAATAACTGACATAAATATATGTAATTGAATGATTCGTTTTTTTTTTCTTTTATGTTTTTTGTTTATTATCGCTGTTTGTTTGTCTGTCTGCAAAATTAACACTCGAGTCGCTGCCGATTTTCATTGCCTGCTAATGGCTAAAATAACTTGTTAGTTATTACAAAATTGCCTGTTATGAAAGATTTTCAACTGGATATACTTCCTTTACATGTATATATATATGCATATATATTAGATAAGTATATTTTCGTTTTCCGATTGCTGTTGCAGTTGACTTGAACTTGGACCAATTGAATTGTTTAATAACAGCTGGTTTGCAATGAAAAACACACTCGAAGCACAATTGCATGACACATTTGCAACAACAAACAAATAATCGGACAATCGACTTCCTTTATTAGACCTTTTACTTTTGTTTATGAATGAATGAGTGCGCAACATTCACCTGTTCGAGCAGCTACCACCCAACTAGTTGCATTCGCTGCAGTTGCATGCCACATGCATTTGCCACTTGCCACAGGCCTCTCTGTGTGTGGCAGCCGGTTCGCTTCGCTTCGCAGCACTTAGCCTGCTCTAGTCTGGTTTTATTTCTACATACCCTGTATCCTAATGAAAATGGATAAATAGGGTATGAATTTTGTAGAGGCGTGGCAGATACCATAAAGCATAAATATTCTTAATCAGAATCAACAGTTGAGTAACTTTAGCCACTGTCTGAGCGTCTCTGTCTTCTAGGAAAATATGAGAGTTAAAGGTTTGATATTTTAAAAAGTAAAGCACAGTTTGTTTCAAATTGATAACCTTTTTCAGCATAGATACACGACACGTTACGATACGATATTGATTCTCCTAAGGTCTACACAAATATGGAATATGCCATATTCCCCTTTCTCCACAAAAACTAATTTGTATAGATAGAAAGTTGTGGTCTGGCAATTAATAATGTATAATCCATTGATTTTAAGAAGAAGCAGCACAAGTACAGCGTGCATGTGTAGGTGTATGTGTGTCTATATGTATGTATTAAATATAAGCTAGAATGAATTTGCAGCAGCAGCTCAACTTGGCGCTTAGGATAACTCCTAGTCGAGCACACCCGACTAGAGCACTCTTACTTGTTTTTTTTCCAATTTTCTTTTACGTAACACTTAGTCAAGGCACGAGCCAACCTAGTTAAAGAAATATATACTTATATATGATGTATATTTTGTGTTGATTTTAAAGAGCATTTCATTTTCACTCTTCACAAATTTGTTGCACTAGACAAAGTTAAGCTTGACTCGAGCACGTTTTTATTATCGCACATTTCTTCTTCGGAATATTAATAGGTACATCGGCCAACAACAGTAAGCAAAACAAAACAAACAAGAAAAGGAAATGGAAACTTAGCTGCTGCGTTCATTGGCCAATTGACACCCAAAACTGAAGTTGCATCGCGCATAATCAAGTGAATTAAATACAAATTAAACATTCTACACAGAATAATCATATCTGGAGAAACTGTGTCAGTCCTGTATATCGACTTATTTCGATTGCAAATATGCATAAACTTAAACTTTGCACAATTTTGCGTATCTCGCTATTGTCAGGCGTTTTATTGTTATTCACATTTGTTGAACAAACGAATGCATATGGATTTGGACGTTGCCCGAAGTATCCATCGATGCCAAAGTTCAATATGAGTCGAGTAAGTTGCAAAAACAAATAAACAATAACAAATATATAAAAAAAAATATGTATATATTTATATATATATATATATACAGTAAAATCTCCATTAACGAACATTTCTATTAAAAGTTGATCTTTCTTACCCGGAAAAGTTCTCAAAGTTTCAGCATTTGAAATATATTATAAACCCAGTAAAAATATGTAAAGCTGAGCATAATGTGTTATTTAATATGCATGTTACAGTCTGAAGAGGGCTTTGACGTAAAGTATATGCATTCTTAATCAGGCTCATTAACCCAGTTCAATATAGCCCTGTTTGCCTATCTGTCATTCTATTCGATGTATAAACCTCTTAATCTCAACATTTTTTTTAGATATATAGCCAAATTTTTAGAGTTTGAGTTTCTGTTAAGTTTATAATTAACTTGTGAGGGATTTCTATTTGTAATTTTAAAGTTTAATTCGGAAATGGAAAGAATGTATATTCATTCAAAGTATTATCCATTGTTAGCTACAAGCTTTTCTAGTCTTTGAGTTAGAAATTCCGCATTAAAAACATTTCTTGTATTCTGAGGCGATTTAGGCATCGAACCAATATTTAACTTCTTTGTGAAATAATGTTCAGCCAGATCATGAGAATTGAAACGAATGGTAGTCGGAAGGAACTACTGCTGGTGAATAGGATCCGTGTGGTAGGATATCCCTTCCTAATGAAGCGCTTTTAAACTTTTGTTAAAGGGCTATTTTGTGACAGTGGCTTAGCTTTTTCATATAATATATGCTATATTAATTGGCATATATCATATATCGTATACTTTATTTGATGAAATATGGAAGCAGATCCCAAGCTTGACTCTAATTGCAATAAAATACATATTTAAACCTTAGGAAATCTCTTTCATCAACTATCATTCCCTCAAGACATCTCCCTTGTCCAAGCACAATTGTGGGTGTCCGTCCGCCCTTGACAGATTTCACTGTATATTTGGCAGTGTCAAAAAATGATTCAAAACACAAACAAAAAGCTGTGAAATTTTCCATTAATTAGTACAAGGCGTCAGAGTTTTTTTTTTTTGTTTTTATAGATTGTGCATAAAGATGAACTTGAACCAATTCGTAGGGTGTGCAACAATGTAAAAGTGCAAACCAGTTTATAGTATAGTCGAGCAGCCATAAAAGCTTTATAAACTTTATAAGCACATCCATATATATAGATATTTTTATATTTATTTATATGTCTATATTTATTTGGCTGACAAACAATTCACTTCTTTTAACATATTCAAGAAGCCATGGATCGAGCTACTCCAAAACCAAGGACAGCAACAATGAGACCAAAGATCACACAGATCTCATTGCTGTTGCCTTTGCTGTTTTTGTTGTTGTTGTTGTCTTTAGTTGAGCAAACTAGAAAATTGCTTTAATCAATTTAGCTAGCCAATTACATTAATCATACGAGTGTAGCGACGGGGGAGCTTGGACTTATAAAGTCATATAGTTGACCGCCTTGACAGCACTTAAAGTTCCATTCGCGCGATATAAAAACGAAGCAGATTACCATATCTAGAGAGCATAATAAGCGAGTGAGAGCTAAAAAGTAAGGCAGATCGCAGCTGCTTAGTGATGAGAGTGACTCAAATTGAAGCTAAATATGTATATATATAGGCATATATCCAGAAAACAATAGAAATATTTGTAAAACAAGAATGAACGTAAGATAACTCTTACTCACTTCCTTTCCATATTTTTATTAAATTTTACAAGCTACTTGTAATAATGAATCCTCAAGCTAACTAGAAACAATATTTGAATTATATATAAAATTTGTTAGGGATACTCGAAATCATTATCTTTCGATTTAAATGTAAAATTTAAAACATACTCGTAAACTCAAAACCTCAAGCTAGCTAGAAAGAAGCGAGTGAACTTTTTCAATAATAAGAGTGACAGAAAGAGAGATAATAAAACAATGTTGTATTTCGTTTCCTTTCAATCTTTCAAAGCTTCCTCTGATTAATGTAATCTCTTCGTGTTATTTCGTGCCTCATTTCTCGTGTCACGCATTCTGCTTCAGTTGCATTCTGCTCTCTGTCGCAGCCACTAATTGGATGATAAGTCTTCATCTTCATCCAATTGAGCTGCTGATAAGCTCGCTTTGACATGATTCGCCTCAAGAGGGGGGCAAAGACCTCGAGCTCAAGAATAATTATACGCTGGCGGCCTTTATGACTGGCAGCTAGCAGTTAGCAGCCAGCAGCTATCAGTGGCATCGGCTACTGGGCAATGTTTCAGAGCAGCAGAGTAAAACCAGTTTACCAAAATTAAAATTTAAAAAAAAATAAAAAATGCTTGAAATGTTTATGTTTTACGCTGCGAGTGGAGGCAGGTATTTATTTGTCTTCTTCTCTTTTTTTGATTTTTTACAATTTTTCTTTGTATAATAGTAACCCAGTTAAATGCTTACTCATCAACGCAAAGAGAAACGCAGGCTGAAGATTGAAAATGTATTATTATTATTATTGTTAGAAGAAGAATAGGATATAGTTATCAGTAAACAAGCAATATATTTAGGCCTGGCCTGGAATTTGAACTCCGATCTGTTGTCAAAATTACTGAACTACTGAGATAGCTACTTTATAGATACTCATCTATCAATTGGCTCATTAATCTTATTTCTAATTGAATTTCTATTTTGATTTTGATTTGTTTCAGGTACTCGGCCACTGGTACGAGGTGGAGCGTTCTTTCTACTTACCAGAAATTGCCTCCGGCTGCACCACATTTGAATTTCAGCCGTATAGCAAAACGGAGCTATCCAAGTTTAATAACTTTAAGGTGGAGGTAGCTATCAAGACAGTCAATCGCATGTAAGTAAAGAGTAACAGAGGGAGAGTGAGAGAAAGAGGGGATCAAAAGAGTACTCTTATAAGAAAAGAAACCTATATATATTTACATTTTACATTTATATTTCTTTTAGTACTGGGAATCCCAATGTAAACCTCGGATATGCCACGCCAGAGAACAGCAAATCCTCCATAATGGACTTTAAGGTAAGTCTAGAAATTATTTCATATATCATTTGTGGGTGGGACTGCTAGGGCCAACATAAGCAAAATATGGAAAAATAAAGGAAAAGAAAAATTAAGAAAAAAAAAATAATACTGATAAAAAAAATTTTAAAAAAATTTTAAAAACCCCTTCGTACTGAAAAAAACGGTTCCTAATAATTTATATCATTCCTATTAATTCTTTATAAAACAATAGAGACTTGATTAGTTATATTGCCTCATCTATAAGCTAGTATAGCTAGTATCCCTGTTTTTAAGGTCAGAAAATAGAGTATGATTAGTTTCCCTAAAATAATAGCACTGTTCAGGTATTATTATCATCACTATCAATATCATCACCATCATCATCATCATTTGTAAATTGCTAAACAAGTCACTGACTATCCAAAAACATCGCAGTTCAACACCCGTTTTCCGGAGGTAATTTCCCGTCTGCTGCCTGGGTCTGGGAAATACCAGGTGCTCTTCACGGACTACGAGAACTATGCCATCTTGTGGTCATGCGGGAGCATTGGATCCCTTGGCTATGCCGATCAAATTTGGATACTGGGACGTGAGACGGACTTTGTGGTGGAGATACGGGAGAAGATCTACGATGTGCTCAAACGACTGTCCCTGGATCCGGAAAGGCTAGTGGTCAGCAAGAACACCAACTGCCCCAAAATCAACTGAAACTATATCTATCTATCTATATACAGAAACTGATTTTTAGTATAGTATTGAATCTATTTAGGTTGCTGTGATATCGCAAAGTAAAGCCACGTTTCTTTGTTTTGCGAAACAAATACATAAAATATATAAATATATATATATCTATGTGAAAAGTGATATTTGAGTGGGTTTTCAGAACAGAAATGTTCAGATTTGCCAATTAATAGAGATACTCTAATTAATTAGGTATATATATGTATATATGTGTCGAACTGCCAACCCGCAAATTGGATGAAATCTTTCTTTAGTCGCAGTACGATAAGGAAACAAGTTGGAAGTGCTCTAAAAAAAATGTCGAAGTTGTGGATTTTGCTGCTGCTTGCATTGCTTTTAAATGTGCTGGAGATGTCACTTGCACGAGGAGGAGGAGGTCATGGTGGAGGAGGCCATGGGGGAGGAGGTCATGGCGGAGGCGGTCGTGGGGGAGGAGGTCGTGGCGGAGGAGGCCGTGGCGGCAGACCTGGAGGCTTTGGTGGCGGTAGACCTGGCTTTGGAGGACCTCCTAGAGGTGGCTACGGACGACCATATGGCGGCTATGGTTATAGAGGCTATCGAGGAGGAGGATATCGACCCTATGCCTATGGTGCTGTAGGACTCGGCGTACTCCCGCTGCCCGTGCCTGTACCCTACCCATGTCGTCGTTCATATCCGTATGACTACGACTACGATAGCTACTATTGCTGATAGAAAGAGAATGCAAAGTTTGTGTTTTTTGATTATGAAAGTTATATTATACAAATTACATTAACATTTCCAGTTAGAAGATTGTTATGTAAATGTCCTAAGAAATTGAGGCTGTAGACAGTTCTCTAAATATTTGATATTTCATACTTTTTATATATTCCTTATTGTTTTGATGGTCTTCGGTGTTTTGTTTGTTTCGTTTTCGTTTTCGTTTGCATGGACCGGTCCCTAGTGTTAAATACTGGAGTACCTGAGCTTAAGTCTAATAAAAACCGATTGCAATTCAATCCACTATGCATTATATAATATATATATGTGTGTGTATATGTATATTTATGTTGATTTTTAAGTGAATTAAACTTATTTTGTCTACGGACTAGATATGAGATACGAGTACCAATAAATAATGGCTGACTTTTGATGCGTTCGTTGTGGAAAAGTAATATATATCGTAATTATCGTAATAATATATGTATATAAATATGGAGTGCTTCGGATTTCATGCAATAACTGGCAAAAGATTAAACAAAGTCGAAACGTAGGAAGTTCTCAAAAGTGAAGCCGTCTAGAACTATGCCAAAGAGTTTATACAAAAACAAATAACAATTCCGAAGACTTAAGTGAGCTAAAAACTAGTTTTTATGGTTCCGTACTTTGATTATGTTAAGTTAAGGTAAGTGTGCTTGTGCTCCGGAAGACAGTCTGGAGAGCATTTAGATTACGGATACGGATTCGTTGAAATGATGTCTTCAAACAATGACGGAATAATTTCGATTTGTTTTCTGCTGAATTAGCTGGATCGTTGCTCCTCCTAGAGCATCGCCTTGCACTCGCTCTCGGCGATGCTGTGCTGGATGCAATGATTGATCTCCGCAAACCCTGGTCGCTCGCTCGGCTTGCTGTTCCAGCAGCGACGCATTAGGGCGTAAACTGAGAGCGGCGTATTGTCCGGACAGCCGAGCACGTTGCCCTCCTTGATGTACTTGATGACCTCGGCGTGCGTTAAACCAAAGTAGGGCTGCAGAGCAAAGGAGAAGATCTCCCACAGGCAGATCCCAAAGGCCCACACGTCCGACTCTAAGGAGAACTTGTTGTAGAGTATACTCTCGATGGGCATCCAGCGTATGGGGATGACGTCGTTCTCGTCGCCCTTGTAATAGTCCTGCAGATAGATCTTGTGCGAGAGACCAAAGTCGGCGATCTTCACGGTCATCTGCTCGTTGATGAGGCAGTTGCGCGTGGCCAGGTCCCGGTGGACAAACTTGCGTTCGGCTAGGTAGACCATGCCAGAGGCCACATCGGAGGCCATGTGGAGCAGCTGCAGCTCGTTCAGCTGCTGGCGATTGCGCGGCTGTGCCTGGTGTGTGGCATATGGTGAGCAGGCGCGCAGGAACTCGCTGAGGTCCCCCGGCGACATGTACTCGAAGAGCAGACACATGGGCCGACCCAAGGCGCAGACTCCCAGCAGCTTCACAATATTGGGATGATCGAACTCGGCCAGCAGGCAGGCCTCGCGTTCAAAGTCCGTTTGCATCTGCTCGCTGGCATCGTCTTTGAGCATCTTGACAGCCACCAGCAGCTCCTCGCTGCCTGGCACCAGACCCGGCGCCTTGGCCTGAAAGACCCGCCCGAAGGCGCCCTGACCCAGCGAGCGCACGTAGACAATCTCTCCCCGGGGATACTCCAGCTTCTCTAGTCGAGCATTCAGCTTGGTCTTCGGCTCCTGCTGCACTGCAGCTGTCGTCGTCAGCATCACGCAGTTGACGCTGTGAATGGTCGCAGTGCTGCGGATGGTGCCGCACTTAATGCTGGTCGGAGCGAATCCCGTCGAGCCGAGTGTCTCACGACTCGCAGACAAATTGGCGCTGCATTCGCCATGCGCTGCCTGCGACTGGGGCTGCGAGTAATCCTTGTGCTTGGACAGCTTGTAGGCGAGCAAAATAATCAGGTGCAGTGCCACAATGCCAATGAAGCCAATGCCGGCGAGTAGGAATATCATCGAGGGCGTAAAGAACTCCTCCATCTTGATAGGCGTATTCAAGTCCTTGGCACTCGGATCCACATAATCAGCTGCAATGAAATATTAATTTAGCTGTATTTAAGAGTTGCATTCCAATCTAGTGGAACCTACGGCAAATGGGTATGTCGCAGTGCTGCCAACGCACAGACTCGTCCAGGGTATAGCACCAGGGATGGGGCTCCTCGCCGCCTGCATTGCGACAATAGTTCTCGCCATCCGTTAGCTGTTGAAATACCAAAGGAGGTTGTATATGTTTATGGGGATGCTGTGTATCCCAGCGCTGGCAGGGTATGCCCGACTTGGTCACGTTCATGCTGCCCAGATAGTAACGCCCATTGCCATTGCGACAGTCATCTGGGAGAGAGAGATGAGCTTAGAAGAAGATATTCGAGATTCTACACTTTCTACTTACAGCTGACCTCCGACTCCTTGATCTCGGTTAGACCTATGTAGGAGCAGCTGGGCCAACGCATGCTGGCATCATAATGGGGTAATGCTGTACAATTGGGTAGTCGGAAGTGTGCGCGACTCTTTAGGTACATATTGCGTTCCCTCTTCTCCTCGATGAGCACCCAATCGTTATAGCAGAACTGCAAGTGCGTTGCCTGGCAATCCTCGAAGCAGAGCGGCGCCTTGATGGCTCTGCCATTCTCCACGTGGCAGCGTGGAAAGGCATAAGCACAGAGCATTTTCTGCAAAAGGCAAAGCAAACTTAGTCTGAAAGAGTATTTTCCACATATGTATGTCGACATACCTCGGCTGCCTCCCGGCACAACCCGGTCAAGTCGACAATCAGCTCGTCCCAGAGCGCCGTGGTGATCTGCTCATTGCGCCAGCCACCAGACGGATCCTCCAGGCTATACCACACGGGTCCACTGATGAACTGCTTGCACACCTTGCCATTGTACGGGGCACAGTAGCCCTTCTCCTCCCGCTCCCGCTCCCTCTCGTAGTCGCTGTGGTGGCGCTGATGGTGGCGCCTCGCCGGCTCCTCCATGTCGATGGCATTCAAGGAATTGGCATTCGCTTCGCATGTAAACAATAACACGCAAAGTCCGACCAACACATACACAAAACTTTGCACACCCTCCATAGCTGCCTCCCCCATCTCCCCTTCTGTGTATGTGTGTGCGTGTGCTTGTGTCTCTGTGTATATGTAAATACTTTTAGAGGCAGCTTTGCGTTTTTGTTTGCTTCCCTTTCAAATTTCCCAGAAGACTTCAATGGTCGTCTTTCACGCGCCCCTCAACACATTTGCACACACATTTTCCAAGAGTTTTCTATTATTTTCTGTTTTTTTTTTTGGAGATGCTGGCGAAACTTAAATAGTAAAAATTGAAGGCGCATCGAACTGCATACGCCGTATACACTCTCTGTCTCTGTCGACGCCTTTTTCCAGAATACCACAAAAGTTGGGTTGACAACCCAATTGGGGGAAGCGTCCCCATAGGGGTGGTTTTCATGCACTGGCAACAAGAACAGGGTTGTTTCGCATGTCCGCTTTATTCCAGTTGTTTACAAACTAAGCTCATAAATCATTATTTAAAATATGGGACTAATTTTAGTTACTATTCTAGTTTTTCTTCTCTTTGCTATTATCTTCTTTCGCCTCTTTTTTTATTTCTTTCTGTTTCTCCTTCTCTTTCTTGGCATCTTCTTCATCTTGAATTGCCTCCAGGCCCTGTAAGAAAATGTGCTTAAGCATAACTAGAGCTCTACAAATACTAGAATAAATATTTTTGAATTTAACTTTTGAATTTCGTTTTTGTAAATTTATTCACTTTTGCACTTAAGCTTAACAGAATTTCAACTACGTAACATTTATTTCTTAGCCTCATCTGGTATAGTATGGAGACCCTGTAAGAGAATGAAACATTTTCTCAAGTTTTCAAAATATTGAAGCGCACTTTATGAAGTTTTTTAGGCAATTCGTGCAACATAAGGGTTAAATGAAGATGCATAAGACAGTTGGGCATTTTCTTAAAAATAATATAAGGAAATAAATGTTCTGGGTTATTATTATAATAATGGGATTTGAGAAACTTGAGCGAAAGTTATGGTAATTTGTTAGTAAGTTCCAGGAACATATAAGTTAAATGAGGAAGCATTAGATGTAAAGTAGTTAAACATAAAGAATGTAATGGCTCTTTTAAATATGGGTATTAAATTTAATAATGGGATTTCTTGAAGTAAACGAAACTTTGGAATATTGTAGATCATAAATGTCAAAAGTGGAAAAAGAAATGAATGATTACCCTAAAATTGGGTATTTGTTAAAATAAAGGGATTAAATGAATAACTTGACATGTTACAAAAATACACAAAATTAAACTCGGTCAACAAAGTTAAACAGAAACTTAACACATAGATTGATACTTGGCATGCATACGAAACTAATATTAGAGATATCACTTACATTCATAATGTAGGGATTGTTGGTCAGTCGGAAATCGCGCTGGTACATAACACGGTCGAAACGTTCGTCCATATTCCGGCGATAGGCCTGCGAGCAAATAACAAAATAAGGCAGAAAAGTTCAGAGAGTGTGTGCATGTGTGTGTTTTAATTAGAATTTCAATGCATTAGACTGCTTTTCAGACGCGCATCTAAATCATGTTTCATAAATTGCAAAGCCAACGCAGACTATTATATAAGAATTTAGTGATATTTCAACAAGCACTTACATTGCCCAGTGTCAGCTTCTGCAGACCGTACATAGCGTATATGGGCACAGAGAGTGCCACAGTAATGATAGCGGCGGATGGTAAGATTTCGAACCACATTTTGACGGTGACACAAAAATTATTGTGTTATTTTGCTATTAAAAAAAACACGGCCAAGTGACAGAGACACGGACAGCTGTTATTTTCGATAATCTATCGATGTATCGATAGAAACAAAATGCAGTAAAAACCGTTTCTTAGATGAAGTCATAATCAGACTGCAATAGTCTTGCTTATATTCAATTCGTCGATCTGTTATTTTTGTATTCTTTTGTTACCCAATTATTCGCTGCGGAAATAAAGTAAATTCAATTTCGATAAATAACTTGGTAGGCCTTGCGACACTGTTAACTTTGAGCAGCTGAACTTGTAAAGTCTGGCAACGTCAAATTCCCTTAAATATACATACGTATGCAAAGGAGAAGTCGAATTACCGCAAAATCATTCTATTAAAGGTGCAACAAAGCTAGAACGCAGACAACGATCGACGTACCAAGAACGTGAAGAGAAGAATATCATTCTAGGTGCGCGCATTGAGCAAATCCAACAAAAGACTGTATTAACAACTTTAAGAAACGACAAGGAAAGCGAAAAGAATTTATTTGAGAATATGGCTAGCGACTTGAGCGGCATTGTCGAGTCATCGTTCCCCACGGCTGCATTGGTACGCATATATATTATATAGACTGTGAAAATGTCTATGAAAATTGTTATTTTTTAAATGCCAGGTACCGAAAGCGGAGACGGGCGTGCTGAACTTTTTGCAAAAGTACCCGGACTACGACGGTAAAGATGTAACAATCGCCATCTTCGATTCAGGCGTAGATCCCCGTGCAACGGGACTTGATGTGAGTTACTGTAAGACACATCTGTTCTTTACTGTTATCTTATAACTTATCTTATAGACTTTGTGCGATGGCAAAACGCTGAAAGTGATTGAGCGCTTCGATTGCTCAGGCTGCGGCGATGTGGACATGAGCAAGAAGTTGATACCGAATGAGAATGGCATCTTGAAGGGTTTGTCCGGTCGCTCGCTGAAGTTCAGTCCCGAATTGTTGGCCCTCAACACGGACAAGGAGCGCGCGGTGCGCGTGGGCTTGAAGAGCTTCAACGATTTGGTGCCAGCAAAGGTGCGCGACAACATTATCGCACAAGCAAAGCTCAAGAACTGGGATAAGCCACACAAGACGGCCATGGCGAATGCCAGCCGCAAGATTGTGGAATTTGAATCTCAAAATCCAGGTGAAACAGACACAATTATTTCAATTTCCCTTTTAACGCCACGTTTTGCAGGAGAAACTCCGAAGCTGCCCTGGGATAAGAAGATAGTTAAAGAAAACTTGGACCTTGAATTGGAAATGCTCAATAACTATGAGAAGCTATACAACGACGTTAGGATCTCCTATGACTGTGTTCTATTGCCAACTGAAATGGGCTGGCTGACTATCATAGATACCACAGAGCAGGGCGATCTGAGCAAAGCATTGCACATTGGCGAATACAGCAAGACACATGAAACGAAAAATGTTGACGATTTCCTATCGATTTCGGTCAATGTTCATGACGATGGCAACGTGCTGGAAGTTGTCGGCATGTGCTGTGAGTATAAGTTGTCTATAAAAAAACTAAAGCTTTTACCAATTACTGTTGTTCCTTTGCCATTTTTTAGCTCCTCATGGCACTCACGTCGCTTCCATTGCCAGTGGCAATCACAACTCGAGAGACATTGATGGCGTGGCGCCTAATGCCCAGATTGTGTCTTTAACTATCGGCGATGGCCGATTGGGCTCCATGGAAACAGGCACGGCGCTTGTACGCGGCATCATGAAGGTCATGGAGCTGTGCCGCAACGGGCGGCGCATCGATGTGATCAATATGAGCTATGGCGAGCACTCGAACTGGTCTAACTCCGGGTAAGCAATGGCTACCATGTAGCAGCTAGAGCATGACAATTGTCATTTTTAGCAAGAATGATGATCTCGACCAAAAGCGCAGAAGAATTAAGATATCAGCGCTGAGGTAAATCGAATAACATATTACTGCCTAACCCCTGTCTTACATTACACCAAACGCGCTTCTCTTACTCGACAAACATCATGCTTCAATAACTCCATTCATATTTTAATCTGACTTGTTGAATTGTTGCCACCTTTTAATTGTTACTTGCCACATCTTTGCAGTCGCGTTGGTGATCTGATGAACGAGGTTGTCAATAAGTACGGTGTAGTTTGGGTTGCCTCGGCGGGCAATCATGGACCAGCTCTCAGCACAATTGGCGCTCCTCCCGACATCAGTCAGCCCAGCTTGATAGGCGTGGGCGCGTACGTCTCGCCGCAGATGATGGAGGCCGAGTATGCAATGCGTGAGAAGTTGCCTGGCAATGTTTACACCTGGACATCGCGTGATCCCTGCATCGATGGAGGACAGGGCGTGACGGTGTGCGCACCCGGAGGCGCCATCACATCGGTGCCGCAGTTCACAATGAGCAAGTCGCAGCTGATGAATGGCACCAGCATGGCTGCTCCTCACGTAGCCGGAGCCGTGGCTTTGCTTATCTCTGGTCTCAAGCAGCAGAACATTGAGTATTCGCCGTATAGTATTAAGCGTGCTATAAGCGTCACGGCCACCAAGCTGGGCTATATCGATCCCTTTGCACAGGGTCATGGTCTGCTAAATGTGGAGAAGGCATTTGAGCATTTGGTTGAGCACCGTGAATCCAAGGACAACATGTTGCGGTAAATAGACATTGCCTTGGGCATAGATTGCAATAACTTCTAACTCTTCTTCTCTGCTAACTCAGCTTCTCAGTGCGCGTGGGCACTAACCACGCGAAGGGCATTCATTTGCGCGAGGGCGTGCAACGCAAGTTCATTGACTTCAATGTCAACATTGAGCCTGTCTTTTTCAATGACAAGGAAGTGGGTAAGTTCTACATTGAGAAACATATATTTGTACACCTCATAATTGTTTGTTTTTACTGCAGATCCCAAGGAAAAATTCAATTTCAATGTTCGCCTCAGCCTCGTGCCCTCGCAATCGTGGGTGCAGTGCGGCGCCTTCCTGGACCTCAGCTATGCCTCGCGCATGATTGTGGTGCGAATTGATCCGACTAGCCTGCCACCAGGCGTGCACAGTGCTGTGTAAGTAGCTACTATATTTAATATACTTATGTGTGTATATTAACTTTAAATATATTTCTACAATTACAGCGTTCGTGCTTACGATACGGCCAATGTCCAGAAGGGACCATTGTTTGAGATACCCGTTACGGTGGTGCAGCCTCATGTGCTGGCAGATAATCAGAATACGCCTGTCTTTGAGCCTGCTTCTAATAGGCCTGATAAGAGTATTGAATTTCAGCCCAATACCATTCAACGGGACTTTATCCAAGTGCCGGACAAGGCCACCTGGGCAGGTGCGTATACGTTAAACAATTCTTCATTGAAATTTGTTAAAATCCGTTCTCTATTTTCTAGTGCTACGCATGCGCCTAACTGATCCCAATCGCGGAAACGACATTGGCAAGTTCTTCTTGCACACAAATCAACTGCTTCCAAATCAATCTTGCCGCAAGCTAGAAACTATGAAGATAATTGGCGTCAACTCAGAATTCGAAGCGACGGCTACCTTCCGTGTTAAGGTGTGAAGAAAAAGATGATTAAGATTGAGTATATTATTAAACGTCTACCTTACTTGCAGGCCAACAAAATACTGGAGCTGTGCATAGCCAAATACTGGTCCAATCATGGAAACACCCATTTAAAATACAGCCTCGAGTTTCACGGCGTGTCTGCACAAAATCCCAATGCATGTAAATACAGACGCAAATATGACAGTTCCAATTGCTTCTAAATTCAATTTCTGATTTTCTTTTAGATGTCATGCACGCTGGTCGTGGCATACACAAGCTGGAGATAGGCGCACTGGTGGTGGAGGAGATTCAACCATTGCTGCAGCTAAAGAGTGCAGCCGTTGTGCTCAGGCCAGTTGAGGCAAAGATCTCGCCATTAAGTGCCACACGCGACGTCATACCGGAGGGCAGGCAGATTTATCAGAATATGCTCGTCTACAATCTAAACGTGAGCAAGGCAGCAGAGGTGGCATTGTATGCACCACTGTTCAACGATTTGCTTTACGAAGCCGAGTTTGAGTCGCAGATGTGGATGCTATTCGATACTAACAAGACATTAGTGGCCACCGGTGACGCTCACTCTCACACTTTCTTCACGAAGCTGGAGAAAGGAGAGTATACTGTGCGGCTGCAGGTGCGCCATGAGAAGCGTGAGCTGCTCGAGAAAGTTGCGGAGGCCAATCTCATTGCGGCCTACAAGTTGCCCAATATGCTGTCGCTCGACTTTTATGATAGCTACAACCAGAGCGTTGTCGGTGGCCGTAAAATAACATCCGCCAAGGTGCGAGAGAATTCCAAAATACTCTACATTGCGCCCCTTGCTCAGGAGAAGCTCACCAAGGCCAATTTACCGGCGCACTGCGCCTGGCTGAGCGGCAATCTGATGTTGCCCAAGGATGAGGGCGGGCGCCGTATTGACCTGCATCCCTTCACCTACATACTCAATCCGGCTGAGAAGAAATCAACCTCTAATGGTGCCGCCAACGGAGCTGCCGTAAATAATGTCAATCCAGCAGCGGCAGCCGCTGCCTCCGGAAACGGAGGTAAGCCAAAGGCAGCTGCCACCGTCCAGGGGGCAACTAGTGCTGCAAATTCAGCTGGCGGTGATGGGGTCACACTGCAAAGCGACTTGCCTACCAATGGGGGCGGTGGCACACCCAGTTCACCACAAAAGGGAAAAACAAGCGCCGACGACTATGCCGAGAGCCTGCGTGATTTCCAATGCTCGCACATTGTCAAGTGTGGTAAGTCCCCCAGTCCCACCCCAGAGAACATGCTTGTCATCATTTAAATGTTCATCTTTTAGAGCTAGAGAAGGCAGAGAAGATATACAACGATGTTGTTGCCGCACATCCCAAGCATTTGCCAGCCCATTTGCAACTTATCCAGAACATCGAGTCGAGCGAGTTGAAGAGCCAGCTTCCGCTTACCTTTGCCACTGCCCAGCAGAACAGATGCAAAGAGGGGGACAATGTCAATGTGGATAAGCCAAAAGAGGATCAGCAGAAGATACGTTCGGCCTTGGAGCGCATTGTCAAGCTGGCTGATATTGTAATCAATGAAACTGATTCCGATGCCCTGCTTTCTTACTATGGCATTAAGAACGACACACGTTCAGATGCGGCCAAGATCAAGACGTAAGTAGAGGAGGGCAAATGCTCAGATTTTAATACATTTATAATATTCATTTATGTATGTAATTGTAGCAACATGGACAAGCAGAAGAATAATCTCATCGAAGCCTTGGGCAAGAAGGGCATCGCACTCGCAAAGCTCTGTGTGCTCGATGACAATCTCAATGATCATTTGGGAGAGTTGAATGAGATTTATACAGATATTATCAAGTTTATTGATGCCAACGATAACAAGGCCATCCAATTTTCCATTTGGCATGCTTTTGCGCACAATCATTATGGACGAATGTACAAATACGTGGCAAAGATGCTTGAGGAGAAACGCACACGTGAACTCTACGAGGAGATGGGTGCCATCAGTAGCGCACTGTTCTACGAACATACAAAGACTATCGTCGATCGCATGGCCGTTAGTTTCTTCCCGGGCAACTTCCGTTTGTTCTAAGAAGTGCTCGATGTTATGATGCACATTTTAATCTTATCACTGTTTTATTTGTATTGCAAGCCGTGAAGTAATCAACTATATATATATAATGTACATGAATTCAGTATGCTTCCAATTTAAAAAAAAAACAAGTGTTTTTTGTCTGAGTAAGTTGTTTATTATTGCGGAACCTGATGTTTGCTTATTAAATTGCACAGCTGTTTTCAGCTTAACTGTTAATGATTTGTTTACATGTTAAACTCATAATAGCACTGTGCGTAAGCAGAACAGTGTTACCGTACTTTTATTTATGTAAGTTGGTATTTTATCAACTTAAGCAAAGAGGTATTTTTCTGCTTAAGCGTTTGAGTCCACACTGGTGAAGATGCAGTACTCCCAAACAATGCACACGCAAAAATAAAATGGGTAAGATTGAGTTAAAAAGTGCAAAAGTGTGTAAAAAAGTTTGCTGATAGTGTAAACGAACCAAAAGCAAACAAGAGAATAGTGAACTGTAGTTGAAAGCAACGAAAATGCAGTGTTTTTAATGCAAGAAAAAATGTGTCTGCTACGTAGTTGTAGCTTCCGTGCACGTATGTGAGTGCGGTAAATGTGTGTGTG
The DNA here is from genome assembly GCA_035045545.1 of Drosophila gaucha. Taxonomy (NCBI): domain Eukaryota; kingdom Metazoa; phylum Arthropoda; class Insecta; order Diptera; family Drosophilidae; genus Drosophila; species Drosophila gaucha. The sequence goes on from JAWNOY010000344.1 coordinate 2,177,895, forward strand.
AGTGTAAGTGGAAGTGTATGTGTGCGTACGCGTGTGTATTGACCGATCGATTTTATTTTGCAAATTCAAGGACAACTGCAAATCCTGCGGGATAGCTTGTCGGTTTAATTGCAGAAGTAAACGGTCGGCCGTAAATGCAACATTTGCAACACATTAATGCGTCACCGTTGGTGCAACTGCAATAACAAACAGTCAAGCGGATGTGAACAGTTTCCATGGAATTTATTATCTCAATGAATGTCGAATGCCGCGCTGATGACTCAAATTGCAAATCCAGAGGTTTTTTTTAACCGACATTATCAGGCAATCTGTGTACACACAAAACACAAACATATGCACAAATGTGTGTATATACATGTGTTGCGCGTTGTTTCCTTTACAAAGGCAAACAAAAACACGACAAAATAAAAAAAGACAAAATGCTGCGGGTTGAGGCCAGCGGCAACAACGGCAATCAGAACTTTGTGCATGTGTGTGTGTGTACGAGGTGGGACTGAAAGATAAAGATATTGAAATGAAAGAATAAAAATATTTTAAGGCTGCCACATGAGGGCGCCGCAGCCATCAAAGTCGAACAAATGTGTTGGCGTCTGTGCTAGTGGGTGTAAAAGAAATCCATACCACCCACATATACACGCACCACTCCATATACCACACACATACACACTCATACACAAACAGAAACAGACAGTCAATATTATGGAGGGCAGCTGTTGTCGTTTCGGCTACATTGCGTGCATACTTAAGTTAAATATGCATTTATATATATTTATTTTTATATTTATATGTATCTTCCAGAGTGCCCACAAATTGATTTATATGAATTCCTCACCGAGTCCGAACTGCAGCAGTACTACAATGCCATCAAGTGAGTTGTGTGACCCAAATAGACCCTAGTGCATACATAGCAAGGTATGCTGATCACAAGCAAATGCGAGCAAAATACAAATTTCCCCCTATGCTGGTAGCTAAGAGAGTCATCAAGTACTGCTAAGTTATTAGTATTTTTTAATACCTTTATTGGCATAATTTAGTACCGATACGCACAGTATGTGTATCGATATGGGTATTTTGACACTTGTTCCAAGTTAAAGAAGAAGACATCAGTTGTGTGATCTGCATACTAAGCCGGGCTTTGAGAAACATGTGATTCATATAACAACGCAATTTCATTTACGTTCTTTTTTTGTGCTCGCAGAAACGAATTAAAAATAACAAATGCAGCTCAATTTAAATATGCTGCAGATGAGGATTTACGTTTCATTGGGCTGTCGCGGCCGGAAATACGAAGACTGCGTAAATTCTATGAAAAGCATTTCCCCCACAGTTACCTCAGCAAAATCAAGCGCTTACTACAAGCGCCCGGCACAATTGTGAAGCGCGAGGATGGGGCAGGGGGCGCAGGCGGACAGACAACAAATGAGAACAACGCCGCTGCAGGGACGAACAACACAGCGACGCGCAATGGCGGCAGCAGCTCCCCGGGCAGCAAGGTGCCCAACAACAAGCACATCATACCAGCTGATTCGATTAGCGTTAATAAGCAGCTGGGCATCGGGGAGTTTGGCATTGTGCAGCAGGGCGTTTGGACGAATGGCAGCGAGCGGGTGAGTACGCTATTTGGCTGGCCCCACTCTCAAGGGCTTCCGGTTGAATTGAGTAATTAATTTTGACTGCTGACTGCTGCACAGATTCAAGTGGCCATCAAGTGCTTGTGCCGCGAGCGCATGCAATCGAATCCCATGGAATTTCTCAAGGAGGCAGCCATAATGCATTCAATTGAGCACGAGAACATTGTGCGCTTGTATGGCGTGGTGCTGGCCACCGATTCGCTGATGCTTGTCACAGAGCTGGCCCATCTACGTTCCTTACTCGAGTGCCTTAAGGATTCCGGCTTGCGCGTCAGTTTTCTCACAATACCCACGCTCTGTGAGTTTGCGCTGCAAATCTGCAATGGCATGCGCTATCTGGAGCAAAAGCGACTGATACACAGGGATTTGGCAGCACGGAACATTCTGGTTTTCAGCAAGGACAAGGTGAAGATTTCGGACTTTGGACTGTCGCGAGCCCTGGGCGTGGGCAAGGACTACTACAAGACAAACTTTAATGTGAATCTAAAGCTTCCCATTGCCTGGTGTGCACCCGAATGCATCAATTACTTGCGCTTTACCAACGCCTCCGATGTGTGGGCTTATGGGGTTTGCCTCTGGGAGATGTTCTCGTATGGCTTTCAGCCCTGGGCAGCACTGACTGGCCTTCAGATACTGGAGGCTATCGATGCACCAAATTATCAACGCCTCGAGCAGCCGGACTGCTGTCCACGCGAATATTACACTTTGATGATGAAGTGCTGGCAGGACGATGTGGCCAAGCGGCCTAAGTTTAGCGAAGTTTACGAACAGCTGCCCGATATGAAGCCTGAACAGCTGAAGGCCGTTGTCAACTGTGTGGAGCCTAAGAAGGATCATCTGTTGTATCGCCAGGGCGATATTATAACCGTGCTCGACCGCAATACGGGCACGCCCTTCTGGAAAGGCGTTTTGATTACTGGAAAGACGGGCTTCTTCAATCCCTCGAATACGGTTGCATTTTTGGAGGGCTTGCCCTGCTCTTCGAATCGGGATTCCTTCAGTCGCGTCGGCGACCACCGCATTAGCAAGCGCAAGCTGCGCACGGAAATGATTTCGAAACCACAGAATGATTTTAAGCACACCGGACATGTGGGCATCGATGGCGCCACCTTCGGCGATATTGCCTTCCTCGGCAGCTCTCAAAATGTAAATCAAAAATCAATTAAGCTCCTGTTATTTATATATATTAATCTTTTTTTATGTTCTCGCAGTACAATCATGTGCCCAAGCAGATTGTGACACCTTACAAGCCGTCAGAGGACATTGAACAGACTCCGCTGCTGCTGCCTCCCACGCCCACCAGTCCCGATTCGCTGCAAACGGCCAGCGGCTATTTCCCAGAGGGTGCCGGCACCTCAATGAATCCCACATTTATTCCCTCCACGGAGCACACGCCCAAATTGATACCCAGCAATGGGCATAGCTCATTTGACTTTGCCGGCTCCACAAATCCCTTTGCTTCCCACACTTTGGATGAGGAGCAGCTCGCTTATGCGCTGCAGAACAACAATTATGGAGCCGATGGCAAGAGCATTCACTCGGAGCTTAATTGGCGTGCCAGTTCACGCAATACGACCGACGATCCGCACGAATATCATGAAATATCCGACGATGAGATTGCAGGCGATAAACTAGACTTTGGTCCTTCGCTGCTGGATGAGATCAACTCGATGTTTGGCTCCATTAGTGGCGCTTCTGGCAGCCAGCCAAAGTCGCCCGATTTTGATCATGTGAACACAAAGAATGAATTCGCTGAGATGTCTGCAAAGTTTAATCACAAAACTGGCGACACAAATGGCAACAAGCATGGTCATGGATTGCTGTCCAAGAAGAAGGCAACGACGGGCACCGTAAAGCCCATTTCGGTCAAGGATGAGAAAATACTAAATCATGCCATCGAAATGGCTAATGAGATAAGCGCCAGGTGAGTGATCCATATATATATATATATATATATATATATAGTTTGGCTGATTTGTTATATATATCTTATGCAGATCCATGATTGATTTGGTCTCCGATCATACGCCAGCCACGCACAGTCCGAAGCGCAAGTTCAGTTTTCGTTTTCCGCATCTGAGCAGCAGCGGAGGCGGTGGCGGGGATAAGTCAAGCGGCGCACTGAGCGGTGCTGCTGGCAGCTCTGCGCTTACGCCTACCCACGGCAATGCCTCGCCCTTCTCCAAGAAGAAGAACTTCACGGAGGAACTGCAGAGCATACCCGATATACAGGTGAGCTTTAATTACATAAAGTCGGCTGCCAACTGCTATATTTAAGTTTACGTAGAGCTAGTCTGGATATCGAAGTTTTGTTATGTTTGCTAATCTGGAGGTCTCCTTCTTGTCTACACTCTGCTCTCTTTTCTTCTTCATACGCGTTGTCGCGTTCCGTTCATTCCCCTTGCTTTGTTTTGGTTGTCCATTTGTTCGTTTTTGGTTGCCTTTCGTTTCGTTTTCCCCCACATATCAAGCAGCGCTTTCGTTCGCTAAGCGAGATCAAGAACAGCTCCGAGCTGCGCATTCCCATCTTCGACAAGGAGAGCTCTGATTTTTTATTTGAGAAATCGCGCGAGATTCTCAGCCGCCCGCTAAACAGGGATGTCAACAGCGAGGAGTCCAGAGAGCGTGAGCCGAAGAGCATCAATGATAATATTATGGACATTGAGAATACCTTGAAGGCGCTCAATTTGGACTTTATGCACACGTACACGGAGCTGGACAAGAGTGACTCGAACGACACCATTTTAAACGATCAGCTGCCGCAGCTGGTGGGCTCCTTGGATGATGGGATCAGCAGTGCCACCGGCAGCCTGAAGTCGGCTGTCTACAGCTACAGCAACGGCGTGCAGACGATGTTTGATTTTAATGCAGCCACCAGTCATCTAGATAAGCATCTGCAGTACATGCACAACCAGGCGCAGCTGCACAGCCAGCAGCCGGAGCAGCAGAAGCTGATCGAGGACAAGCGCAGCAGCACCCCAGATACGGGTTTCGCCTCGCGGGATACGAACATCTCGCTGTCGCGTCGCAGCAGCCAAAAGAGCAGCTACAGCCCGCAGGAGAGCTACTTTCCCATGAAGACCGAGGCGTTGTACAGTGCACCTCCTGTGGTCATGAGCAGTGGCTACGAGCGGTTTGGCAATGGTCACACCAAGCAGATGCTGGCCAGCGCCTCGCCCGTCAAGTCCTGTTTGAATGCCAGCAGCAACTCGGTCTATGCAGCTACTAGTAAGAGTCATCGTCAGCGCTCCACCTCCTTCAACGAGAGCTTCCAGCCCATTTCGCCGGTGCTGTCGGATACCAAGATTCGGCAGTTTAGACAGGAGTCACTGCAGCAGCAGCAGCAGCTCGCTCAGCACTTGCTACAGCAGCAGCAGCATCCGCAACTGCTGCAGCAGCATCATCATCAGCAGCCGCAGCAGCATGTGCCACTGCCCAGACGCTCTGCCTCCTACAAGCCGCGTTCAATACGCGCGCGCACCTTGCGCCGGCTCAGCTACAATCCAATGACGCTCGACTCGAGCAGCTCTTCCAGCGGTGCCGAGGAGCCAACCAAGCCAAGTCTGGCCCGCTCCGAGTGTGATATACGTGCTCGGGTTGCTGGCAGTTCCAGCAGCTCGTTGTGTCGGCGACGTCGAGTGGGTCTCAATCGGCAGGTGCAGTCCGCTTGCCAGGATGAGCGAGAGACCATCATATCGCCACGCCAGCTGTATGGCTCGAACTCCAGCATCAAGTCGGCGCCGCACTACAATCTGGGCGGCAACAGGCGCAGCTTCCATCGACCAGGCACTGGCTACGAGCAGTTCCACTATGATGAGCGCATCTACGACTTTGGCGGACGCGGACCGGGAAACAATTACTCGGCGCAAATGGCACAGCATACGCTCTTGACAGCCACTCAATCACAGAAGGTTAGCTCCGGCTCGGGCTCCTCCTCGGCAGCGTCCTCTGCGGTGGCCACCTATCGCACTGCCACAGCTGCGGTCGCAGTGCAGCAGCGACCCATGAGCGGTGTTACGCTGCACGAGTTCGACATCAGTCGGCTTACGGGAAAGAGTCCCACGTCGACCAACTTTGTAGGCAGCTCTCCGGACGAGCTGAAGCAGCAGCAGCAGCAGCAGCGAGAGAGTCAGAGTCAGACGCAGTTGCCCGTCAAGCCACAGCGACCCACAGAGTTCCATTGGCCAGAGAAAATTCATGTGTCAGCGGTGCAGCAGCACGAGATGCACTGGCGACAGCTCAAGCAGCAGCAGCAGCAACAGCAGCAGCAACTTCTGCAGCCTCAGCAGTTGCCGCTGGTGACAACGGCGCGGGACTCGAGTGATAGCAGCTCCTCCACCAGCACGGAGAGCGGAGATGAGTTTCAATTTCGACGTGAATTCGTTGCGCCGCGCATTCCACCAAGTCCGGCTCCATAACTAAGGAAAATGCTGAAATATGTTCTCAATTTACTGTTCGGGCATGTGCTGTCGGATTAGGGCGTTGCCACGCCCCGCCCTCTGTGTGTGTGCGTGCGTGTGTAGGTGTTGGAGTGTGTGTTGTAGTGTGGAAGTGAGTGTGTGGGTGTCGGAAGAGTAAATTGTAGAAATATTTACAGCCAATATTTATTAGCGTATACATAACATATATATATACATATATATATTTATATATATTTTGGATTTGAATATTTGAGAGAGTGCCTTATTCGGAAACACGGAAGACCTCTCAGAACGGATGATAATAATAAACGTAATTTGCAGTTACACAGATACAGATACAGAAACAGATACAAATACAAATACAGTTGCAGTTTACAGATACAGATACAGATACAATTTACAGTTTCAGATACATTTCAATTCAATTGAGAATTAACATAAGTAATACCCAAGTCAAGTTCACTCAGAAAAAAAGAAGAAGCAAATCAACTAAACAGCTCAATAACAATTAAAGCAATTATAGCAATAACTAGTTGCAATATATATTAATAAAAAGGATAAAGGATAATAGGTAGTCAGAGAGAAAGTTTCGACTGTTCGAAGGTCAAGCATTTGCTAGATATATATTATATAGAAAGAAGTCTGTGAAATGATTCCGGAAGTGTTTTTTCTTCTTCTCAATTTTCATCCGTTTGTTCCTATAGAAAAAGATGAGCTATAAAATAAATGGTACCAGCTTCGCAAGGGTATATAAAAAATTCCAAAAACAAAGACTCGATACAATTTAGCATAACACTAAACTCATCAAAAGGCTTCCAGAACAAGGCTACTCCGCTCCAAACAGACGAAAGGGTACTTGAACGAAGCGCTGGCAACAAATATAAAAAAAGAAGAATTTCCTACAGATCTCAGATATCATAGTAATTATCATCCACAAAACAGAGCTTGGTTGTCAGAATCGTTGCAAGTAGAAGAGGAGAAGAGTATCAGTATTAGCATTTCATTATACACAGGACACTGAGAAAACACCTCACATATCTATATGACAGGGTAAATAAACAACAACAACAACACACAACAACAACAACAGTCATCAAACACACACACACACATACTCTACCGTTGACAATCCTTCATTGAAACTAACATCCCAGAAAGAATTCTATCATAATATAAACCCATCAAAAAAAAAAAACGAAAAATATTGTCCGAAAAAAAAACAAAAAAAAAAACAGAAAAAAACTCGTACATATGCAAATGTGTATTATGTGCCATATCCTTACGCTTGCATTTTTACTATACTATACTATATAAATGATATATACCTACTATACGAAACTCGAATACCCTGTGAAACATATTGTAAGAGAATTGGGTATTTGCTACTTTGAAATAATCTGAGAGTTGTGCGTTTGTCGGAATTTCAAGCGTGTCTACAAAAATAAAAACAAATTTTTTTACATGTTAGATCTCCAATTGAGAACTAAATACTTGAATAATGTATTCGAATTAAACGATTTGTCGCATTCTATGCATTTATTGATAAAGAATAACCAAAATACAAAGAAGAAGAAGAAGAAGAGGAGAAAAGCAAACACAGAAAGAAAAATTACTTATATACAAAGTTTATATACATACTTACATATATAATTACAAATTCATATATATATTCATATCTAACAAAGATCTAAAATATATTATACTACCAACAAATGATATTCTAAAGCATGCGTTCGAAGCGTTTCAAACCCAAAATGAGAAAAAACTTAAACTTAAATTTAAACTTAAATCTAAACTAAAATCTAAAGCTAATTCTAAATCTAAAAACCAAACTTTTTCCAAGTATTATATATACATATTTAAAAGAAAGAAAAGAAAAACAAATTCAATACAAGTTTGCATTCTAAGAACCAAACAAAAGATAAAGAAAAAACCAATTGGTAATCAAAAAGTTGTGTATATTTAAAGGGATTTAATAAAGAAAAAGAAAAAGAAATTCTTTACAGATATATTATAAATATTTAGCTAACTCATTAATATGTATATATAATTATATTTATTTTTTATTAATTTTAAGTGATTTTTCTAATACTCTTTTTGTTATTTAAAGTCATCTTCTTTTTTACATTTCCTTCTGTATTCTGTTTATTTTTATTTATTATTTATACATACTTCTTTTCTTTTCTCCTCTGTCCCATTTCATTGTCCACAGTCGCTGATTGGCGAGGAGGGTCGCGAGGCCTACAACAGCCTGATCGAACGCAAGGGCATGCTGGACATAGGGTCCAGCCCGGCTGCCACGCTGCTGCGCCACATGGACACGGATGAGTTTGAGCTGATGAATGCCAAGACGCTGCCACGTCGCTTGGGCAGTCAGCTGAGTTACCCGGGCTCAACTGCTGCTGCTGCTGCAGCTGCTCCTGCCCTAGAGCCGTCGATGGCCGCCGCGGATTGCGCACGCCCTTTGCAGCGGCTGCAGCCACCGCGGCCCATGACGCTGCCCACACGTGGCGCGGCGCACCGTGTGCGCCGTGCGGAGCAGTCGAACGTCGCAGAGCGGCAGAGCGATGAGAATCGCAATGAATCGTGCGAGAGTCCCAGCTATATGACACACGCCAGCTACAAGTTTCCCGAGCCACAGGAGGCGAATCCCTTGCCGCTGCCGTCACGCGAAGGCAAGAAGCAGGTGAAGACTAGCGCCAAGCGGCACGTGCGCAAATATCCGCTCATCATCCCGGCGAACGGAGTGCAGCGGACGCTCAGCAAGCTGACGGACTTTGGCGATGCAGCGCCACATCAGCAGCAACAGCAGCCGCATCAGCAGCAGCAGCAGACCCGCTCCATAGAGGTGGTGGCTGCAGTGCGCTCCAGCAGCGTTCGTCGGCGACCCGATGCTCGGGAGTATGAGAATATGCCAGCCATAGCGGGGGAAGCATCTGCTGCACATACCTACCAGAACCTGGAAAAGCTGGAGAAGCAGGCGCCTGCCGATGCGGCCGGGCTGACGGACAGCGCCTCGCTGCAATTCGAGTCGATACTGGAGGCGGACATGGGAAAGGAAGACATGGTACTGCAGTCGCCGGACGTGACCGATGGCTTCTATAATTTCTCCATTCAGAAGGAGCACTACAACAAGAGCAAGGATGTGGGCTTCGAGCCAGCTCAAGTTAGTGGAGGGCTCTATGTTAACGACGATGAGCTGCGCAATCTGGATAAACCTTTGGCTGCCAGCAGTAGCTCTACCACCTTGGACTCTGCAGCAGTTCCTCAGGAGATGGCGCCAACGGCAGCCTCAGCGGTAGCTGCGGCAGCAGCTGCAGCGGCAGCAGCAACTGCAGCAACAACTACTGCGGCTGTAGATGTGCCTTTGGAGGGCAGCAGCTCGTTGCGCTTAGCCAGCGCCGACAATGAGCTGGCGGGTAATGCGCTCTTCAAGAAGGTGCGCGCCTCCGTTAACCAGGCCATGAATCGCAACTCCATCAATGGCAACGAGGTGGTGAACAACAACTCGGCGCCCGCGTCGAAGCCACAAACGGAGGCGGAATATTTTGCTGCTACTGCGGCACGTTTGGCCGACTCCAATTCCGTGAGCTGCGAGGATCTGCTGGAGTTCTCCGACAAGAAGCCACGCGGCTGCGAACGTGGCGTCGACTCAGATGAAGTCCGCATCATGGTCAAAGTACTGGGCAAGGACGTATGTTAAATTTGAAATTCTTTTTTACTTAACTTTACTAATGTATTTTCTCTATATTCCACACAGAGCACACCCACGCGTTGCCTGGGCGCCCTGGAGTTCATCAACTGGGATGTACACAAGTCCATTAAGCTGATCAAGCTGCAGAATATACTTTCCGAGACGAATCTGAGTCTATCCGCAGCATTCGAGGCGCTGCAGCAGCAGGAATGGGATCTGCATACAACGGCGGTCAAGCTAAAGGGAGTTAAGCTCTGAAGAATTCGTATATTGATATATAGATACATATATACATATATGAACATTTGCCTGATCGAAATAACCTCTTTTGGTCTTATCGTCTTTGTTTCTAATTGTATACTTTAAGCATTTGAAGTTCATAATCCTTTTTTAAGTAATACTTTAGTATATAGGACATCCTTAACTCGAACTCAATCACTGCTCAAAATATGTTTCTAATGTGTTTCATACTCCTTTCCTACTGTATGAACGAATCTCAGCATGTACTTATCTAATAATGCAATGTATCTAGTTCTTAATTGTACTACTGTAATCTATATAGCCAGTTTTTCAATCAAAACAGATCTAAGGGATCAATTACCATTAACAAATTGGAGACATCCAACAGCACTCGCAATCTTGGCTAGACATTTGTCAAGTCCTATCTAGGACCAGAGTTCGCCTGCTGCCACACACTGGGGCACATTCATGGGATGCATGCAGCAGATGTCACGACAGCCACCAGCAGATGCAGCTGAAGCCGCGATGCCAGTTAGCGCTAAGAAAAATTAGCATGTAGTGCCTAAAATTGTAACAATTAAGCTTAAAATAAACGAAACGATCTTAAAATTTTTCAAAAATAACGTTTTCTTTTTATTACTTGTAAAATTACACATTTATTCGCTCGTTTAAATTCAACGGCGAATTTCGCCCCTGGCGGGTATGCAATGAAATTTTTGATTCGCCAAATTTCGGTTCCCTGCTGTCGATTCTGTTCGCCTGGTATTTCAGCTGAATTTTTCGTTAAGGCGAGCGGCACCATGCAGCAGCGGCTGCCCCTGGCGGGTATGCAGCAAATTTTTTCATTCCCTAAATTTCGGTTACTTTCTGCTGATTCTGTTCGCCTGGTACTTCAGTTGAATTTTTGTTCGACTTTCGTGCGGCATCGACCGACAGCGGCTGCCCCTGGGGGTATGCAACAAATTTTAATTTTTCTTGCTGATTGTTGACGGCTTGGTTTTTTGGCCATAGCTCGGCCGAATCCTAGCGCAGGACGAAAGGACTTAGTGCGTAGCGATCGGTAAGACCGTCCCCATCGATCTCTAACAAAATATTATGGGATTATCTAAGGATCAAGGACCTGTGAAATTGACCGGCGAGGACGTCCAACCAAAATAAACAAAATCTCCAATATCTGCAAAACTACAAGGATGGTTTCGATGTCCTTTGGCAAATTGGTAGTCCTGGTGACTCCAGCTAGTTTGACATCATAATTGCCACGATTTGTAAGGATACGGTCGAGTTCTAGGTATTTTACTTTATATAAAATAGTAATTTTATCTCAGCTGTCTGAAGGACTTTCATCCTCGTTATTGAAAATTCTTCGTCAGGTCCTCAAATAGACCATTTTGTCCAAAGCACATTCCGAAAGAAATTCAAATGGCGAAGATGTTGATGATTTTCGACATTTTTGGACATTTTCCTACCAAACCCATTGGAAAAATTTGTGAAATTTTTGGTTGAATCCTGGAAATTCTGAAATGCAAATTGATAGTCCTGCTTCTTACGAGTTCAAAAAGATGTATACTGCCGACATACTAAAGGATATGGATGATTTATAGCCATAATAAAAATGTCGTTTTTAAGATAAATCGCTCTATCTCGGTCATATCCTTACGGATTTTAGCGGGACATGTTGCGTTAGAATAGTAAGGACATATTGCATCTATTGACATCAATTTTTTTTTAAAATTTACATATGGTGTGGACGATATCCTTATTGATGTCAGAAGTATACATATTATTGAACTCGCAGGATTTACATATCTTTTTCCCTATGATTTATATAAGTATATATTCAAACATGACACGTTATATACATAAAATTTACAAAGGTCAATATTAATGAACATTTAAAACAGACAATATATTAAAATACAACTTAATTGAATACATTACACAAAAAGAACTTAGCACTGAGAGACAAGGATGGGGGTCAGAGGATTGGGGCTATTTGTGGCGGGTGCGGGTGGCTATGGGCGCGGCTTCTGCTTTGCTCGCCCTGGGTCGCAATGTGGCGCTCTTTGAACTGCTTGTGGGTGCTGTGGCTCGATCGCCGGAGTTGGATTTGTTGTGGGCTGCTTTGTCCTGGCGCACACGCTTGGGCGTGGACATTTTGAGGTGTCCTTCGGTCATGCTCAGCTCCTGGGACATGCGTTTGCGGGTCATGCACATGGCGTTCATTCGCATCTTGCGCGCCGAATGTCGCGTCAATATCCTGCCCACGGGTGTGCTGCTGCTGGCCAGTTGGGATGCAGAACGCCTTCTGCTAGCCTGCGGCGTCTTGTGACTGGCCTTTGGTACTGTTGCTGATGCAGATACAGCTAGAGCAAGAGATAAAGATGCTGCTGCTGGTGCCGTGTTTTCCTTGATGGAGGAGCAGCTGCTGTCCGTGGGACTCGCTGTGCTCTTTGACGATGGCGCTGCCTTTTCCGCTGGAGCTGCCATCGCAACGCTGCTGCGTCGTCTGGGCATCGCCTTGGCATCGAGACGCTGCTGCTTGCGCAGTGGCGAGATGCGCTTCGTGGATTTCGCTGAATCGGAGGAAGATGTCACAGTCGGCGTTGCAAGCATCGATTTGCGCAGGACGCGTTTGCGGCCATTGCGCAACGGCGTTTGTATGTCGAGGTGAAGCACTTTGCGCTGCAGAAACACAAGTAAAAAATATACGAAATAAATTAAAAACAAAAAATAATAGAGAAAACTAATTTAAACAAGCAACTAACTAGCACTAACTAAGTAGCTAAGTAAATAAAATAATGCTTTATAGATACATATATATAGCTTGTTTTAGTAGACCGAGGCGTAAAGAAAACAACGTTTAGTTTTTGTTTTTTGCATGTTTTTAAAAACGTGTTTTTCAGTTCTTTTCTTTTCTTTTTTGTTTGCAGTCAATGCGAAGAGCATATCGTTTTTATCATTAAATGCTTAAATTAAACAATGTTTCAGATATTTCTGCAGTTTGTCAATATTTGTTACAATCTACATTTTAAAATAAAAGTATTCTTGTTTCTTGATTTTTGTTGCATCTGCTGCTGCATCTGCTACTGCTACTGCTACTGATTGCCTGGCTTTGGCTCGAGGATTGGGATTGGGATTGGCGATCTGTCTAGAGCTGCAAGCGCAAGCGCGTGGTACTCACTTTGCTGGCCGTTGGCGTGTTGCGTGCGCTGCCATTCGAGTTTCGAGTACGCATCGAGCGCAGACGCAGGCGACTCGCATTTGCCACTCTGCTCTTATTTGGCGAATCGCTTGTGGGCGAATCGATGATCACCTCCTCCGAATCATTGTGCTGCGCAGGGTAAACAGGAAAAAAAAAAATGTTAGTTTACTTCAATTTTGTGTTTCAATTGAAGTGCAACACTTACCGCCTGAACAGGACTAGCAGCTGAGGCTTCTTTATCGGCTGCAGTAACTTCTGCATCTACGTTCGCTTCAGCTTGAGATTCTACATCCACTTCCACTTCCACATCCACTTCCTCTTCATCTGCTATTGCTGCCACAACTTCTGTTGTTTCTGGCTCTTTTTCAGGCGTCTTGGTGGCATTCGCTTTGGCTTGTTCCAGTCGCTGTTTAGTTCTGTCCCTCCGCAGATAGCGACGACTGATTTCCGTGACATCCTTCTGCTGCTGTTGTTGCTTCTCCAGCGATGTCTCTTTCGCTGCAGTTGTCGTCTGTGTTTCGCTTATGCTTTCGCCGTCCGAGCAACTGACGGAATCGTAAAGCGAACGTCGCAAGAAGCGTAAGCCAACCTTGTTGTTGGCACCGAATGTGGTTAGCACGGGCTCCGCTGGAGTTGGAACAGGCGACGCTGCTGCTGCTATTTCTGTGGGTGCTGGAGCTCCTATTGCAGTTGTTTCGCTCTCGGCAACTGCAGGCACTTGCGTAGGACACTCCGATGTGGACGCGATTGTGGCTGTTATGCTTTCACACTCCTCGGCATCCGCATCGCTGTCGTTGCCATCGGGCTTGCGGGCAGGCGGTTTAAAGCTGCCGTTCAGCATATTCTTAAAGTCCGCGATGTTCTTAAGCATGCGCGGCTCCAGTTCACTCTGCAAAGCAAATTGAATTTATACAAGAGTCAAAACACATATGTCGAATGCACTTACATTGGCCAACTTGTCAGCCAGCTCATGCATCTCATCCTTTAGCTGCGGACTGTTGAGCACATTCAGCTTGAGCGTGGTCAGCTCCTTGGTCAGCAGGCGGCAAGTGTCCTTGCGTTCCGTGTAGAAGTTGTGAACGTAATGCAGAAAACTAAGTGCAATGCGATTGTGTATGTTGCTCTGTGGCGTGCTCGACTCCTGCTTTGTTAGGTCGATGAAGAACTTGGTCACATGATCGGGCAGCACATCGTTCAGCAGCGAATCATAGCTGCAGTTCATCACAGACCACACAATCGGCAGCAGGCAGGGCTCCAGCAAGTGCTGCAGTTTCAGCATCACAATATTCTCAAAGAACATGCTAAGCACCTGGTTAATGATGGGCTCTGAAAGCAATAGATTTTACAATTTACAGTTTACAAAACAGTTCCCGTAAAGTGTTTTTAAAGTATTTACCCGTGCTGGGATTGAAGTAGCGCTTGAGCAGTTTCTCCAGCACTTCGGGCCGATTGTCTAGGTGGCCGCGCAGAACCAAGCGACAAAGGCCGCGCACAATGGCCAGCAGGATGTTCTTGTCCACAACCTTCTCGACAAAGAAGCCCATCATGCTAATGATGTCCGCATTTTGATCGCCGCTCTGCGATCCCTGACTTCTGTCTTCCTCGCCGTCAAAGTCCTGCATGGTGAACAGCAGGCGGCGCTTCGATTTGGGACCCGCAACGGGACCCTGGTTCAAGTCCATGAAGAACTCGACACCGTAATGATCCATTTGCTCGCAAACGCACTGTGCGGATATTTCGCATAGACGTAAATTGTTGTTCTTGTAGAACTCATCGACAAGCACATCGAACACTTCCTTGGTGTACGCCTCGTACAGGATGCTGAACGTGGTGCCGCACTTCATGGACCACTCGAATATATCCTGCTCCGTAGAAGGCAAGTGCCGGCAGATGAAGTCCTGTAATAGAAAATGGGAATGTTAGTTTTTTTGTTTTAAATCATATAACAGGAGTGTAGCTACCTTGTAGAGCTTGCATAAGCTGGGATTCAGGCTTTGCACATGCTCGGAGGCGACCATGTAGAATGATATGTACAGTCCTTTGAGCACACGCTCCTGCTTGGACAGCTTAGGCCGTGTGGGCAGCTCCAGCTCTCCATGTTTCTCGAGCAGTGGCTGTATCAAATCCCTATATTCATCCGTCACAGTCATCCGTTCATTGTTGACAGCCTGGGCGCGCATATATTCCTTTTGCCTCACAAAGTTCTCTTCCATTTCCTCGAGATCTAGGATTCTCACTTTCAGCGATCTGATCTTCATGACTAGCGATGTTTCCACATTCTCTAGCAACTTGTCCGTCAATTCACGATCGTGCACCAAATCATTCTGCTTGGTATTCAGTTCGCATATCTCGTAGATGATAGTCAGGAAATACTGCATGCGGGCGGCCACATCGCTCACCAGCTGCTCCATGCAGCGTACGAGCACGGCCACAATTTTGTGATCCAGCAGACATTCCCTCAGCAGATGTGATATTAGCTCCTTCAGATTCTCACGTCCAATCTCATCGCCCAGATCGTAAGTCTGCAGCATTTCCACCAAAGATAACAGCATGCTCTGAAACTCGATCTGTGCAAATTTGTCCATATCGGGCTTCTGGAACTGACAGAATCTAAGGGAGATAAGGGATCATATTAAAGGCAATCGAAGTATATATATATGCAATTTACACTTACTTCTTAACATAGTCACAGAAGATGCTCAGCTCTGGGAGCACCTGCTCGAATTCGTCAGCCTGGATCTGTTGGAAGTAGCCACTGAGGCATTGCCAGTAGATGACGACCTCGACGTTGAGCGCCTCGCGGGGCACACAGCAATGGTGTTCACAGTCTTCGGTAAGCGGCAGCTGGCTAACCAGCTCGCTATAGTTTTTGTGTTGTTTAAAGTATACAAAAAGCATTTGACGAGCGACACGTCGAAAGCGTAACAGCTCCTCTTCGTTCGAGTCGAGCTTCAGGGCAGCCACTAGCTGTATATAATTATGCTGATACGACTCGATCCAGGCCTTCAGAATGAACTTGATCACATTCTTGCGCACACTCTCGGAGCTGTCGTTGAGTCCGCGCTCGACAATCGTCAGACGCTGAGATACCTTGTAGGAGCGCACAGGGTAGTTGCACATGTTGATGTACGTATGCTTGCGCACCTTCTCGTCCACATCCCACAGGCGTTGCAGTATGTGTGGCAATGTTAAATAATTGCGACCCATGCACGAGATGATGCACTGCCTCACACTGGACGACGGATCAGAGCTCAAGTGATACTGATAGGCACATAAGACCTGATCGTTGGGATGATCGGGCACTTGCAGACGCTGCATTGCGAGCACCGCCTCCCTGCGCACACTGGGCGAGACATCCTTCAGCCTGTCCAGCATATAGTAGAGTATCTGATCGCATTGCGAGTCATCGAGGGCAGCACATGGTCCCAGATGCTTAAGTATGAGATTCACAAAGAAACAGATGCGATATCGTACATGCGTGCTACTCGAAATTGTCTGCAAAACACACGAAATGTAAACAAATACTGATCGATAAGAAAGTACAGTAGGCACTCACTGATAGCAGCCACGAAAAGGTTTCAACCAGCAGTGGATGTGTTTTCTCCGATTCAAAGCTGGTGACGAACTTGGCACAGAAAGCGAGGGCGATGTTGCCATTATCGTTCCACTCTTCCGCCTCCAGCACTGTTTTGAACATCTTGATGAACGTGAACATAAACGCATCGTGATCCAGCTGGAACAGAGGATAATTACATTTAGATTTGGAACTGCTACAAACTTTAATTCCAGCAATTGCCTTGTCACACAGCGTACCTTGGAGTACAGTTGCTTCAGTTCGTTGATGTAGCGCTTGTGGAAGGTTTCATAAAGTTGCGCATTCGAGAGGATTGTGTAAATTGGCCCTTGGCCGACGGACCGACGCTCGCTGGCATTGTTTTTGTTGTTGCTGCTGCTGCTGCTGTTAGCTGCAGCGGCATTTGATGTGGACGCCGCATCAAGGCTGCACTGCTCCTCCTCATTTTCTTTTTCTTTAGTTTTTTTGTTGCGCTTCGCATTTGGCCGAACCTTTTTGACCATTGTATTTGTATTTCCAGCGTCACTTAAACTACTTTATTTTACTTTCGATTAAGTTTATTTCCTTATTTTACGAGCTTGTCAATTTGTTTTTGTTCAAATTGTACACGGCGCGGCCCACTTAGTTTTTCTTGTTAAATGCCAGCGAACAAACACAAGCGTCGCGTTCTTTTGCGTTCTCTTTCCCACCCCATTCGCGCTGCCGTTAATGTTTCCTTTTTTTTTTCAATTAGAGGGCTGCCAACTTGTCACAAATGCTGCACAATTTCTGCTTCGATGGAAACTACTGTCCGTTAAATTCAAAATTCAATTAATTTTTAACACAAATGTTTGAATTTATAATTTTATAAACAAACTTAAGAGCTAATTCAGTTTTAATTTAAGTAAACACTTGCTTTTTCCCCAACAAACGGTTTTTATGCCGCAAATATATGAAGAAAGATATGACAGGCAGTTAATTTCCATTGATTGTGCTGCGTGACAATTGCTAACAGCGATAATATGAATTCAAAATCTGCAATTGAATTTTAAATTCGAATTTACTTATTTTCTAATTTTTTGTATTGTTTAAATAGATATTTGTTATGTATTTGAAAATTTTTTAAATATATAGCAGTAAAAAATTTTCACTTCAATGCTTATTCAATCACATATTCTTGAAATTCTGTTCAGAATTTGATTATAGTTAAACAAAAATGTCGAGCGGAACGAAGCGCGTCTACGATGCTCGCTCCAAATATCCTGATCGTGCAAAAACCGCTGAAAATTCATTTTCTCCGTTAACTGTTATAATAAAAAATCTGGACACAGCCCTATTGCTACTTAGCTCCAAGGAGGAGCCCGTTCTCCAAGTTGTGCTCAGTCATTTGGCAGAGTTCTCTCGCAAACAGGATGAAAATATTGGGGAATTAAAGGAACAGCAGCTGTTGGAGACCCTAATTGACAAGGAGCTCTATATCGATGCGGAAAGTGTTATAATCCGACGATTCGCCCTATTCCTCATCACTGCCGTCTTAGACAACACTGAACTCGGAGAATATGATACGGAGAAGACTTCACAACTGCTCGAGGTGGGCTTTAGATTCTATTTGAAAGAGATCGATGAGTTCTGCATCGAATATCTGACCTATATAGTAAATTTGTGTCTGCGCGATCCGAAAGTCGCTCAGAATATACTCGAGAATATAGAGTTCCTGGAGAAGTTCAAAAATATATTCATTAGCTCGGAGAATCCCGATACGGTTTTCAATTCCATTGAAGCATTGCACAAAATCCTGCAAGTGCAAAGCGCCGAGGAGATGCTAGAGTTTACCACACTGCCGGGATTCCCTGTCGATCGCATTGTCTGTGAGCTGACCAACGAGTTCCTCGAAATCCGTTTGGCTGCCATAAAGGTGCTGAAGACCCTGCTGGCCGATACTAGCGATGAGAGTGTTTTCGAGCCCCTCCATCGTTGCTTCTTTGTGTTGCAGCAGCTGGTGAAGGCCTTCTGCCTGGATCCCAAGGCTCCGGATGCCCTTGGCATCATCGAAGTGCTGGCCACGGCTCTGCGTTCGGAGAAGATGACAAAGCTCTTCTTCGAGCAGAATCTTTTCGATCAGATGGTTGAGCAATTGAATGAGTCCATGGATACTCTGCCGCCCGAAGTCGTCTGCACCATCATCTCCATATTCGCCGAGGCGGCCAAGTATCAAAGATATCTGCCTCGCATCCACAATGCCAAAATTACGGACTTGTTCCTCAAGTGCCTGCTGAAGAGCAAATCGGAGCCAGCTCCGTTTGTCATCATGGGTCTCAATCGCCTGATCGCCCACCCGGAGTCACTGCGCGCCGTTGTCGCCGAGTATGAGAATGGAGCCATGGCACGACTGATTAGCCTGGTCTGTGCTTCGGATGTGTCCATCAAGACGCGCGAACAGGCAGCAGAGTTGATCGGAAGTCTCTTGATTAGCGCATTCCGCGTTACAGCTGATCAGCTAATAGACCTCAATATCGCCGAAGCATTGGCCAGGACCATTAGCCAGGGCTTACCGGAACTATCGATAGATCTGATATTGTCGCTGCTGGCGATTATCGAGAGTTTGGCCCACAATGATGAATATCGTACGATTTTAGGCGAATATACTCAACTGACTGAACAAATTGCTCAGCTACTTATGGTAAATATTTTTTATATTTATCGATATACATTTTTCGATAGACGCGTTTATCGAAACACATATATCGATACACGTTTATCGATATACGTATATCGATATACGTTTATCGTTATCGACATGCGTTTATCGTTGTGTATTATAATCTACGGTATTATAATACTCGATATACATATATCGGTACACGTTTATCGATATACGTATATCGACAAATGTATATCGTTATCGACATGCGTTTATCGTTGTATATTATAATCTACGATATTATAATACTCGATATACATATATCGGTACACGTTAATCGATATACGTATATCGACAAATGTCTATCGTTATCGATATGCGTTTATCGTTGTACTCTACATATTTATTGCTATTCAATTATCGATAGCCATTAATCGATATACACTTATCGATGCTCTACTCTCATAACAGCGTTCGTATGCACACTCAATATTGGTGCACAACATTTTCCGCTGCCTTTGCACAATTATCGATGAGGAACCGGTGCGAGAGGTTCTGCTCAACAATTTCATTGTTTCCTCAATAAAACGCGCCCTCAAATCTCTCTCGAATCTGGTGAAGACGGCTGTTACCAATTTCATATTGCAGACGACCCGCTTTAATGAGTTCGTAGATGCCTACATCGATCGAGGAATTCTAGAAGTGTAAGCGTATGGCAAGCGCAGGCCCAGTCACTAAAACAGTGTTGCCAGACTGCAGTGAAAACTCCTGTTTGCCTTCAAATTAATTCAGCCTATTTGCCACAGCTTGATGTTGTACCAGAAACATGCCTTCTGCGTCTCCACTTGGGGTCCCGCTATTGAGAGCATTTTGGCCAAGTGTCCGACAATGAAGTTCTGCATTCGCAATTGTTTGGGCTTTACGGATATTACGGCTGGCAAGGACTTCTATGTGTCGAAGCGTAAGTTTGAGGACTTCCGCTGCTTTCAGGGAATATTGCGGAATGATTGCTCGCCTCTGGAGGCGGTGCTGGTGGTGAACTTTGACCGGCGAAATGCAATGGCTTCGGATGTAATTTGTGTGCCGCCCCAGTGTCTGCACGAAGCCGACGTTGTGGGTGACCAGAGGTGGACATATTGCAAGCGACCAGCTGACAGCAAGTTGCCTGAATTCCTCGAGGCACTCAATGAGACACTGGCCGTGAGTAACTTCATTCCTAATCCTAATCCCTAATTGCTGTGCCCCTTCCCAGTTGAATGGCCTTGTGGAGAATCCGGACAGAATCAGACGCAGCATCGACTTTGACAATGTGGCCAAGCGTAGCAAGATTATAGCCGAAGCTGTGAATAGCATTATGTGCGAGGATATCAAGATCTTGGACATTAATACTACCGAAGAGTGCTCCCGCCACGTGGTCCAGTGCCACCTGGAGAGTCTGCGTGAACTCCTCCACACCAATTTCATACCGCTCGGTGAGGTGCGCAGCGGCTGTCAGTTCGAGCGTGCGATCCTCTTCAAGTGCTTCGCTGATCAAATCGGTTTGCCCTGCACCCTGCAGCGCAGCGTCGATGGTCGCATGCTCTACAACGAGGTGCCGCTGCCTCTCGAACTGGACAAGGACATACATTGCGATAGGAAGACTCTCAAGTTTATGCCCTGGCGCATGCTGCGTCCCACTCACATTGTTGATCTCATGTACAACATAGGCGAACTCTATCCCATGCAAAGTCGCCAGGCTTTGCAGTATTTGCGTCTCTATTGAGGCGCACATGTTCACAGATTTCATTGTTAGTTGATTTTCCAAATTTTTAATGTTATCCCAATAATAAATAATCAGAAAAATTGGGGCAAGCAAAATAAACTGTACTACGCGTCTCCTCTGCCCTCCTCTCGTTTTAAAATTGTTCACAAATCTTTTTTTGTCATCGAAATATCTTTTGTTAAAGAGAGGCTTTTTGAAAGAGAGGCATAAGTGAGATTGCCTTAAAGGGAGGGATGGTGAACAGTCTAAATGAAAATGAAATCCTAACCATCTTGCCTTCAGAGCAACCACCTTCCAGCCCAGCAATAGAACCCCGAGGCCCATAACTCTCATTAAGTCAACATGACTGTTATTGAATTAATGTTATTATACGATTTGATAATCTTATTGTTAGACTCCTTCGGGAGTAGATCCAATAAAAAAAAAAGTGATTGGTAATTCTGGTTTTCCTAGACTAGTAAGTTTTCCTTCCTCAAGCCTGTTGACCTCTGTAATTCTCAATTAGTTTATGCTGCTACCCCTGGGTTTGTGTCTTCGCTAAGCGCTGGCTGCGCAACCAGTGCGCATGTTTCTCTTTTGACAGCTCTTTCGTATCTGACATTCGCCGTCAGTTGACGTCGCTTGGCTTTTGCACATAAACAAAAAGTCCTCCAAGTCTATTTAGAATAAGTTTTTCAGCTGGCTGGGAAGGCGTCAAATAGTGGTCCAGTTGGCGGCCACAATATGTCCAGAGCGCTTCTCACGCTCGCCTACTTCGTGCTCACCTATTGCTCCATCGTGTTCACAGCCTGCATTAATAACGGTGAGTGGAGCGACCTTCGAGCGTTAACTGGGGGGAAAATCAATAAAGTTGTGCATTCAATTTGGTTAGTGACTGGCACGGGGACCACAGGCAGCTCATCCGCATCGGGACCCAACTCGGCGGGCAGCCTGAGCACCTCCCTGACCAGTGGCGGACACATTCATCGCACCGCAGCGGCCATTGAGCGGGTGAACAAACTCTGGTGCTATGCCTGCGACACGATGGACGATGGACCGGGCTGTGTGGATGTGCTTGAGCGGAACGAGACGACCTTGATGAAGAAATGCCAGGGCGAGGAGTTCATCTGCATGGTGTGAACAATTTATGATAGCTGGATTAGAACTTATCTAATTGTCTCTCTCTCTCTCTGTCTCTTAAAGGTCAAGCGCTTCTCGTACACAACGAGCACTGAGAACTCTACGAGCTCTCCTAAGATGTGGTCACTGGATCGTCGCTGCGCTGTGAACTGTGAACCCGGTTGCATTGTGATTGGCGAGAGGACGAAGCTTTATGCCTGCACATCCTGCTGCGAGGAATCCTTTTGCAATACGGGTCGCGGGGGCGCCGCTGGCATCTTTCATCGCGAGGCAACGGGCATTGGTACGCGCATCTTCTGGATTGCTGCTCCGTGCCTGGTCAACATATCGCTAATGCTTTACAAGAGGCATGCCGGCCATGTGCTCATCCAGCTGCAGTAGCACCTCAAAATGGTATCTAGCCACTTGCTCCAACCAATTCGAACTACAACAATTTCAACTAGCTAAACGAGTTTGTCTGCCCCCCTTTAACACAATTTTACCTATTAATAGATTAAGATATACTACTATGTACTATGTACTTGTGCACAGCCTTCACACCTCGCCAGGTGTGCGTGTGTACTACTTGTTAGCCAAATGATTAAGGTGTGATAATAAATGAATCCAAGTGTCAAAGTAAACTATTTATCAAAGAGTTATCAAGCATTTATGGTTAGAATCAGTTACGAATTCTAAATGAAATTTTCAGTGTAATAGTTCAGCGTGTGAATATATTATTGGATCTACTTCAAATATCAATTATTCGATTCTAGAATCAGTTTTAAACAAATTTTAGAAAACACTCTAGTTTGTTTTTTAATCTATGAATATATCCTTTGATCTTTGTCAAGTATTTGATAGAGACTTATGAATTTCTTAGAATTCTGTATAAACTGTTGGGAATTCTAAGCGTATATGAGAAAGCTCACTGTGCTCTTATCCAATTTTAGGTAAATTTCCTCCAATTCCTTTGAAAGGCAAGTTTAAGTCATTCAGCTCTTGAAATAGTTGCAAATTTTAAATGAATTCCATTTCAGCTTAGAAAGGATTTTAGCATATAATCTTAAATCCCTAGAAGCTTAAACCAGTTGTGAATTTTAAAAAAATTCGTACTGCAGTCTGTGTATACATTTATGTCTTTATCCTTTCATTTAATTTTTCATTTTTATTCCTTTTCTAATTTAAGGCATGCTTTCATCCTTTCATTCTTTCATAAATTTCCCACTGTGTTTCCATTTCAATTTAGATCAGAATTTAATTTATAATTTCACATTGGCGCACATTATTGTGGAGAACAATAGCAATTACTAGCTGAATTGCTAACTGGTATTCTGATATTCTCTTCACAAATTGATTCAGTTTACATTCTCTGTACTGAACATGGTCTGCATTAATTTGCAACCATTTCCTATCCCGTATGGCTACATGTGTAGTGCTTTATCCGCTTAGTTTCTCTACTCCGGGCTACTTAAACCGTTCATTTGGTTTCGTGAATTGCATTACATATCCGTCTGTCCATGGGCTCCATCCCGCTCATGCATCCGCCTCTCGCATCCGACAGTCCATATTTCTCACATCATTCACAATTGTGCACATCCGCCCTGTTGGCCACTCGAGCCTCACTCTGGGTGGCATTTCCGGGCAGACAACTTACTTGCAGCATGAATTATTTATTGGACAAAGTATTCATAAGCAGACAAAGTGGGTTAACAGCAGAGAGGAGGAGCAGGTGGAGCGGGATGGAGGCGTAGGAGCAGCAGCAGCAGCAGCAGTTAGAGTAGAGCTGGAGTTCCTAATAAGGCTCACCCTAATCCTCGCCTCCTTTTGGCTAATAGGGTTGCCATTAAGACCAGATACATGCGACTATTTGGGGGCGTGGCCAGCCCACTTAGTTTAGGGAAGAGAACTCCCTCGCACAATTTGTTTTCATCTGTGGACAACTTTCGCTTTGACTTTTAGTTAGGTCCATCTCCAGGGCCCAATTGCAATTGTTTTTCTTTTAGCTGCCTGTGAGTTATGGCCATAAAGCAAGCAGCTACATCTTGGCTAATAAACCAGAAGACAAATCTGTGCATTTTGTTGGTTAATTTACATAAATGGCCAGCAGCAAATAGGCTGCCCATTCGTAGGAGACTCGAAGACCAGAAGGCTCGAATGGGTTTTGCCTCGGTGCGCATTCATCATGAAGAGACTTCCTTGAAGAGGGGTCAGGGGGTTGGGGGTTGGATAGGGAATTGGGGAGGGTGTTCCCTCTAAGCTATTGGCTTTTTGCTTTATGTGTGTTTTGGCGTTTATTTTGCGGCTTTCATGTCGTAAATCTTCATCAGACGGCAAATTACGTGGTTTGCCAGTCAGCCAACAACGCAGGTTCGCCACTCCCTCTCTCTTTCTCTCTCTCTCTCTCTCTCTCTGTCTGCGTCTGGTCCACTTTTTGCAGTGGCAAACAATAAAGTGACCGCAATGCCTGGAATTCTGCCTGTGGGTGGTAAAAACAATAAAGCGGTGACAAAAACCAAACAAACAGCAACCAGCAGCAGCAACAGCAACAGCAACAGCAACAACAACAACAACAACAACAACAGCAAGCAGCAGCAACATCCCATTGACAACAGTTTCATTTATGAAAAATAATAGCTGGAGCGGCAGCAATATGCGAAATTTATTATTATATTTGCGTTGCGCCGCAAAAATGCAAACGTTACCAACGCCTGCGACTCCTCCTCCTCCTCCTCCTGCTCTGGCCTCCGCCTCTTGATGTTGACCTCAGACCTCAGTATAAAGTTGCCTGGCTGATTCGTTGTCAGTGCGCACGATGGTAATGGCCAATACGGCGACAACAGCAACAACAGCAGCAGCATCAGCAACAACAACATCAGCATGAGGAGCATCAGCAACAACAACAGCAGCAGAGGCAACTGCAGCAACAACAGCAACTACAGCAACAGCAACAACATCAGCAAATAACAACAACAACAACAGCAACAACAACAACAACAAAAACAACAATAACAATAACAATAACAACAACAACAACAACTGCAACTACAGCAACAGCATCAGCAACAACAGGAGTAAGAACAGCAGCAGCAGTAGCAACAACAGTAGCAAAAACAACGTCAACCTCAGCAACAGCAACAGCAACAACAACAACAGAAACAGCAACAGCAACAGCAACAGCAACAATAACAGCAACAGCAACAGCAACAGCAACAGCAACAATAACAGCAACAACAACAACAACAACACCAATACCAACAACAGCAACAACATCAACCTCAGCAACAACAGCAATGTCAGCAACAGCAACTACCAGCAGCAACTACCAGCAGCAACAGCAGCAGCAATACAGGCGCACAGCAATTGTTATTGTTGTTTTTGATGTTGCTGCTGTGTTTTTGTTGTTATTCGTTTTATTCACTCATTATTATTGCTACTTTTGGCGTTGTTGTTTTGCTGTGTGATTGCTGGCGACACGTTTATGTTGTTGCTGTTGCTGCTGGCTCGTTATTATTGTTGCTGTTGCTGTTGATGTTGCTGCTGCTGCTGCGGCAAGTTCACAAAGAAATTTCAATTAAAATGCAACAATGCCGCACTCCATCATCAGCGTGCCAAGCTGACAAAGTGCACCTCGTCTCTCCGCTCTCTCTCTCTCAGGATGTTGGGCAATGGAATGTAACAAGCTGTACCACTAAAAACCACCCCACCACCCACACAGCCACCCACAAAGTGCAGCTGGCAGCTAAGTGGGTGGCTTTAAGAGTTACAAGGCAAATAATTAAGAGAATCACTAGAATCTATAAATATTTATATTTTTAAGAGCTAATATGTAATACTTGACTAGGAAATACTATATACTATATGTTTTATTTACAACCAAGCGAGTTGTAAAGTTATATGACTCTGAGAGGACTTTTAAATACTTTTTAAACTCTAAATACCTTTTTCAAAATTTTGTTCACAGTCAACATCCTTAAGAAAAAACAAATAAGAACGCATTATTCGGGTGCTACCGACTGCATATATACTCCTTCACGGTGAAAAGACAGCTAAATTTAATCAAATATTAAATTTTTCGCATTGACTACGCCTCTATGGGCGGACTATATAATATTTTTCACTATCAGTAGAGGTGATCAACAGTAATCTAAGGAAGGTATATGTAGCTTTTTCCAATTTTCCTATATAAATTATATTATAATGCAATTTGCATATATTCTTGATTGAAGAAGTTTAACAATTAGTAACTTGCCAAATTTGGATGTTCTACCTCTAAAACTCTTGAAGATACAGCTTTATTCGATTTACCACGCCCCCAATAGGCGTATCAAAAAACACTTGAACTTGATCTGACGCGGGTACCCACTAGAGTATATTCTAAATTTTGAGTCTCTAGCTTAAAAGGTGTCCAAATGCTGGGCATTTATACACGAGATGCAGACACTCAGACAGACGGACGGACGGACAGACAGACGGATGGATGAACGGACGGACAGCAAGACAAAACAAAACAAAAACATTTTACAAAACCAATAAAACTCTTTTTACTTCATGAACGAGTATATAATATTAAAATTTTCAATTAGGCTCAATTTAAAGCTTGGATATTAAAAGCCTTTCAGCATTTCAATCTGTCATAAAACATTAAATTTTTTATTTAACTTCATATAAACTTTAAGTTACCAAACAAAACTCAGCTCTCCATTGCCTCTGTCTGCTTTTTAGTGAATTGTGCTCTCAATTTAAAAAACCTCCCGTTCCTCCCGTTCAACTCTTGGGGCAAACGAACTAGGTTGATTGTTATTGCTGCTGCATCCTTTCGTCCCGGTGCCTGGTTTGGAGTGATAAATCTTTGTCGCCGAGCAAATAGAAGCAACACGGCGGCAACTGCTGCAACCGAGGCGAGCAATAGCCAAGGCCAAACAGGCGTAACATTCCGAAAAGCAGCCATGGCAAAAATTTTGTTGTTGGCCTTGTAGCTGCGGGCTGTCCCCCAGTCCCCAGTCCCCAAGCCCCAGTCTCCCCGATTCCCTGTGGCCCGACACAGCAAATGTGTAATTAAAACTTTCGAGCAAGCAGCCACGCAACTACAACTACAATTGACTGACTGCCAGCCAGTCTGGCTGCCTCCCTCTCTCTCTCTCTCTCTCTGTCTCCCTCCTCTCTTTAGCCTAAGCTGTTGCTGCTGTCAGATTATTTGGCGCCTTGTTTTTAGCTGCTCTTTAATAAAGTTTTGCCCCACGGCTCCATGATTGGATCACATTCAAATGCAGCTGACATTGATGGTTCCTGACCTAAGCTCGAGCTTGAGTCTTGCTCCTGCTCCTGCTCCTGCTGCTGCTGTTGCTCCTGTGTGGTGTGATTTGCGTAAATGATTTTGATGGATTTGATGGGATTTGTGCGCGAGTTTTTATACAGCAAACCAAAAACCCTTTGCAGCTGTGAAATGCTTTTTGCGAGGAGCAGCTGAGCTCTCAATCTGATTACCAGCTCAAAGCCTTGCCACATTATCTGTGTGTGTGTGTGTGTGTGTGCGGGTGTAAGTAAGAGTGTATTGGTTAAGCTTTAGTTTTCTTCACTTCGGCTTTAATTCTCGCCATTTCCGGACATGGACACGAAAATGCACTACACACAAATTAGAGTGGAAAAAGGGGATACGGAAATAGGGTAAGTTTTTCGTCGAGCAGCGCGTGTTGCAAATTGATTTTTTGTGTCTACCTCGTTGCCACTTGCCACTTGCCACTTGCTACACTACATCTACTACTTGCTACACCCGCGTAATCTCTGCTTAAAGCTCTTCTACTCTTCTGCTATCTCTCTCTCTCTCTCTCTCTCTCTCTCTTTCTGTTGCACCTTCCCTTGCTACATGAATTTGCATATTAATCTGGCCAAGAGCAGCCGCTCCAACGACCCCAAAATTACATGAACTACACATTTTGGTTTGTCACCTCTATCTCTATGTGTCTGTGTGTGCCTCGTCTGTGTTTGTATGTGTGTCTATGTGTATTTTGTGTGTGTTTTGAGCCGCTTTTGGCAATCGCCTAGCCGTCAAGGCCCTCCCTCCCTCCCAGCTCCTAAATGTATGCAAATGAGGACGACGGCAGCTGCTCTCAAGGCGACTTAACGCCTGCTTAATGAACATAAATTAGTCACCAGGTGTCACCAGGTACCACGCGGGCCCTGTCTCCATGGAGCTGGCACACGCATTTATATTTCAATTTCCTAGTTCACTTTAGCCAAACTGCAGAATTTATAATAATCTACAATTTGTACTGCGCGCTAGATGAGTTGTTGAAGTGGCCTCCAGGCATTTAGGCAACTACATAACGACTTTTAAATGGCAGACTAGCCTATGTACTATATATAGTGTTGTATTAGCCAAAGGCATTAGTTTTGAGAGCTATTTCACATGCCAAAAATAGCTTCATTTAATAAAATATCGACTTTTTATACCCGGAACCCATTGAAATGGGAAATCAGGGTATAATGGTTTTATAAAAAGTATGTAACAGGCAGAAGGAGACGTGGCAGACCCCACAAAGTCGATTTAGCCCTGTCCGTCTGTCTGTCTGTCGATCTCGTCGATCTCAGAACCTATAAGAGCTAGTTCGGGTTTGCGTATAGAGTCTATTAGAGAAGCCTAACAGTCATATACCTTGGGGATCCTAGCTTCATAAATGTGGAAGATATAGCTTTTTCTTATTGCAACGCCCTAAATATTACTATTATATATAATTTTAGCGTCATATATAGCTCAACTTTAAGGTCAACAGTACCTCGTCAAATATTAAAGCTCTAGCTTAACCTGTTGAAAATAAATTTTTTCTTAAAGCCTTCAACGGTGTAGGTATATAACATTTGAGTCTATTATGTGGAGGTGGACGGAACGTATATTTCAAATTTCAATTCGCTTGCTCTACTAGTATATAATACCTAATATATCAAAAATTTTTTTTCTAAAATACTATATACAAATTCCCAAGTTGCCACTACCAGAAAATATATTTTTGACCTATATTTAGAGAAGGTCAACAGTTACACACTTGTTTCAAAACTGTGGAAGACACAGTTTTACCTAGCTTACTAGTACCCAATCTTCAAGTATATATTCCTAATTCCCTAATAGGCGTTACCAACATATCTTTACATAAGTATAAATATTCAAAATTTCAAGTCTTAGCTTCAAAAACTACCATAATAAACATATTACATAAGAACTTACTCTAGACCAAGTCCCAGGCTTGTTCATACGAATTTCAAGCAATCTGGCAACGCCAAAAATTGGAAAGGGATATGCATTCATTAAGTTGGCTTCGCCTCAATTTCTGCAAGTTAAACTCTATCTATTGGCCCCTTATTGTCTGCAATCAACTTGAATTCATATGATTAACAACCAATTTAACCAATTCGCGCTCTCCATTACGTTATACGAGTCTCTATATGTATGTGTGTGTGTGTGTGTGTGTACATGTATTCGATTCGCAGTTCGTTGATTGGGTATTCGCTTCAGTGGCTGCCATAATACAATTTGTTGCACATCCGGTTTGGGAGTCCACTCGAATTTCCTCGCGTCGTCCACTTTGATGCAATTAGTTTTGTGAGCATTTCGTATGCACGTAATATGACTCAACGGCAATTCAGAGTTGATTGATAGGTATATCCATTCATGTAGCCATTGGATGTGAGTATACTCATGAATATTGAATGATTACATGTCAGCCATAATCGCATTTCGATTGGCCTCACTTTAATCGGTACAGACGAGTAGGGTTTTTTTTTTATATTTTAATTGCCCTTTCCACTCGCTCTTCATTTATTATCATTTTCCTAATGGACTTTCCCGGAAGGCAGCGGAAGTGCTGCTCAAACACTCGAAAGCGTATCGAATGATTAAAGTTTTGACCCCATTTCGATCCAGTTTATTGACTCTTGTCTTCAATTACAGTTTGCTAATCATTGCCTTTGGCTCATTACAATTGTCAATCCCATTGAGTGTCCCGCCCACTATCCCTCACTGCTGTCAGCGGACGAGCAACAGTGCGTTTAATGGCCTTCTCTCTTAGCCCCTCCCTTCCGAGTCTATGCTTCTTGACCACAATGAAATCAATGGCAAGCACACACACACACCCACACTCACAGCAGCCACGAGTCAAGTGAAGGACGTTAAAACCGCGGGTATATGGTTTTCCACGGATCTCTCATCTAATGCCACAAGGGCGGAAGGCTCGCTGTTTAGCTGCTTATGTGAAGTGCTGCCAAATTCCACACAAAAGCCCATGTCGGTTAGCCGAAATGCTCGCTGACCAGGCTGACAGGACAACAGGAGGATAACAGGATAACTGTGTAACACAGGCAACAAAGGCAACATCCGTTTGCGACTTCCGTTTGTCTCTCTCTCTCCCTCTCCCTCTCCCTGTGCGGCTGACAGGAAGCAATCAATAGTGTAATGGCAGACAAAAGCATCCGCCATAGTTTGGCACTTTGGCCTGACAGGAACTGCAGCAGCAGATCCTAAAGCCTGCCCAGCCAGGAGCCAGGAGCCAGAGCAAAGGCAGACTAAGGGAAAAAGGCGAAAAAAAACCAACGAAATTGAGAGGCGAAAAAATGCAAAAACTGAACTAAAATCAACTGACAGTTGCGCAATTTGTCAACCTATGCCGAGGGCTCCTCTGTAACGCCCCGCTGCTCTATTTTCTCTCATCTGACTAGACTTGAGCCCCGCGTACATTAAATTGTCCCCCTCACACCACCCTTTATGGCTTTGTCGCAAATGTAAATAATGCGTTTTAATCAAAAGAACAACAGTGGAAAATCCATTAACGGCGTACGTGCCGCACCCCAGTTGCTCCACTTGCCCCAAAGGGAGGCCCAGCTATGCCCCATCCTCGCTTTAGAGTCTAGGCTTAACTTTTCGCATGCTGCGCGCGTCATTTGCAGGTTGATTTACAAATTTCTTTAATGAGGCGACGACAACATTTTTAATTAGCACCTGTTCAGGTTGCACGAATCTCTTTCGTAATCTCCATAAAATACTCTAGCCCCAGCGTGCTCCATGGAAATTAATTTCCAACTTTGCGCTGTCTATGCTCAGCTCCCTTCCCTTCTCCCTTCTCCCTCCCCTTCTCCTCGATTCCGCTTCTCTGGCTCACGCACTTTTCTAACTTTGCCCCCAAATGATGCCATTCGAATGCGTCGCGTAGCTTGGAGGTGGGGTTGGAGTTGGCTCTGGTGCTGCCTTCTAGTTAACCCATTCGCTTCTTGTACTTGTTCTCAACATCTTCAACCGCAGCAGCCACTTATGTCCTCTTTCTCCCCTTTCTCCCTCATCCCTAACACATTTGAGCTTAGTCCTGATCCAATATCCTAATGCCTTTTATGTTTGCTTCGCCTGTAGCCAGCTCCTACTTTGACTCCCTGCAGTTAGTGGTTCCCCTCCACTTCTCTCCTTCCCTCCTCGTTGAAGTCCTTTGTTGTTGCTGTTGCAATAATATTTTGAAAGTGTTTCTAAACAAGCACAAAGTCATGTTTCAACAGCTGTAGTCTGGCTTCTGCTTCTTCTTCTCGCAGCTGTTTTTATTGTTATTTACCCTTCACTACTTCAGTCCCTTTCCGTATGCCGTATTCCTTCCGCTGTAATTATTGTATGTTAGTCCCCGCAGCCGTTAGCTAAACTTTCGCTGCACATTAAAGCAATTTGGCCAACATTTATAGACTGATTTAATAGAATCAAAAGGAAGGCAGTAGAAGTGGAGTCTCTATCTACTAAAGGAAGCCCCACACAAATGAGATATTTCCACACAAGTGAGCAGATCAGGGCCGACAACATTTCAGTGTGTGTGCACTTGGATATAATTGTTTGACTAAATGAGTGCGTCGCTCCACCGACTACCCCCTCTCTCTCCCACTCCCTTTGCCTAGTGACTAACAAACATTGGAGTAAGAGTTGGGGTTGGGGGTTA
Source organism: Drosophila gaucha (assembly GCA_035045545.1). Lineage (NCBI taxonomy): Eukaryota > Metazoa > Arthropoda > Insecta > Diptera > Drosophilidae > Drosophila > Drosophila gaucha. The sequence continues at coordinate 2,210,093 of JAWNOY010000344.1, forward strand.
TAACAAGAGAACAGCAATAATTATGGCAAACACTCCCTCCACTCACAACCCTCCTCTACAGTCTGAGAGCCATATGCAATTTGGGGCTCCACTTTTGTATAAATTCACTTAATTCCTCGTCGTCCCCCTTGGAAGCAGATAGCGGCAAATGGATATGACTCTTGGTGCTGTGCATTATCCCAGACATCCAGATATGCCAGATATCCATGTGAGTGAGTATGTGAATCCATGTGAGTCCCCAGTTAAATGGCTCGAAACGGTTGCCATAATGAGGATGAAATTGAAGTCTAAACAAACTGAAATCGTTTGGGCAAATAGCAGAGGCTAGGACTAAGCCAGGCATAGTTGAAGGAATGTGAAGGAATAAGCAGCAAATAAAAATCCAAAGGAGTCTCCATGGAAATTGAATATTTAATTATGCGTCGATGGAAATTGCGTTTCAAGATGGTGACGAAAATGGCCCAAACAATCATGAGAATGAAGGCAGAGAGGAGCAAAGATGGGAAAGATAGCAGGAGGAGGTGCGACACTTTGTTGTCTAGGAAAAATGTAAACGTCGCTTGGGTCTTTGAAGTGTTTTTGCCAGCGAAACAGAAAAGAAGAAGCTGCTAAATAATTTATTCTAATTTGCGACAGATTTGCCAAGGCCAAGAGCTAAAATGTCAGAGGGATTCCCAGATTCCCAGAATATATAAAAACAGATTGAGAGGGAGACAGAAATGTGTAAAAAGTTTTGTAGAGGGTATCATAAAATTAATTTGAGGGGATACGTACAGACATTTCTTAAGGTTTGATAGCTGCCTTTTGGGGCTTCATCTGCGGTTAGTTTAAATTTAGTTTGCTAATTTGCACCCTGCGCGCATCTCAAGTGGAAGAAAAACAAAAGGATGAGTAAGCTGAGTCAGCGTATTTGTCTGGGGCTGTGAAGCACCTTCCGCTTATCTAAACAGACTCACACGCTTCCCCCAACTTCTATTACTCACACATAAGAGCGCGTATCTAAGTAATTCACGTCTGCTTTGAGTGTGTTTGTGGGTCGCAGCACGAGGTACGTGAGCGCCAGGCAAAACTTGCCCCAACTCTCAGAAACCCCATTGAATACGACTAGCTGGCAACGCTGGCACACTGGCACCCTGGTGGGTGGAAAGGAGAGTCCCATATTTATGAATGGCTCTTGTTTCGAGTTTAACGCACTTCGGGAGCTTTATCAGCTCGTAAATATAAATTAGAATTTAATTTTTATCGCTGTGGAAAGGTGGCACGAAGCGAGCTTTGAATGTGGATGTGGATATGGCTGCTGCCTTGGGAGCAATCGTCTGGTCTGGTGCAGTGAGTGCCACAAATTGGCAACGGAGTGGATCTGGTGGCCTAGGCAACCGAACATCAACGGGATTCATATCCATTTGTGCCTGGCACGTGTCGCAACATATCAAAGGCATTGATTTACCTGAGGGCAGTTGCCTGTTCGAACCAACCCCCAGAAGATAATTCATGTGGCCACAGAATCAGATGGAGATTGGGGCTCACCTGGGTTAGCTGCGAGGAGGCGTAGTAGGAAAGCAATAGAAAATTCTCGAGGGACGTCGGCGTGTTTGAGCAGCGGAAGCCTGTAGGGAAATAAATAGTTCGAAGGTCAATGAGTAGGCAATGGGTAGTCGGAGAGAGGAGACTAGAAAGACGTACCCTCGAATATGTAGCAGTATTTTTGGCTACCCGCTGGGTATTTGTTAAGGCTACCAATGGCCGCGTAGGAGTTAGTGGAACTTGGAGGTGGTCAGAGAGGTCCTAGGCAAATGAAAACATTGTGATGGCTATCATAGCTCGCTGTGGTAAAGCGGGTGCTAAGAGTGGAGATAAAGTAAAGGGTTAATATGAAGATAGATAATTAAATTGATAGGGCAATCAATCGGGCTTACTGAAGCAAATCGTGACGCAGCTGCTTGCTAGCCCGCACATACATCATACTAGCGACAAGGCCTACGGCCAGGATTAGGCACAAAGCATAGACAGTGTCGCTCATCAACGACAGGTAACTGATTCGGCTCAGGTTAGATGCCTGCTAAGGCAAACGAAGGGACATGTCAGTCAATGACAATTGGTTATTGGAAGGGATTGGGATTGGAGCTTACTTGCATTGTCATGTTGACATGGACAGGCAACTTTAGGCTGGCATTGCCCGTACAGAAAACGTAGACCACAAATGACTCGATCAACCCGCGGCACTACGCCCTTGTGTGGAATGCTGAGCGTGGCTGTGTCCAGTACATCCTCGATGCTGATTATATAGCGGAGCTGTCCGTGAATTAGCCAGTTAATGGAGTGCAAATCAAACTTAAAGTGGGACAGAGAAGAGAAGAGGTGCGTCTAATGGCTTACCGGATAGTGATGAGACTCTGCTAGAAGAACTTCAGTTCAGCAAAGTGCATCGCGTATGTGTTAATGGCTCCCTCGTGCACGTAGAACAAATCCGCCTCCAGTCCTTTGAATGAGAAAAGAGAATGAGGATGAGATTAGGTTGCGGATGCATTGCAGGCATAAAGAGAAAGTTTATTTCACAATTTGCTTTGTTACACTTTCCCCTTGGAGTCCCTTCCTTGGATTTTCTACTGCTCTGCAAACTTTGTGCATTCGGTGTTTACTTTCCTCGCAGTTGATGGCTGCCTCTCCTTACCCTCTCTAGCTCCCTCTCTATATACCTTTCAACTTCAACGGAAATTGATTTCCTCAACAACTCAAGGGGGTGGAAGTAGGTTTGCAGCGGGTGAGCGAAGTTCGGTAAACAAAAACCAAGACACAATAATAATCGAAATCGAATCCGTCACCAGCAGGCGACAATGCAAAGGGCGTCAATTGGTTCTTGCCTCAAATGACGCGCGACAGACGTCCGGGGGGAACGAAGGGATTTGTGTGGGGTGAGACGAGATATTAAAAGGTGTCAAGTGTTGTCTAACTCGATTCGAGACGAGACTAGTCGAGACAGCAGCAACCTCATCATCATGCTTCGCTTTGTGTAACTTTAACTAGCTTCGGGGACATCCTAATCTCTGACCCCGACCCTGGCAGCTCTAAGCTCCCTTCTCTCATCCTATTGGCAGTGAAAGACGAGCTGTTCGAGTTAAAAAGACGTGAAATTAAATTTCTTCATCCGCTTTCATTGTTGTCTCTGCCTGCATACCCCCTCTTCCATCTATCCGTCTTAGTGGGTTGCTTTATGTTGCATCATTTACTCCCTGGGATCAGGCCTCGCTTTGCATTGAAAGTCGCAAATGCTGTTTACTCTCCTTAACTTGACTGCCAGTCCTGTCTCCTCTCCCCCACTTTCCCATTCATCCGTTTGACTGTGCGTCTGTGCCGGATGTTGAGTGTTGCGTTTCCGGCGAGGCAGAGGCAGGAGGAGAGAGGCGCGTATGTGCGTGCATTTAGGAGAGAAGCAAAAGAGCGCTCCGCTCAGTATATTCTTAAAACAATTTCAAATCCAATTATAGAACAAGAAAAAGCATTTTTCGTTAGCTTCCTTCTATTCACGACTCGTCTAAGAACTTCCCCAATTCTTACGCCGTTTTCCTTTACAGTTTCATTTTGTTTTTGAATTCGAAATTGTTATGCACCCCGCTGAGTATCCTTCAGCATTTGCAAAGTGTGCTACTTTCCTTTTACATTTTCCGGTTCCGCTGCCAAACTGCACAGAAATTGATAGAAGAAATAGAGACAGAGAGAAAATAGAGCCTGCAATTGGGTCTACTTTGACTCCTCTTTGGGTAATACGTCGCAGACTAAACAAAAAACACAAACATAACCTCAAAGTGATTCACATTAAATATGCACAAGCAAACGAAAAGGACAATGTCACTTAGCTCGTCGTAGGACAACAATGATGAAAGGCTAGACAAGGTGCCACAGGACCTGGTAGAGAGTGTAACCACAAAGGGAAAGGGAGAGAGAATGCACTTGTGTCTGGTTTAATTAATTCAGTTCTGATTGAAAACGGATGTGATTCGCTCTCAAAGAGACTTTCAACTTTTCGATTGGCCTCTTTAGCGAATTTAAGCCGCAGACTGAAAGCAACTTTAATTTTGCTCTTCGTGCTGCATCTGAAGATAAAAAGGACAAGCAACTTGGTTACGGATCCAAGTCCTGCTCCGTCGAACTTTGGCCGTCTTTCATATCACGCGCCTTGCACAGCGCCAACTTTGCCGTCGCTTGAGAAAGTTTTTGGCTCGTTCAGGAGTCCCAGCGCCTTGTCCCAGTTAGTTCCCTTGGCTGCTCTCCTCTCCAGCATAATTATAATACCTGCGATTGTCTGAATGGGTTCGCCACACACACGTGACGCTGCAACCACAGACGCTCGCTGTCAGAGCGGAGGAAGGATTTGTTGGATGGGGTATAGAGGCGTGGTAGAGGGACACCGAGTCGGCTTTGACAATGGCGTCACACAATTTGCATAAAAGATTAAGAGGATAATTAGTGTCATTAGCTGGCAGGCGCTTTGAAGGAGTGCAACGTGCATTCCCTGAAATTGTCATCCTGCCTGCCGACTGTCCTCTCTCCTCTCCCATTTCTCCTCGTGTCTAAGTGACACCTCGACAGGGCTTATCCCTTTGCAATGAATGCAGTTCTTTTTATAGCCTTCGTATTCGTTCTGTGAATCAGAGTCGAGCTTGGGATTTAATTGGCACAGTTTAAGAAATTCTCCCGCCTTTCTTCCTTTCTCTTTTCTTTTCTCGTTGTACTCAGCAATAAAGCGAATCGACACCGAGACTTCAGCTCGTTATTGGGGAGAGTGGGCGTGAAAGGTCGAGGGTTGTTTTATTAATGTGGCGATTTTCGGGCTGTTTTCTATTCATTAAAAATAATTTTCTTTTGCATTAACTTTTAATTTAAAGGGAGATTTTGGAGCAAAATAGGTGGGAGAATGCTCTAGACCTAGAAACAGGTCTTGTTTCTCATAGCATTCGACTTTGGGTTTGGGTTCCTGTTCGCTCTCAAGAAATGTGCACATCAAAGTGAAACTTGTTGAAATTGCATTTTTACGCACCCTTGCACAGCGAGGGGTTGGGGTGGTAAGTGGGGCAAACCTCCCTGACTGGTGGCTGTAGCTGGTAGCTGGTGTCGCTGGCAACTGTGGGTCGAAAATTGCTCGTTGCTGGGGCGACACGACGCAATGGAAGGCAGAGCGGAAAATCTTCAACAAAAGCGTAAGAAATATTTAATTTTAATGTTGTCGTCACTCCATCGAAGGGAATCTAGATATATATATATATGTATATATCAGTGTAGTTGGGAACAGTCAGAAGAGAAATCGTTTAACTCATGTTTACAGCTCGCTTTATGGAACAAACTTTCATATTGTGAGTCGAAGCGAATAGAAGTAGAGGGAGTTCTGTACTCGATTTTTATTGTTGGAATGCATCACGTCAATCACAGCCAAGCGATGAAAAAACTGCCAGAGAGTGAAGTTATTCCAGAAATGCGTATGTTGACAGAGGGAAAGGGAACAGGAACTGGGAGAGAAATGGGAGTAGGAGTGGGAGCGGGAGCTGGGTCATGCAGCCGTTACACGCATTCCACTTGAACAAATAGCCATAGAGACATATGCAGAGGAAGAGGAAGAGGAGGCCGGCGAATAAACCATGCAATGGCATGTCAAAATGCGAGGAAGAAGAAGAGTAATGATCAGAGAAAGGGGAGAAGAGAGGTGGGCGGGTCAGTTTGTTTGATTTCATGCTGCTTGTTAATTTTGAAATGGGAAACAGGCCCAGAGGGTGGCAATCATTATTAGAGAGGGGGGTATCAACTGGTCGCTAAAAACATAACGAGCTTTGGGAATGGGATGGAGTGAAAAATGAAGAAGAAGAAGGAAGTGAGAAAAGGAATCTATGGGAATCGCGCGCATAGTAGAGGAAATTACAAAGAGCAACAAACAAAGTGGAAGATTCTTTGAGCTGTCGCTAATGAAATCCGATTTGCATTCAAAGACACGAAAGGGCTGAGGAGCACAGTAGGAAGGACACAGAAGGATAGCTGTGTGGAGTGTCAATTGCCCCGGCGAGTAGCGCATGGCTCAGCGAACTTCAATGCAATCTCTGAGAGAAGTGCAAAGAGATAGACATAAAGAGAGAAAGAACTCTAGCCATGCTCATGGAAGGGGAGCTGGAGTTGCTGACCCAGTGACGTGGGCGGTGGGCGACAGCTGCAGCTCAAAGTTGGTTGGCCATTCATCAATCTCGGATTCCTTTAGCAGTTGTTTGGATTATTTTATGCTCATCGACTAATTGAAGTGGCGTGATTCGGCGATTAGGAGCGACTAGGATTGAGCCTGCATAATGAGATGGAAGCATTTTGCTCCAATTACAGCTAAGTGCCGGAAAAAGCTGTGCACAGCTAACGCACGAATGATGGACTGGTAGAAAAAATGAGAGAGAGAGGAGAGGGAGGGAGTATTTGGAACCGCCTTGGCTCACATTTTGGAGCCATGAACCATTAATCAACATGAGGCAAGCAACACGACGTCATTCCGCCTTGGCACGCCGAATGAATGCCTATTACTGTAACTATTTTTATAGGAGCTGGGCCTGGGGCTGGCACAAGGTCGATCTGGAGGCACTTGAATAGCTGGCGCCATCAATAACGAGGCCTCGCATTGAGCAACAAACGGCAAAATAGCACAACAAACAACAAAATGCTCTGCACCGGACTGTGAAGTCGTTAGCGCAGAGAGGAGTGAGGAAGGAGAGGAGGAGAGGGAGGGAGGGGAGGAAGGTGGACTACTTGCAGCTGTCAACAGGGTGGCAAAGGTGCGAGGGTGGCTCCGGCTACAACGGAAATCGATTTGTGTGGATTTGTTTTCTTTCGTGTTTTCGCGTAACTTTTGTGGTTGTCCACCCCCTCACCCACTTCTTCTTCTTCTTCTTCTTCTTCTTCATTGTCGTCGTCATGGTCAACAATTATTTTGGAACTATTAATGACTGCGACGTGGTCTGTGCCTAAGCCCCCGCCTTGACTCGGTCTGTTTGTTTTTCCTGTTGAGGAGCAATGAATTTGTCCTGTCGCACTTTGCCATGCAACTATTAATCATATCAGTGGGGCGGGGCTTGTATGTCTAGAAGTTGGAGCGACTGTCCCACCGATTACTTTCATATCGGGCTTCCCTCAAATAGGTCTCTTATGTGGACTTACCCATGAGTTTCATCACTTCGTGATGGCTGATGAAAATGTTGAGATATCCGCTGACCGAAGGCAACTGCCAACAGAGCAGCGAGGTCCAGGTCCAGAGGAGCTGCAGCAGGAAACAGCGGCTGTTAGCCATAATGAGCATGAGGAGAACTCCTCCTCCTCCCCCTCCTCTGCCTCTTGTCAATGTTATTTAGTGGGAGGATGCTTATCTGCCTGCGGGATGTGCAGTTAATAACTTGTCAGTGCATGTGACGCCGCAATTGACGCTCATTTCAAGGGGGAGTCGGGTCCCCTTTGGCTCTCTGGCAGCCAATTTCAATGTGTGGCCATTGAAGCGTTCCGGAGGCACAGACGAGGGGATCCTCGTTCCGTTCAGATTTGATTCGGTTGCCAGTTGCCAGTTGCCCGTTGGCAAACAGGCGACGCGGCTCTCAGAGATGCGTTAAAATCAAATTTCGGCAACAGCAACTGCTGCTAACAGTTCCGGATGCGGCCACAAAGCGACGAAGCGACGAGCAGAGTTCGACGAGAATTCTGTCTGGTAAATTTTGGAACTTTTCAGTCGCTGCAGCCTCAGTCCCCGTTCAACTTTTGCAGTTTTGTTTTTGTTGCGGTTGCTTCTGTTGTTGTTGCTTGATTCGGCTGTCGACTGCAAGCGGCATCAGCATTTTCGCATCTGACTCTGCAGGACTTTCGTTAGATTTTTTATTGGCCAGTCCTCTTCCTCTTCCTCTGCCTCCCCTCTGTGGCTGCTGCTCCTTTGACCAACTGCTACTCTTGCTGGTGGTTTAGCTCGTCACGTTGGCAACGTCTCGCCCGCTGGTCAGTGGCCAGTGCCACTGCCAGTGCCAGTTGTTGGTGTCGAGCACGTGTCCTGCTCCTGCCTTGCTTGTCCTGGTGGCCTTTTTGTGTCGTCTGCTCCAGTGGTTCTCCAGCTGGCCAGCTGCTGTATTCGAAACAGAGTCCTGTTGAATAGAAAGTGATTTAGTTGAGTTTCGGACAGGAGTCGAGTGGTTGGTGACACTATATATGTGTGTGGTTCGAGAGAGGAGCGTGAGTGTGGTGCTGTGGTTGAGTGGCTTTGTTGTTTGTTTCAAAAATAATTTGTGAATGTGCTATTCTAAGAAAACTTTTCTGCCTGCAAAAGTAATTACAAAGTTGAAAAAAGATTAACAGCTTACAGAAACGCACATCCAAGAACTCCTAGAGAGAGAGAGAGAGAGAGAGAGAGAGGAGGGAAGGGGCAGCAGGGGGATCCTCTTCTCAATTAAAACGCACACGAGTTGCTTCGACTGGTGTTTTAATAAATTTGTGTTAATATTTTGTGTGTTTTCCACTCTTTTAAATTATTCAGTCAGTAAAAAGAAGGAAAAGAGGAAAAACTTTTGCGTTGCAGAAATGTTTGTGTGGATTTTGTGGTTCAAGTGGTTACGTTCCCTCCCTACCCTCTTGCTCCTCGCTTTCCACATTTTGGAGCTTGCGTGCGGCTACACGAATGGAATTCCAGGTGCAGTTAGAAGCAAAACATTCGACGAGGTGGAAAGTCAAGAGTTGGCATGGAAATGTGCATGGAGGGAAGAGGAAGAGGAAGAGAAGCAGGTGGAGCGGCAGTCAAGTGGTTCCAAAATGAAATTGTTGCTAAGAAACCGAACTCCGATTCCGATTCCACCTGCTTGCACTTGTTTCCCCTCTCTCATTGCTCCTGCTTCTGCTGCCTCCTCCAATCTTTATGGCTGCAGATTGGGAATTGTTTCGGGGTTTTTTGGCCACAATAAAAATCGAAATCAGAAAACTTTGTTGCCTCTTGCAGTTGCCTCTTAGGTTTTCCATGCAATACGCGGTCAAGCCAGCCGAGGGCGTGGCATCAGTGGAATGTGGAATATGCCAGAGATTTAATTAAACTTATCTGCGATGAAAGGGCAGGCCACAAGGAAGAGTCAGGCGACGACTCACTTGATTAAGAGCCAGATCATCAGGACGTCAACTGCAGCTCAGATCCCTGCCGCAGCCCAAGCTGAAGCTGAAGCTGAAGCTAAAGCTGAGGCCGATGCCATTCAGCAGATTCATTAATAATTCAAAAGACAAATAACAAAATGAAAGCGCACATGTGTGTGCGAATGACTGTGCATGTGTATGTGTGTGTCTCTTGTGTGTATTTGTGTTGACATTGCGAGGAATGTAACTGATTTAAATGGAGCAGCAGACAAACAGCCAGCAGCCAAGCAGCCAAGCAGCCAAGCTCGCCTCATCTGTCGCGAGCGGTTGGAGCAGAGCTCGACGTCATCATCGATAACATATTAACGACGTCAGCTCAATCATAATCAAAAGGAAGGATAAATGTGAGAGAGAGAGGGGCGGAGATGTTTGTATTCCAACTGGGGACAGAGACATGGAGTTGTCTGTTCGCTGTCGCAGAACTGTGGAGCCAATGTTGAAAATTTTCTGCTTAGTCACACGCATCATCAGTCTGGGAAACCACGCCTAGACACAGCTGCCACGCCTCCCCCACCCGACCACTCGCCCTAGTGACAAATTGAGCGACGGGCTTTGTCTCTGCTAGAAGCTAGAAGACGATGTTCGTGATGATGCTGTGAATCCTGGCAGTTGGGACAATAAAAACTTTTCAATTACATGACTTGGAGTCCAATGAATAATCATATCTCCTACCCCGATCCCTACACCCTAACAAGCATTATCATTACCTGCATGGTATGCCCCCCTCACGATATTTATTGATGTTTCTCTCTATTCTATTCTTGTCTCTTTGCAATTTCCATTGTGGGCGTTTTAGCCTGACAGAGGGGGCGTGGCAGTGAGTCTTGTTTCAATTATAAAATGGCTTTCGC